>JANAVB010019399.1:2065712-2175528 GCA_029216955.1 Iris pallida
CGAGACACTTGAATTTAAGTGTTGGTTTCGGTTCGAGGACGAACCTTGTTTGAGTGGTATATTATGTAATGCCCGCTCCGCTCGGTGCATTACGATGATTCGTTGACTCGAAGATTTGCGTTGACCCGATGAGGTATCGATGCGAATCGATACAAGAGTTACGTTGGCCAAAGGTAAGCTTTGAGTTGATTGTCTATGAATCGAATCGATGCAAAAGATAAGTCCCGTTAAGAAAGTGCTGATTTTAGTTGATCTGGTGTGCATGCTATGCTTTTACGCTGGACGATAAGAGGTCGGCATTTTGCCTTATGCAATGAAGTGTCCGCGAAACCAAATCGTGGCCTTGCAACGGATTGTGGCATGGGTGCGATAGGCCAAATCAACCGAGTAGTTCAAAGGAATGGCTAAGTCCGAGAGTTAGCTATGCGACCAAGTTATGGAAGCGAGTCGCTTCAACTCGGCGAAACGGCAAGGCGTATCGACTTAAGGTGGGCGGGTTCTTGACTCTCTCTCCCTATTCCTTCACGTCTAACAAAATATCATTGTATGCGTAAGATGTTATCGAGTTAGCGAGCGTGGCTCGGCGATGAAAGGTCTAAGTATGTTGAACATTAAGGTAGAACATTGAACAATCGAACAATTGAAGCGAAGTGCATCAAGTGTACGAGTCGCGGTAGGGCGGTGATGCTAGAACGTTGAAAGACATATGAGATGTGCATCATGTGCACGGCTCCGAGAACATTGAACACTAGGCGTAGAACATTGATTACGGTGCTGAGCGTGCCTTCGTACACGAAAGCTATGAAATGACTGAGTAACTACGAAATTAGGCTATGAGAATAACTTATGAATGGTACGCGCTGAATATGAGTACGAGACGACTAAGCCGTTGGGCATCGTGCATCAATATGGATGTGTTGGGGCATAACGCCGACGGAGCTCCCCATACGGATGGTGGATTATGTTATGAGATACGAATATATTTATAGCACAGGAAACCGTTTATGGAACGAGACTATGTTTATGCAACGGAGGATTGGTTGGAATGTTATGTGTGTTTGCTATGGCACGTATGCATGGTCAATGGACTCGGATGGCCCGTGCACGGGTGCGGCTTCCCTCGGACGGTTACGACCGGGGCACCGGGACCGTTCGGCCTAGGAGAAATTATGTGTGGTATTTATGGTGCACACCATTCGGACGGATTGTGACCGTCCAGTACTATGATAAGCTATGATATCCGTAAGTTTGGGATCCTTCGGATACTGGGCTAGCAACCCGTATCGAAGTGATTGTAGGCTTACACATAAGAGATGCCAAGTCCATTACGGTGCGAAACACCGTGACCTTCATATAGTTAGGGCCGGTGGACTGAGATATGAGTTGGGTGCAGGCGCAGGGCCTGCGACCCTTATGCATATGTTTATGGTGATGATTGGTTGGTTGTGCGAATCATATGTTTGCTTATGTAAGTTTAACCATTGCAGGCTAGGCAAATGGGACGGAGATGAGCACGAATCACTATGTTTATGTTTCAGATTATGTCTAACTGTATCTGCTGCAGGAACACGGTGTGGGACACATTTACGATATGTTTCTATACATCGAATATTGCCATGAAACTGATCCTAAGGCTAAATAGAAAGATCACAAATTAAGATGCATGTTCACTAATATATTTAGTGTTTGGTTTGGGTGCGAGCGGGTCTTGATCAGTGCGAAGCGAGGACGAAAGCACTAATCCCCCACTAGTTGTGTGCAGGTTTGGATTATGATCAGCACGGGGCGGAGCTTGGCTTGGACGTGCCGAGGCATGGAGTCCTTGGCGTTCAAGAGGAGCTACCGCATAGGCGTTCGGACTTGCAGCATGGAGATGTTCGGCCGAAGACTACTTGGTGCCTATAAAGAGGCATAATGTATAGAACAATGAAATCCTTTGTGAGCTAGAAAGATCATGAGCGTTGTAGCCAATGGGCATATATATTGGGCTATTCATAACCTTTGTAATCTTCAGTTTATTATGAATAAAGAGATTCTTGTGTATTCTTTGTTTTCTTCCGCTGCTTATGTTACGACTTTGAGATAATCACTATGTGAACCGTTATCTTGCCTTGCACGAGCGCAACTCCAGGCTCGTGCGGCATCACGCCCCAGCGAGGACGATTATTTGGGTAAAATCTAGCGAGGACGAGCGATTTCCCGGATCGGGGCGTGACAGTAACACTCCAAACATATACTCCAAATTATTAAATTTTTTATAAGTTATTACTTTTGGAGTGTCTCTTATTAATCATCATCCTATTTTTTTCTCTTTTTTTCCTTCAATATTTGGTAAGAGTTTTTATTTCTCTTTTATCTCTTTCATTTTCTTCCGTATTTGGTAAGTACGGTTAATTTGGTGGGCCCAAAAATTAATATAGCGGAGTTATGACACGCTCCAAATCTGGAGTGTCTCTTAACTTTCTAGCAATTTTTAAGTATGGACAAGTGCTCATTGCAGCCTTCAAGTGCTACACAATTTAATTAAAGTTAAATGTAGTACTTGAAATCTCTCCCACTGTGGATGCTCTTATTACGAACTATAGGACATCACCTACGATGGTAAAATTTGTTATTTGTATCATGAAATTACAAAGAAGAAAAAATTGGCCAATGATAAGGGCACTACACAATACTAGTAAATGCACATGCTTTGCACGTATAGTAATGTATAATAAGATATTATCAAATTATAGTCAAATATCTCTTATAACTCATGTGGTTAAGGTGGGAGGTTTTTTTTTTTTTTGTTGAGTTCGATTTTCCATGTTGATATATATAACAAATTTAAAAACATTAAACAATTTTTTACATAATTATTTTTTGTAAAATAAAATGGACCGTGATATACATACGGCTTAGACAGCTCACTTTTGAACGGTTTTGAAGCCTAATTATATAGTAGAAGAGTAGTTTTGAAGCCTCATTATATAGTAGAAGATGTTATTGCCCTTATGGGCTATTACATGTTAGGGACAACACATTTAATTATAAAATTGCTATGGGCAACACAAACACAAATCTTCCCAAAAATTAAAACAAACTCTCTTCTTCGTATTCCCTCTTTATCCGTCTTCCTATAACTAGTTTAGTATTCTCTCTTGTCTTCCTCATCCTCAACATAACATTTCAAATATGTTTTATAGGTTTTTTCAAATTAAACTCACCAATTGTTTGGGAGACGCGGGGAGGGGGGGGATGGGGATCTTTCAACCCCCCATTATTGGAGGTTCTGACCCCCATGGGGGTTCGAAGCTTGAGAAATAGGGACAAGCATATCGAAAATGAAGCATGACTGTCAAAACTTTGATAATCCTGAGATATATAATTCTCTATCTCAAAACTATCAAAAAATTTGAAGTCATGTCTATATCCAAAACTGTCAAACTTTTGGCAATCCTTCGTCGTCCCATACATAATTATTTCAATTATGAAGCTTCGAAACTCCATTAATGGAGTCCGAAACTATAGAAATAGTCCCAAACATGGATATATACTACGAAACTATGAAAAAAATAGATTAATGTTTAGTGATTTTGAAAGGAAGAAGTAATAGCCAAATTCTTTAGTTATTTATATACTTAAAATTGTGATGACCCTTAACATTTTTCAAAGTGTATTGGTTAAAAAAGATGGGCATATTTTTTACTTTTTTGTGATAGTTTCTAACATAAAATGAAGTACCCATAGCAATAGCATTGGCCTTTTTTTTCTTTCAAATGATATAGACATCTTTTAGTCACTTTCATATCATTAACTTACTTAAATAGAAAATATAGGACAAGACATAGGCCGCTAGCATTAATTATTACCATTTGACGAGAAAAGTTTTGTATGTGTTCTTCAAGATCTATGTTCCATCGTACTCACTTGGTGGATCGTTGGGGTCGACATTCCTAACAATAATGGGATCAACCAATAAAACAACTGTTGGATATATTGGTTACCTTTCTTTCGAGGACGCCGATGCACCCGCGTTGCAATGCGTTGACATGCTCTTAATCTCATCAAAAAAGTGAAAGTAAAAGTACTTTTTCATAGTCGACGTCAAGCTGGTGATACAATTTCATCGGCCAACTAAGATTGTTCACGGGATGAGAACTTTGAGCTCGAACAGGAATTCTCGTAAGGACTGTATGAGGAATTGAAGGCGATCGGGTTATGGAATGGCTTATGACGAGAGGTTCCACACTCGCTTCCAAACTGCTATTAAGCACCTATATGGAAATGTAGGGTGACCGAGTTCATTATTGGTTGGGTACCATAATGTTGCTTAAGTGAGCAAATGAATAATAGAGGAAAACATAACTACAAGTGAGATCATAAAGTTTTTTTTTTCCTTTTCTTTTTGGGATATTTATATCTCTTACATGCTTAGACATGTCATTTTCTCATACTAGTGGTCTGGATACACGTGTTGCGTGTGCAATATCGAGGTCCTTAGCGCACCTTATAGGGTTATTGCTGACGAAAAATAAAGGTTCCATATATAAAAATGGAACATCGAGTCCCCTACGTCCATCTTCTTTATCTATTTTTTCAGTTGCATAAATCATAGTCCCTTTTGCTCATCATGAGAATCAATTGCTAACCCTTACAATCAATTGCCAGCCCTTCTTGTACATAAAAACTTCAAATCCATGTTTATAATCATCAAAATAAGTTGTCCAATACTTTTTAAAAAAAGGATTTAGCACTGAGTTTATATATACAGTATTGTCATGGACTTGAAATGGGGGGGGGGGGGGGGGGGGGGGGGGGGGGGGGGGGGGGGTGGGGTGGGGGGGGGGGGGGGGGGGGGGGGGGGGGGGGGGGGGGGAGGGGGGGGGGGGGGGGGGGGGGGGGGGGGGGGGGGGGGGGGGGGGGGGGGGGGGGGGGGGGGGGGGGGGGGAGTGTTAGATTTAGGACAATTTTGGATTTTCGATTTTGATAACAATTACTAGCAAGGCTAAAGATGCTATTTCGACATATGCGACACACAACAACGTTTTTTAAATTATAACGCTGACATGACATAGTTTGCATTAAAGACAAATACATTATTATAGCGAGTATCTAAACTGCTAATCACACATATACTTGTAGCGACGTAGCAGCAACAACACCGTGACGTCCTTCTACATCGGTAATACGTATAAGTCAAGTATGCGTCACTAGCCTTCGTGTCCTTTTTTAGTTTAGAGCGACGTAGCCGTACGTCAAGATGTCTCAACCAACTAAGTCGCAACTGTGTCGATGTTTTCATCGAATATCGATGCCAAGACGCTAGTATTCTCATCCTAAATTCTCACACATAATGTTCTGTATGCGCTTTGCGCTTCTTTTATTTCTTTCTTCATAATTTTTTCGTTGCTATTGGCGACGTCAGATTACAACGTCGCTATCTCTGTATATTTAGTGATAAGTGTAAATGACTTGAGACATAAAACCACAAAAACTATTAATTTGAAACCGTAAAAGTCTTCATAAGATGTGACAAAACATTTGATCCTATCCCTACGAGAATGTTGAGTCATTTAAATTTTCATCAAGACAAGAGTTTGTCAAACTTCAACATAACATACATTTTCAATCCAAACCCAATCTAAATCCTAAAATCCAAACAAACCCCCAAAAGTACAGATATGCAAAGTGCCCAATCACCAACCACCCAACCACCAACCACCCAACCAAAATCAAAATCCCAGTAGGCCCTCCATCGTCGAGAGACCGAGAGTCCCTCCAAAATTTGCTTTTTCCGCGTCGGAAACCGACGTCCCTTCCATTCTACTTCCACCGCAGAAAAAAAAGAAGGAAAGAACCAAAATCCTTTCTTTCCAATGTGGGCTCCTATAATATTTTCCAAAGAAGCCTCCAGAAAACCCTAACCCCTAATCCTCTCCCCATCCATGGCGATGGAGGATACCGGCCGGCTGAAGCGCGCGCTGATCGACTCCATGGCCGGCGCCATCTCCGGCGCGATCTCCCGCACCGTCACCTCCCCCTCGATGTCATCAGATCAGGTTCCAGGTCCGTTCCCGATTCCAAATTTTCTCTTCTTTTATCGATCAGAAATCTGTGTTTTTTTAATGAAAGAAGCAATATTGCTGCTAAAGTTGGAGTCTTTATGTGCAACTTGTGTTTTTTTAGAAGAAAGATGCATTTTTGACGATAAAGTTGGAGTCTTTACGTGCAATTTAAAGGTTTTTGCAGGTCCAGCTGGAGCCCACATCTTCGTGGGCGGTGGCGCAGAGGGAGCTGTGTCGGCCCTTCGAAGTACCCGGATCTTGCAGGCTACTAAGGATATCTTTCGCGAGGAGGGTTTGCCGGTATGGATTGTTACAGAAACTTTTGTGCTTGTTTATTGTGTTTGCCGATACTCGTTGGTCATCACTAAAATGATCCCTAACTAGAACTCAACTTCCAAATCTAGAATGTGCGTGCAATTTCACCATTTTGATATTGGTCGGGTTCAAGATTGGCCGGAAGGTTTACTAGTGGAAAGGTGCAGCTTGTTGTTGTGATATCGTTGCAACTTCTTTTGAAGTTGGTGTTGCTAAAATGCTTTGGTAATCGTTGCAACTTCTTTTGAAGTTGGTGTTACTAAAATGCCTTTAGTAAATCGTCGTTATTAGTAGTAGACAAAGTTATTTAACAGTTGTTGTTGAGTGTAGGCATGGTATAAAGATTAACATATGTTGCTTGCATATCGATGATACATGACTGTTGATCCATGGATAATAGAACACTGAATTGCTTTCACACGCTTAAGTTTGTGATCGATGGTGGATGGCTTGATGGAACTGAAAAGGGCTTGGCTTCTTGATTCGGGATGGGGACTTAAGTTCATCTACGCCTATTTTACAATAGGGTTTGTAGAAAATTTAACTAGTGAAAGGTTCTTTGTATTAATTAAACAAAAATCGTGGAAGGGGTAGTTATTATTATTGGCTTTGAAATTAACTTGCATGACTTACCTGAAAGAGAGTGATTCTTTCGTACGTCTTCAAGAAAGGCAGTAACTTCGATCTACAAGGAAGACCAACACATGTTTGAACTCCTCAATTCTGGTACACAACTCATTGTCAAGGAAGAAGATCGTATGCATGCATGCGAGAACGATATATTCGATCTAGATTTGACTTTTGGTTTTGAAGTTATTTGACATCAATTCGTCATCTTCATCATGGGATGCCGTCACTTGAAGGAGGTTACTCGGACGACTCTCCAAGCGAGGCCGCTAATTCTCCAGCGAAGACGTCGGCGGAGGTTAGTAGAATAAGATAGAAGAAAATGCACTCAACTCATTGGCTTCACATATGGATTTTAAAACTAGATTTTATTCTCATTCATTTTGTGTTTTTTCATACAATTTTGTAGCTCCTTTTATATCCATACAACCCAACCATAATCGCAAAATAATTGAAAGGATAAACACTAATCCTAAGGAAGTTAGCTTCAATCCAACTAACTTCATATAAACAAATAACAACTAGATAAACACCTAATCCTATGAGAGAGAAGCCCCCTATCCAAAGTTGGTAAAGGAGTTAGAAGAAGATTTCTTCATAGCAAATATATGTCAACTCCTCAACCAAAATCTTGTGTAGATTTTGCAAACCAAAATTTGCAAACCAATTTTCCCCAAACTTGGTCTCGTCTTTGTCAAACTCGGGTTGCGTCTTGGTCGGTCTGATCCCCATCACTTCTAAGTGTGGGTTGAAGGAACTTTTAGGTTGAGTAGGGAAGATTTGGCTTCAGTGTAAGGAGTACATTAGAGTTGATTCCCATAGAATCCTTTGGTAGTTTAGTCAGATCCTGACTAGATATTTTGGATCCTATAATCCAGAATCCTGGCCACACCGGAATTTCAAATCTAAGGAATGAGAATTCCAGTTTAGTTTAATTATAACAGGAATTAACCTGAACCAATTGGAAAGTGCACAATTTCTTCAAAACTTGCTTTGGATATGAAATTTTTGAGAATTCATGGATGCCTTCATTATTCCCAGTAATATTGCCTTATTGCTTTGTCCAAAGCGTGCCGCTTTCAACAATCATCCTGACAGACTTGAAATGAAATAACAAGGGAAGGTTAAGACAATTGTCCCCCTTTTGCCAAGTAAATAGATGTAAGGCCTTCTTTCCACATTTTTCATATATGTATGGTTATTTGTAGGATTTTTCTTCTTCTTTTTTGCTCTTCTGCTTTACCAATTGGAAAGTGCCACAATAACATTAGTCAACCTTGACAAATACTGATAAATACAGATATGGGGTTGATGATAATGATAATGTGTGAGCCAGACAAGATGCATGATCAAGATAGATGGGCAAGATCATTAGTATTGTAGGATACTTCCACTATTAGGCAACATTAGTCGGTTGGTCAACTTTGGGTTCCTTGCCTCGAAGTTGGCTACACTTATTGGATAGAATTGGCTGAAATCTTAAAAGAAAATTTGAATTTTGCCCAAGAACTGTGAGGAACTCCCTAAATCATGTCCAAGTGGCCAAGTTTTTCAGTTCTGTCTAGTCTAGCCTAAATGTGTACTTGATTTAGTTTTTCTTTGTTTTTTTTTTTTTCAAAAGCTTTGTAAGGCTATTTATTTCTAGTTGATATTAAATTGCATTTGCCCAACTTTTATTTATAATTAAAGAAAAGGTAATTTCTAAAGGCACTCCACATTATACCTAATAAGAGAAATGCCTGAAGTCCACCCTGCACACCAACACTAATAAAGAAAGGAAAATAATGACACACCCGTACTTCCCCCCACAAATACACCCCAACAAAACGAGAATACCTGAAGTCAGTTAAGCAGTGCAACACTTCCATTCAGCCTTCTTTTCCATCTGCTCCTTTACTGGTATATGCCCTCAGGGCCTGGTGCCTTTGAAACAGGGGTTTATCTTGGATCGCAATCAAAGAAACACAATATGGTCTGAACAGTCTGTTATAGACCATTCTTTGGCCGATGCTTGTAATTGAACCTCCTAGCTATTCTGTCAAACTGGTCAAATACGAGTCATCCATGTGTATCACTACCGATATGATCTGTTATTTGTTTCACAGATTATTAGTTGATTTAAAATGTGGTTGATACTCCCATTATCCTCTCCATGCTTCTGCTTTCTGATGCAATTAACTTTGGGAAGGGAAAGTTTCAGATAAATGCAGAGTGCAAAGATTAGTTACATAATTACGTTTTTTTTAGTAACTAGAATTATGAATCTTTATTTCTGATACCTTTATATCTACTCTACTGTTTCATTGATAATAATTTCTTGCATCAGGGTTTCTGGAGAGGCAATGTGCCAGCTCTTCTCATGTATATGCCTTACTCAGCAATACAATTTACAGTTCAGCACAAATTAAAACTTATGCAGCAAATTCATCCAAGCAAGGTTTGTATTCGCTGGAAGGCTGGGGGATCATTACTCTCTTAAGTATCTCTTACATAGCTTTTTATGCAATTGACATCTTGCTAGAAGCATAATTAATTTAAGTGGTTTATTACTATTATATTCGCTAAGATTCTTCTTTCGACTGCAATCTTGATACAGGTTAACATTGATGCTCTGACAAGAGCAACTAAGTCCGCATATGCTCTAGCTTTATACTGACAAATCACTGAACCATAATGGAGTTGATAAATAATCAATTATGAATTACCGATGCTTTGTCCAGTGCACGATTTGTACAGTAGAACTTCAAACTTTAAAGTTGGAACTTCTAAAATGGTGTGCCGCCTCATAGACAACGCGCCGAGAGAAACTAAAAAAATCTTTCATGCTCCAGCATTTCTTAGGATCAGAAATAGGTTTTCATTCAAAGAACTTTAAGTGTGTTTTGTATAGATTTGACGGCTTTTATTGATATGTAAAATTTGTTTGTCGTACATGTACAACATCTTGTTTACATATGGTAGTGATCAGACTTGTTTAGTATTAGGTAAGATCGTAAAAATCAAAACATGTGTTAAACTGTTAATTATGCTAAATATGTTAGGTTGGGTGTGCATGGGGAGAGATGGCCACAGGTCATATTGTCTCTACCCTGATATTCTTGCTGACTGGTATCACAGCTGACCTGACCTTACTTACTATCAGGTCATCTATCTTCGACATGCACGTGCAAGTATAACGGATTTAACATCATCGACTTATGTTTTCTATAGATCCCTATTGTATAAACCTCACAAACTTTGAATCCATTAATCCACTTCTTCTATGATTCTAATGGTTGGGGAATGAGAATTCAAGATATTGATCATCACAGAACAGTAGCAGACATTTCACATCATGTAACATATGCATGAGGGACATTCTTAGTTCAAACTATCATAGTATTGCTGTAAGGTTGGCCTTAGGTGATGTTGGTTTTACTCGCTCACACAGGCACCTGGGAGGTATACATTGTTCCTTGCAGAGGGGAAAATAACTGTGTCATGTAATCGAAAATAAGCAAGCATTTTATATTCAACTATTTACTGGATTTGTTGGTAAGAATGATTTTAACCAGTCACAAACTTCATACAAAAATCTTTTACCCCTAAAATCTGCAGTGCTTTTCATTTTAAGTTAGAGCTTTGCTGTTTTTACAGATGGACTGGGTCTGATTCTTAGAAAACGTTATTGGTTACCCTATATCCTTCTCTCGTTCCTTTTGGAGTGTAGCAACCTCAAACTTGATCAAAGAGGCATGTCTTGTGTGTGGGTAAAAAAATAGTGTTCTGATAGCCCACTTTTGTCTAATTGTAGAAGAATTAGGTTGTTTTGTTGGCAATAAGATATTATACTTCGGTAATCTAATAGGTCAAATAATTTGACTAGTAACGTGTTTTTACAATAAGTTTGTATGCCATGCCTGTCTTTTTACAATCTGTTTCATATATGTTTGTACTACTTCAGCTTGCTTAAGTAGCTGTCTCCTTATTCTTGCATATCTTGCTTTATGTCAACTAAAAATCTGTTTAATTTGAGATGCCAACTGAAATTATGATTTGATGGCAAATTAGAAGTCTGTTATCGGTTTATAGCTTTCTAATTTACTAGAAGTAGCCCTTTTAAGTCGATGGCTAGTATTTGACCATCATGCAACATTTAACAAAATGTACCCATATCAAAAAGAGTATCTGATAATGCAATGCCTTGACTCAATAACCCACTGATGTTTTTGTGCTTCCTAAAGTTGCTGTTACTGTGTTTCCAGTGTTCTAAATGTTGATGACAAGTGACATAGTTATTGTTAATCTGATCATTGCACAATGTCATCAAGTGTAAAGTCTCTTGTGTTTTTGTCTCATACATGTACATTTAGCCTGCACATGTTATTCTTAACTCTACTTACAGAAATTATTTAATTGGTCTACATTATTGCTGTTGCATAAACCTTTAATCTATTGAATCTATGTTATTTTGTTTATTTAATCTTTGCTATACATCATTAATTTTCTTGGTCTTGTCCAGAAGACCATATGAAGCTGAGTCCTTATCTGTCTTATGTAAGTGGGGCACTATCAGGATGTGCAGCAACCATAGGATCATACCCGTTTGATCTTCTACGAACTATATTAGCATCGCAGGGTGGAGCCGAAGGTATTTTTTTGGCTCCATTGCTCACGATATTGAATTGTTATAATTATCATTTATGTTGAGCGGACACGGATACGGCACACTAAGGACATGGCACCTATTTTGGTGTGTCGTAGTGTGTTTTGGAGTGTTCGGAGAGTGTCCGGTACGTGTCCGACACGACACAGCTGACAGTTTTGGAATATCAGTGCGTCCTAGATTATCACTGTTTGCTTCTAATTTTTTTTAATATTTGCTGGTAGTTGCAATAGTGTGTTATCAGCGAAAACAAGGTTTCTCTTTGAAGGTTTAAGGTAATGAGGCATTTGGGATGTGTCCCAATCCAAAATCACTTGAAGCGTTCCACCTGGTATTATTTTTCCTGATTGTTTAATATAGGTCTTTGACCTCAACTAGATTGGAAACTACAGTCTGCTTATCTGTTTTTCTCAAGATCTCACTTGAATAATTTTGACCATATAATTTCCCTTCTTTTGATTTAGTCTTCGTCAGTTAGTTTCTGATCAGTTTCCTTTGTTGTCTCGTCCCCAACAAAATTTTATGTGGAGTACCTGATGAGGAGAGGACAGTTATGGTTACCAAGAACTGTTACATCATCCAAATGTCTATGTTTATATTTGTTGAATATGAATATGCCTTCATCCTGACCACCTGACCAACACTCTTGAGTTTGGTTGCAGTGGTAAGGATCTTAATATGGTAGTAGATCAACCAAGGTCGAATCTCTTTGACATGCACTTTAAGCGGATTATACAAAATAATTTTTTTTACCACTGTGTGCCAGCTCTCAACCCAATGAATGGATCTTCGACCTACATGTTGAATCATCATCGTCATCATCCAAGCCTTCTCCCATCAGAATGGGTGCATGTTGAATATAAATATTATTACCCCTTCATCACCAACACTCTAGAGTTTTGGTGCAGTGATAGGGACTTTAACAATTTTGTTCTTCAGAGATACCTTATCCTAAGTTTTTGAATTATTCATTGCCTAAAAATATGTTTAAGGTTACATCTTCAGTTTATGTTGCATCACAGAGATGGACGTTGTTCGACACTGGAAGATTTTTATCCTACTAAACATGTCCATTAGTATAGATCTTGGCCATAAGCTCCTCTCTGGCCTATCTATTTCTGACCTTCAGAAATGTGTCATTTACTCATACATGATTGATTTCATCTCATCTTACAAATTGACTTGGAAATCTTGGATTGATGACAAGGATGATTATGATGACGATATTTATATAGATTCTTTCCATATTTCCTATCACATGGACTGACCTTGTACTTGCTGTCATTGTGAAATTAATCTTTCAGCGTGCTCCATGGTCTTGCAATCTTACAAAGTAAATTGAATACCGAACAAATACAATAGATAAACACTTAACAAGGTACTTGCAATTCATAGTTAGCACTGTAATTGCTTGTTTGTATTCAGGTATATACCACCATGCGATCTGCCTTTGTTGATATCATCAGAACCCGAGGTATTCGAGGATTTATGCTGGTCTATCGCCAACACTTGTTGAGATCATTCCCTATGCAGGCTTGCAGTTTGGCACATATGACACATTCAAGCGATGGATGATGGTAATACTTTAGCCTTTGTATTTCCTTGCTGCTTGTTGTGTAATTATGACCTTGCCTATATCTTCCATTTGGTAAAACTTAAAAGTTGAGGATTGTGCATCATTATGTTAATTTTTTATTTATTTGAACTACATTGTAGTAGACTAGTAGGGCTGTCAACCAGGGTTAGGGCTATGTAAGATACGAACCCGAACCCTATAAGTTTTTTGGGTTAGGGTCAATTAATTTCCTTCTAATCGGTTTCTGATCAGGTTTCTGATTTTCACAAGATGTCTTGACTATTATTTACTTCAAAAATAAAAATATTTGTTGAATTTTATTCTTCGAATAATGGGGAGATAATTTTCACATGTAAAACATACTTATGATATATTATTGAGTCTGGTTTTATATGAAATTAATAGTGCATTCAAACTTTTCGATCAAATATATGTGATAAATTTTATATTTGCTATATGTAAATCATGTTCTTTTTTTATATATCGGGTTTCGGGTAAGGTTAAAGGTTTATCCAACCATAACCATTAAGGATTTCGGGTTTACTTTTGGAATCCAAACAGTATATTTCTGAAACAATCTGGTCACTTTATCGGTTACCGTCAACAACCGTACATTGTAATGATTATGTGGGAAGCCTAATCATTGATGGATGAAATCAAAGTTAAGATACATTTGCATTTTATAAACAAACTAGTATACATGTACGTGCACGCACATATTTCATACTACTTGAGAAGAGCAAACAATAACCTGTTAATAACCCGTTAATTGTTTACTACTTGGAAGAGCAAACAACAACCCTCCTTTTTTGTTCAATACGTAATTACCTAACTACCCATATTAAATTTAATGAACAATTATAATTAGTAAACATAGGTAAGGACATCTTTGAAACAAAACTTTCATGGTGAAGCCTCAACTTTTCTTATTATATAGTAGTATAGATAATATATAAAATAGAGAAATTAACACATTCTATTAGCGCTGTTGGGAAAAAAAATTAGCGCTGTTGGAAGGAGTTCACAGCTCATGCATAAGGATCCTATTTGTACGCAGTGGATGAAATAACGTGATGAAAGAACAATTGCTAAAACTATAGAAGTAGAACAAAGTGGATAACTTAATTTGGTATATACTTTGATCAACTTGGTTTCTCATGCAAGTCATCATGTCTTGGAAAGGCAAAAAGCTTCCTTTATGATTCAAACTTTCGGGTCAATATATTGGGTAGAAGTACATATAATGTGTCATGAACTATGAAGGATAATATGCAGGTCAAACAAACTGTTAATTTCTATGAAATTTGCACCAGTTTTGGGAAAGGAATTAAAGAAAACCTACCAGGAAAACTTCCAGCAATTTTATTTTCACATGATCAGGTATACCATACTCTTATACACTATAATTTGAATCTGTGCTGCATTAAGAAAGATTAGTGGGAAGGCACCTTAACTTCGCTTCACTGGAAGACCTCACCGGGCCTAGAAACCTCCAAGATTACTGTTGTTGAATAGTACAAGTATATAACCCTCATCTTTCACCAAGACTCTAGACTTATGATGCAATTGCAGGGGCTCTAAATTGTATCAGAGCAATCCAGTCTCAATATCTATCATCTCTGGCACGCACTTGAGTGAAATTTTATAAACAATTCTTCCATTGCGTGAATCTAGTTCTCAACCCATAAAATGGGTCTTCGATCTGTGGGTCGTTGAACAATATAAATATATGACCCCTATCCCTCACCAACACTCTAGAGTTTTGGTTCACTGGCTGGAACTTCAACAAGTGTCAAAGCTACTGGTTGGATATTGTTGAGGAAACCGAAGATACGATTCTATGTCCCAACTCCAAGTTTCGGTGGAGTCATCACCCAATTGATATACGTTTTCTTTTCTTAGTTAGTTGATTAATAAACAATTTGGTGGCTTTGTTCTTGTTGCTCGACTCCTTACAAGAGTAGGATGGTGATGATTTTTATCACTGCGCTTTGTCGAGAAAACTGAAGATCCTGGATGTCCTACCTTCAATTGAGCCCGAGTTTCTTATATATATATATATATATATATATATATATATATTCTTCTTAGTTGATTAAGAAACAACTTGTCCGACTTTTGGCCATTGCTGAGTTTTATCCTTAGAAGCCAGAAACTCCTAAAAGGTCAACGAATCTCAGTAAGAACCTTGATTCGGCGGTTCTTACTTGGGAGTTTGTTGGGAGCTCGTTTCCCCGATGATGGAAGCTCGTTTTCTCTCTCCGGCGACGGGAGCTCGTTTCTTCGACGACATGAGCGCTTCTCATAATATGACCATAATTTTAAAAGAGGACATAAATTTTGGGAAGAAAGTTAGAAGATTTGTAATACACGTTTATCAAAACCAAGAAACTAAAGATTATTTACCTTGACATCATAAAAAATTAACATGCTAATGATCTCTCTTTAACTTCAAACTGAACTTTATGCATTCTAATAAATATTAAGATATTTATAAGTTTTGATAACAATAATTAATATACACAATTTTTTTAGTGCACGCTCCCATCACGCTCTCAACTTTAGACTCTTCTAAGTAATCGCGTTCCCCCGCTTCTGGCTTCTAAGGTTTTATCACTATGCATATCTTTGAATTGATAGTTCAATCATTCGTTATTACAGTCCTTGCAAATATGTTTGTTTTCTTAAGAAGCAGAAAGTATATTGTCTTGGCATCTAGATTTTGGTATCCAGTTTGAATGGCAATTACACGTGTTTATTTATCAATAAATATTCCTCAAGTGAACATATCCATTCAAAGAGGCACACACACAACACACCACACAGCAAAGAAAGACCAGGCAACAAGACTCGGTTTAAGATGGCAAAAGTTATGCACGACGAGACAACTTGAATAAGGAGGATACACCCATAAGGGAATGGTTTTTGTAAGGATGGATGCCTCCACAAAAACAGGTGATGGTTTGATATTGCTTCTTCCTGAAGTCAGGCGAGTCCCTACGGATTTGCCAGTCTAGTTGCAGCAGATAGTACCTACCTTCACTGATAGCTACGTCTTTGGTTTATCTTCACTGATAGCTACGTCTTTGGTTTATATCCATGGACCTAAAAGAAATCACAAGGAGATGAGTAACTCACCAAGATATAATCAAATAGGAGAAGAGACTTGGAATACCACGTTTGAAAGGAAGTTGAGTTGTTGTAGATGGAAAGTGGGTTAATAACCCATTGCCTGTTTTCTTGGCTGGAGCCCTATGTTCTCCTAATGAAGGGACTTTTGCCGGATACTTGACTGGTGCAAGGGGTAGGTGAACTTATTATGACTGGGTGATTAGAAGAGTTATCGAAGAGGCCAGAGACCTCGTTAAGCAAAGCAGAGAAGAAATAACAAATAAATCTTCCATATGTGGTAGTCTGTTCCACCTAGATTGAGTTGTGAAATAGGATAACGACGACTGAAAGCAAACTAAATTTTATTGCTCAAACGAGTAAAGAGAGACATGTATAAACTCTCTTGTATCCTCGTGCGGTCGAGTTTCGAAGTAGGAAAAACAAGAACTCATCAAAGCAAACTAAAATTTTTACTCTTTTAAGTAAAGAGGACACTACAAACTTGGAGAACTCTCTCTTAGTGCATGGTGCCTTCTCTATTGAGTGGAATATATTGGACACATTGAAGTTTTCTTTATCTAGTAAACTAACCCCCAAGTGCCCTTATCAGTACCTTTATATATCATGTGAAATCATCAATTGCAAGATTTGACATGGAAAAGTGAGCTGCTGTACCCATATCTGTTTCTTCTGTATTAATCACTTTCTCTCCAGTGTCCACACATCCGTTTATTAAAACTAAATACCAATAATTGAATATATTTAATAACCACTTTCTTACATCTATGTATTTAACTGTTGTCAGATGTGGAAAAAACAAAGACAAGTATTCAAGCTTGCTATTTTTGTGGTTTTCCTTGTTTTGGGAAAACTGGACAAACTTACTCAATGGTATTTGGAAGTCACGTCTCTATGATTGCCCCTGAGATGTTAGAGATGCAATATATGTGTTCCACCGTTATAATGCAACTGTATGTTACTTGATAATATTTAGGAAATCCTTTTGTGATATCCTTATTCAGGTTTCTGCATGAAGATGTTTATGCAACTTTATAATTTATTTTAATTGCAAAGCTGATAATGGCTATATATTTCTAATCAACAGTCGTGGAATAGATACAGATTCGCGAATCTTAATGCAATCAGGCAAGATGATAGTCTCTCAAGCTTCCAGCTATTCATCTGCGGTTTTGCAGCAGGAACGTGTGCCAAAGCCGTGTGTCACCCTCTTGATGTAGTAAGAAGAGGTTTCAGGTATGAACCTAGCTTCCCAAACTTTAAATGCTTTAGGCCTAGTTTGGATTGCAGTTATGTTCGTCTCATTTGCCAAATGCCCATTTCCTGGATGCTAGTTGGGGTGTGTTTTGGGAACGCCCATTTGACCCCGAAATGTCCGCACGAAATGAAAAACATTTTGCTGGCCCCTTTCATATCGACACCAAATGGAGTCCCGGATGAATCATAACTGCAATCCAAAATGGCCCTTAATCTCACATCTCTTGCCCAAGTCACAAGGACCCATATGTTGAGGTGTACTTTAAAGCTGAGCGAGAATCCTAAAAGTGCAACGACTCTTCCACCAGCCTTTGTTAGAAAAAAAAAAGTAGTTCGTCTTGTGGTCTCTAGTGGAGTTATAGCAGTGTGGGTAAGTCGTAAAATAAGATAAATGCAGCATATGGTTTCTCCTGTTCAGGTTTGAGTTTGACCATGGAAGGACCTAACTGCATATTACTTTGATTTCCCACACCATGGACATGTTTATGGTTTATTTGTGAAATCGTAAGTAAGCCGCTAGGAAAGCTTTTACTATTAAGTGGTGGAAGAAGTCGTGAAATCAGATTTCCTGCAGTTAATATCTTTCTCTTGCTTGTTTTCTTTTAATTCGAGTTGAACTCTCATTCCATTCTCGTACGATGGATCAAATTGCAAAACTCAGATTGAAGGATTACAGAGGCATCCGAAGTACGGGGCAAGAGTAGAGAAACAGACATACAAGGGCATGTGCCATGCCTTGCGCCACATAGCGAAGACGGAGGGTTGGGCTGGTCTCTACAAGGGCATCTTCCCCTCCCTGGTGAAATCTGCTCCAGCCGGTGCCGTCACCTTTGTGGTGTATGAGTACGCCTCGGACAGGTTGGAGTCTGTACTAGCATGTAGCTACTACCTAGGCTGATTTCTTTTGGGTCACATACCGATTCTTTTCTGGCTATTTTGATTCTTGTAACCATTCAACTTGACCCTTATTTGATACGTGATATACAAATTCCTGCGAGAATGTAGGCTGGGGTTTACTGATTTTTCACAGCTGACAAACTAACACGGCCCGAACTTGTTTTAACAAAGACTGAATGAAGCTGTAAAAAGGAACAAACTCTGGGAGAAATAAAGTCATACTTCGATAAAATCTTTGAGCCTGCATCCGAAATTATGTTGTTTTGATAAACGTTGCATTTGACCTGCGGGAACGACAATTTCCATTGCTCGTCACTTGAAACTATCTAGTACATATGTGCACTGTTCTAAAAATCAGTCTAGGCATTAGTCAGCGACTATTGCTATACGTGTTTTATGGACGTTTTTGGGGTTTTTTTTTTTATTATAAATTTTTTATTAACCGTCTAGGGCTAGGTACTAGAAGTCTGGTGTCTGTCCAATTAGCGTATAATATTCAAAATTTGTGTTTAGATCTTCATTTTGTCCAAAAGAGAAGGTTTGGATTTTATTCTAACGGTGACTTGAGATGACCATCCAAAATAAAACCTAAACGTAAATTTTGAATATTATACGAGACCAACGCAAATTTTAAAAACTATGGAGTTCTAAACAAAATTTAACGGCCATCCCATCCCAAATCAAATGTGAGGATGAAAATTCAGATCCTTTATGGACATCTAAATGCAAAATTTATAAATGCACTTCATTCTTTACTTAGGGTTAGTCCAATTTTTTTTATACAAGTTTGTCACTAGAAATTTTAGGACTGCCAAATTTTTTGACAATTCTAGCAGTATGTAGGACTGCCAAAATTTTTGGCAGTCCTAGCAGTATGTAGGACTGTCAATTTTTTTGGCAGTCCTAGTTTGGAAGTATATGCCTGTGTATGCCAACAATTTTCATGCTTCTTTCTGAAGTTTAGAAGCATATGCCTAGTTTTGGCAATCCTAGTTTGGAAGCATATGCCGGCGGACGCGGCGGTGGGGGCGTAGGCACGCGGCAGGAAGGGGGCAGGAAAAGGGGCACAGAGAAGATATAGAAAATTTTGGTCAAAAATTTTTTGTCAAAGGAATTGATCGTCAGTAGAGGACGATCCGTCAAAAGTGGGGAAGTACCTTACATTAATGTAATTGTGCGGAATACACCTTAAATTAGGATAAAAAAAGTTGGATGCCACTCAAATTTTCTCATATTTTAATGATCTGCACCATGAGTTATGGCTAGTGTAATTGTACATTAATACATCATTGTTATCATAATTTACTCTTTAACATGAGACAACATGTGCTATTAGAGCATCTCCAACCCTATTGTAAGTTTAGAAAAAATAGTTGCCATATAGGAATGACAACTTTTATTCCAAAATTCTTCTCCAATGCAAATGTAGAATAGAACATGAAGTTGACATGGCAATGACATGGCAAAGAGAATGTGAAGTTGGTTGTCTAGATCTAGACAATGCACTTCACAATGACTTTGTCTCCACATCATCAATTATGAATAGAAATATTTATAAAAAATTAAGAAGTGGAGGAGTTGCCTTGGAAGTTGAAAAAAATACTTTTTATTATTGTCTCCTCAATACTTTTGCATTGGAG
Source organism: Iris pallida (assembly GCA_029216955.1). Classification (NCBI taxonomy): domain Eukaryota; kingdom Viridiplantae; phylum Streptophyta; class Magnoliopsida; order Asparagales; family Iridaceae; genus Iris; species Iris pallida. The sequence continues at coordinate 2,085,846 of JANAVB010019399.1, forward strand.
AATTTTTTTTTTATCTCATTGTCTTTTGAGATATAATTTTGCTACATAAACAAGACATTGTCTTGTGGCTAATGCCACATAGGAGCCACCTAAGACTCACAACTTAACAAGACAATAGGGTTGGAGATGCTGTTAGTAAGACATCCATAACATGATCATCTTAACTTTGTTGCTTACAGTCCTCACCGCGTAACTTAGGCCTCGTTTCCTTTGGTACATCGTAATCAAATAATTTTTTTTAAAATTTGATTACATTACGATTACATTACAGTGAATCAAACAGGGTCTAAGTTGCTTGCACCTATACCTATGGTTTTTTGCCTGGATTGAAGTAGAAATTTATTCAAAATACTGAGTTGAAACATCAGCAACAAGAGGGGTCCCAATAAATGATTGGATCTTTAACTTTTGATAATATCAATATATTTTCCCTTGTTAGGGATATAATTTGACATGGAGATAGACGGTCTTAAGGATCCACTGATTAAGTGTAGGTTTTCGAATCGAGATATCTGTTGTGTATAATCATTTGATTATTTTATCATGTATCATATCAATGTTGTAAGATGATAGATTTTTTTTTGAAGTGTTATTTTCTCCGACTTAGCAAATGTCAAAGGAGAATTCGAATTTGCGCCTTCCGCACTGAGACTCCCGTTGCTACCACTAGACACACGGGCAAGATTATAGAAAATTGAAATTAATATAGCTCCACAAACCACATATATAGAAAATCTCAACAATAATTTTGACATAACGGGTGAATAAGTTTCCTTTCAGGACTGCCAAACATTTTGTCCGTCCTAGCAGTTTGTAGGATTGCTAAATTTTTTGGCAGTCCTACCATACAACAAGTCCATTTTAGGACTGTCAAAATTTTTGGAAGTCCTAAGAAAATTTTCAGCAGCAGGAATAGCTTCTGTATACATGTAATTTTTGTTCTACCACTAGGTAATTTTTATATACAATAATTTCATGGCAACCCTAAACTCCATCTTCTTCATACAATAATTTTTCAATCTATTTTAACAGTCCTAGGATTAGGAATATTTTTTTTCCATTTTATTTTTCCAAAAATAACAATATCAACCAAATACAACAATTTCTTCCAACTTTTTTTTTCAAAAATTGTTTGTGAGGAGCATTTGGGTGCTATATCTGAAATTGAGACAAGATTGAGAAGGAATCTAGGATTTTGTTGGAGATGAGAAGATGGAGGCGATGAAGAAAAAAAAAATGGGAATTTGAGAGGTTTTGGAAATCTGACTATGCTTTTTACAAATTGTGGACTTCCAATAGTAATGTAATTTTATTTTATTTTATTTTATTTTGTGGAGGGAAAGATCAGGCTTTGGGTATGATATGACATTGCATTTGCGACTGACTAAGCCCAACATAAGGGCGATCCAGTACGAATTTGACCTAACGGGTCTGGAGCAAAATTCCGACAATCTAGCCCACTAAATAGTACCCTACTAGGGGTGGACATTATTCAATTTTGAACCGAAAATCGAAACGAACTGAATAAAAAAAAGAAATTTTGAGTCGCACCCCACTTGTTTTATCCAAATTCAAGGTGCACCCCACTGTTTTACCATAATGCAAGACACCCCCCACTTTTGACGGAAAACGTCCAAAACTGACGGTCAAAGGGTTTGACCAATATTTTTTGACGAAAATGCCATCATCTCTCTCAAACCCAAACTCATTGTTGTTGTTGCTGCTGCTGCTGCTGTGGGGGGGGGCTGCGGTCGGGAGGGGGGGCGGCGAGGTCGAGGAGGGGGGGCGAGGTCGGGGAGGGGATGGCGGCGGCGACGGTGGGGGTAGGGTGGGGCGGCGAGGTCGGGGGAGGGGGGGGGACGAGGTCGAGGAGGGGGGGCGAGGTCGGGGAGGGGGCGGCTGCGGTCGGAGGGTGGGGCGGCGAGGTCGGGGGAGGGGGGGGGGACGAGGTCGAGGAGGGGGGGCGAGGTCGGGGAGGGGAGGGCGGCTGCGGCGGTGGGGTAGGGGGGCGGTGGTGGTGGGATAGTGAAGGTGGTGATGGTGGTGGTGGTGGTGAACGCGGCTGCCGCCCTCCCCTCCCCGACCTCCCCCCCCCCCCCCCCCCCCCCCTCCTCGACCTCGCCCCACCCCCTCCCTCCCAGACCGCAGCCCCCCCCCCCCCCCAGCAACAGTAGCAGTGAGTTTGGGAGAGACGAGGGCATTTTCGTCAAAAAATATTGGTCAAACCCTTTGACCGTCAGTTTTGGACGTTTTCCGTCAAAAGTGGGGGTGTCTTGCATTATGATAAAACAGTGAGATGCACCTTGAATTTGGATAAAATAAGTGGGATGCAACTCAAAATTTCTCATAAAAAAATTTAGTTCATATATATACACACACACTAAACAAATGACCTCTAGTCTAGTGGTTAAGAGAAATGCATGCGGCCCAAGTGGTCGAGTTCAAGCTCCAGTGGAGGCGAGTTCGCCACAATTACCCATTGATTCAAAAAAAAAAAAAAAAAAAAAAAAAAAAAAATATATATATATATATATATATATATTATATATATATATTTTTTACTATATTATTAAAAAAAAAAAAAATTCCGAGCTCTCTAGCCTAGTGGTATTAGAGCGGACACCCGGAGGGACCGGCAAGGTTCGAGTCCCCCAATTGTGTGTGTGCGTGGAATTTCAAAAAAAACATCAAATCGATTTAATTCGGTTCGATTTGATCGATTATGAACCAATTCGGTTCGATTTCGATTTTGATTATTGGATTCATGGCCAATTCGGTTCGAGTTCTTCTGCATCAGAAGCCACGTGGTGCATCACTTTTACCAAAATATCCCTTCAATTTCCTGAGCACGTAAAGGTAAGGGTAGGGGCAGTGCCGTAATTGTACGTGTAGTTGCAGGAGCAAGGTCGTTGGCTCTTTCTTTCGTTCTCTTCCTTCCGCTGCCCTTTCTTTACAGGAAGGAAGGGGGACACTTACAGAGAGAGGGAGATCCAGCGGCTGGGATCAAACTGCAAAATATCGTCCTCAAACTGCAAATAACTTTTGTCTTGCATCCCTTTCCTGCAATTATCGAAATTTTCATGGACTCCACCATGAAAAGTCCTCTGCCTACTACTGCTGGCTGCTGCTGCTGCTGCTATTATTATACTCCCTTTCTTCCCACGTCTCATTCTCTCTCGCTGAAGAAAAAAGGAGTTCCTTTCCAAACCCTAGTTTCCCCAGTTCACCGACATAGAGGTCCGCTCTCCAAAACTTTCCAAATCTTCTTCTTTTTTAACCCCCCTCTAATCGCACTCGCAATTGATGTTCCTGATCGTTCGATTCGAAGAATTAGGGATTTTGCAAAATATCGCTACCAGAATTTTTTTGGGATTTTCTTGACTTTTGTCCCACTTATTAAACGAATTTGTACTTACATTGTGTCTATTAGACTTGTATTACATTTTTTGTCACGAAATTTTTTTTTCGTGACAAAACGAATGTTTTTCGTGACAAAATGAATGTTTTCCGTGACAAAAGGGGGATACAAATCTAATAAACAAAAAATGGGATATAAGTCCAAATTCATATTAATAAATGGGACGAAAATTAAAAATTATCTTTTTTATTTTTTATTTAGTCATTTTGTTCTTTAAAATTATATTATGTTTTTTCCCCAGTACATTTGATTAGGTCTGTTTTAGTTTTTGCTTTTGGTGTTAAAGTTGCAAAATTGTTTCGTATATAAAATTCACAACACCAAAAGTTATTGTTATTTGTTTGTGCAAGCAATTGAAGGAAAGTTAATCTGTGATTGGTGAACCAGAAAAACAAAAATTATAGAGCTGTGTACTGAAGCAATCCAAGACTGCAGATTTCGGCTGTTGCAATGACATGAAGATTTAGTTTTCTGACCAACGGGAAATTTAAGATGATGGAGAATCAGAGGCTACTGCTTGGGACCATGGAGGACAGTTCGATACCGGAGGACTTGAGATGCAAGAGAACGGACGGCAAGCAGTGGCGGTGCAGCGCTCTGTCGATGCCGGACAAGACCGTGTGCGAGAAGCACTACATCCAGGCCAAGAAGGGCATCGAACTCGTCCCTCCGTGCGAGCCTTAAGAAAGCCAAGAGGGATTCTTTAGACGATGGCGATGTCTACCTGGAAAGCAAGCACGGTGACCCCGAGATGTCGAGGGGGTTGTCTCCTGTGAATGTTGGTGGAATGGAGTACAAGAAGTATAAGGAGAAGGTCGGGAAAAGTCGGCGCTTGTATTCACTGGATATGATGGGGTTGAAGGGTTCTGCGGTTCGCGGATGTTGGTCAGGGTATAAGGAGGGTCATAAAGATATGATGCAGTTTGAGGATGGTCGGGTAACATTGGATAGTACCCATCTCGGCAAAGAGGTGAATAACTTCACTGGAGATGCTAATGGGGTGAGTAAAGTTGTACCCTGAAGTGGTTGAAGTTTGAGGTAATTAGGGTCCATTTCGACTTTGCAAGTGTCATTTTATTTATAGTGGTCCTTTGCAGTTACTGGAATGGATGCAATAGTCATCTGTTCTCGTCTTTTCCCTTATTTTTCTCTCTCTCTCTTGAAGGAAGGACAAGACTGAAATGCTGTAAAACTGAAGAGCTGCAAATGACCTCCTTAAAAAAATATACACTTTCAATATGAATGTACCCTAACTGGCTCAAACTGATTAAGATGTTGAGATCTTATCCAATCATCTTACGATTCCATCTAAAGCTAAACAAACCGCCTTTTAAGTTTCAGAAATATATGTAAATGTGATAGTAACCATTCTTGGTATTATAGGAATATGCAGGGAAGAGCACAGATTCGGGCGAGGCCGAGGGTTTAACTTGCCATCAATGTCGAAGGAATGATAGGGCAAATGTGATCTGGTGCATCAATTGTGATAGGAAGGGATACTGTGATAGCTGCATTTCTATTTGGTAAGCTACATTACTTTTCTGCATTTTTTTATCCACTCAATTGCTTTACTTGGTGTTGTTACTTGTTTCTTACGGAAAAATAACTGCTTGATGTGTTTGCATCACAGGTATGCTGATGTTCCATTGGAGGACCTTCGAAAAGTGTGCCCAGCTTGTCGTGGTATCTGTAATTGCAGATTCTGCTTGCATGGAGATAACTTGATCAAGGTGCATTACTTCTTAAGTGTATTGTCCAGTGTTTATGAATTGCCTAATTCTCAGTTGATGTGGACTTTGCTTTCCAGACTAAGATACAGGATTTAACTGGCATAGAGAAGTTGCGATACCTTCACAGACTTTTGTCATTTGTACTTCCTACACTTAAGCAGATTTATTCTGAGCAGTGCTTTGAGATAGAGGTGGAGAAAAGAACAAATGGTAAATATTTTATCTTGTGCTTGTCTCGCTGTTGCTGTGATTCCTTCCTTTCAAATGACTCTGTTCAGTTTATGCTTGAAATCAGGCATGAAAGCTGATATTCCCAGGGCAGATGTACATGCAGATGAGCAAATGTGCTGGTATTTGTTCCCCGTGCTTATTCTATTGGTTCTAGTTGTTTAGCAACTGCAAGTTTATTGCCTCCTGCTTTTCTCTAGTGTATGTTCAGTTTAGTTACGTGTTTCTTTCTTCTGTGCAGTAACTTATGCCGACAACCTATTTATGATTACCACCGACATTGTACCCAGTGTTATTATGATCTATGCCTCACATGTTGTCGGGATCTTAGAAGGGCATCCTTGGTTATTGTCAAAGGTGACTTTGCCGGTGAGAAAGCTAATAGTGATAAGCTGACAATGAAGTCAGCACACGTGAATGCAATTGATTTTTCACGTTTATATCCCAAATGGAAAGCAAACGATGATGGAAGTATTCCTTGTGGGCCAGAGGAAGCTGGTGGCTGTGGCTTCTCAAAATTAGTATTAGAACGCATTTTCAAAATAAACTGGGTTGCGAAGATGGTGAAAAATGCTGAGGAAATGGTTGGTGGATGTAAAGTTTCTGACCTAGAAATTGATAAATGTGCTTCTTTTACAGAAAATACATCTTCACAATCAAATGGCTCAAGTGAGGCAAGCCTGTCTCAGTTCTCCCACAGAGATCATAGCAGTGAAAGCTTCTTGTATCACCCCGTATCAGAAGATTTAAAACATGAAGGCCTCAGGCAATTTTATGAACACTGGGTCAAGGGAGAGCCGGTTATTGTTAAACATGTGTTTGATCATTCATTGGCGTCTAGCTGGGATCCAATGAGTATATGGAGAGGGATCCAAGAAACAGGAGATGTTGGAATGCCAGAGACTAGTAACATAGTGAAGGTCATAGATTGTTTAAACCAGTCTGAGGTTAGTTTCTTCAAAAACCATACCATTTCTTAAAATACATATTTACTTATGTTGTCTTGGGTGTTCATTATGGTGTTGTTTGGATGTATACCATGTCTAATAATGTTAAGTGTACACGTATATTGTACCAAACTTCTAATTGTATATATACCCTTAAAAAGACTTTCTTTTTGCATAGATATACTGCATTTTATAGAGGGTTTCACCTGGTGTGACGGTAAGGCTTGCTGCTTGCATCCTCTAGGATGCAAGATCGAGTTATGGAATCGTCTCCATATATAGGGGTAATGCTGCAGCCTCATCATATATATAGGGGGCAAGGCTGCTTACATCTTAAACCCTTCCAAGACCCTGCCTAAGCTTGTTTACATCTTAAACCCTTCCAAGACCTTGCCTAAGCTGAAGTCTCGTGAAGTCTCGGCAACACTGGGACGCCCTTTTTATACAAGCAAAATTGATTATTTTAGAGGGTATAGGTGTAAAATCTCTAATGCTAATGCCCTTTGAGGAATCGATTTAGCCGAATTTGAAACCAATTTGAAAATAGTTAATTATTTTACCATTTATGGTTCTTATATTTGTGTTTTTTTGGGTTAAATTGATAAGACATCAACTCAGATCTGATGAATAACAAAATTACCAATTAAATTACCTCTTTCTGTGACGTTGCATTGTCTGATGTTTCTGTATGGACGTAGCAGGTAATGCTATATTGTAGACATCGTCTTCTTTCTACTTGATCTGACCTCATAGGTATCTAAGTGTTCATCTCTTGTTGTTCAAACCCATGAGTTAACTTTGATACATACATATAGGGATGACGTTACAAGCTGCCAATAGACGTCTGGATGGCTTTAGCTCCAGATCATATAGAATACCTGCCTAGTTTCAGTTTTTTTGAACAAGTTGTATAATTTCGTCTGGAAGTGAAAGTAAGGAACTGAGGCTTATGAACTGTTAGTCCCTTGGCGAACAATCGATGGAAAAACACGATTTCAGAAACTATTGTAAAGACAATGTTTCCAGCAACAACACCCTAAAGAAGGTGATGTTGTATTACGAGAATCTAAAAAGATTATTTCGTAATATTTCTCGAAGGCAACAGAACCGTATAACTTCTAAAGAGAAGCGACGGTATTCTCGAAGGCAACAGAGGAAGAAGAAAGCCTGCTGGGGTGAAAGATCACCGGCGCTCAAAGCTATATCCGCCTCACGGACAAGCCTCCAGGAACCAGCAAGTTCGAAGAGAACTTTAGAACGCTGGCCAAAAATGTCGACGACTCCTCGGAATAGCAGCAGCACTTCTCTCTCTCTCTGAAAATTCTCTGATTATTTTCTGTAACCCTGGAGAGAGGAGATGCTGCTGATATTATAGGCACGAGGTGGGCTTTTCAAATTCTGAACGCACGTCCTGGATTAATGCCAGATCCGGATTTTCTGGATCTGAGCCATTTCCGGATCTGAGCCCACAAGACCCGCGGACGTTACATAATTTGAACGGCCCACTCGACCCGCTCGATCCGCTCGACCCGCTCGACCCGCTCGACCCGTACGACCCGTACGCTCCGTACGCTCCGTACGCCTCGCACGCCACGTAGGGCTGCGCAGAGGCTCGCGCACGAGCGCAACTAAAGCGCACAATGCGCCTTGCGACGAGCTGTCGTGCTAAGTGCAAATTGCCATCAAAAAGCCACAATAAGCCTCAAAAGCCCATTAGCCCAAGCCCAAGCCCGAGTCCGAGTCCGAGCCCGAGTCCGAGTCCGAGTCCGAGTCGCTAAGCCCCTTCGGGGCTTAGCTCCAATAGATTTAAATTTATTTTCATTTGGCCAAAAGTTGGTTTCTTATTCTCACCTCTATGTAAAATCCTCCCACATGGCACCCTCCATTGGGCCTCAACCCATGTGCATCTCTCTATTCCTTCATAAGTAATATATAGAGATACATATTGGTGTGATTTTTCGATGTGGGACTATCTTTTAACAATAGAGTGTTGTGAACACACAACTCATAGAATAAAACACCAACAATCCCCCACATATCTCTATATATATGAGTTAAGCGTTCCACATAATAACTGTCCATTATGCATTAGGATAGATGTCGCTGACGACTTGAATCTTCCCGCATGGGTTGAACAACAGTATGATACAAGAATGGACTACGCCTTGAATTCTGTACCACAGCTGTAATTTTTTCCACTCACATAATGTAGTTATCTGTGCTTCTGGCTGCACATTAAAGGCCTTGTGCCAGCCTGGATTTCAATGTATGTATTTTGGGCGTCTACAAATTTACCCTCAAGAGACGGCCTATTTCTCTTTCCATACATTATAGGTGAGTTCTTTATAAAGAGTCATGGCATGAAGCATTGCGCTCCTTTGCGGTGCTACGCCGCTATGACATGGCTCAACGCCGAGGCTTTACCCCACCTGGGTACCTCATCGTAGTGTCATACTACTGTAGCATGAGGTCACAATCCTCTTTGTAGTGCCAAACTACTCAGCATGAAGCCTTGCGCTTCCGTGCGGTGTTACGCCGCTATGACATGGCTTGCAAAGCCGAGGATTTACCCTTCCTGGTACCTCTTCGTGGTGTCATGCCACTGTAACATGAGGATACTGTCCTCTTTGTAGTGCTGTCTACACCTCTTTAAGATTATGCAACATTAGGCTACCTGCCTATATGCGGTGCTACGCCGCCTGTGACTTGGCTAACAAAGCCGAGGCATTACCCCTACCTGGGAACCTCATGGTGGAGTCACCCCACTGTAGCATGGAGTTGTAACACTCCTTTGTGGTTGTTGCGCCACCATGCTTCCTGTAAAGCATAACAGACCTTCACTCAGTCTGAGAACTCATTAAGGCATTATGCCATCCTTTCCACAGGATCAATTTTTCGTAGAAAATTTATAGTAGACAACAGTGGTTCTGGGTCCGAAACCTTTACATGTTCCGCAGAACAAGTACCCACTGTTAACTAATATTTTTCCAGTCAATAGTCCTCCCTTGAATCAAAAAATTAGATATCTGGTAGATTTCTCTTTGAACCAATAACATAAAATTTATTGATAGGATTATAATGACATAATATTAGAATGCCTTCAAACCCATCTTCCTTGCTGTGTCCTCGACCAGCTGTCGTTTGAGGCCTTTCGTGAACGGATCCGCCAGGTTCTCCTGACTCCGAACATCGATCACTGCAATGACGCCTCGTTTGATGAGATCGTTCACTGCTCTGTGCTTTAACCGCACAGTCCTCTTCTTTCCGTTAAAGAGTTCATTTGATGCTACTGCTGCTGCCGCCTGGTTGTCACAGTATATCGGGATTGCCGGTATCTGAGCTCCAACCACTGGAAGATCATACATGAGCTCCCGAAGCCACTCTGCTTCATCTGCAGCAGCATCCAATGCAAAGAATTCAGATTCCATGGAGGAGCGAGATAACATTGTCTGCTTCTTCGATTTCCACGATATAGCAGCTCCGCCCAAAGCGAATATGAATCCACCTGTCGAATACTCGCTCTCCACCTCTGAACACCAGCTAGCATCACTGAAGCCTTCCACTACTGACGTATCTCCGCTGTAGTATAGTGCAAATGTCTGAGTCTTTTTTAGATATCTCATAACACGCTTCACAGCGTTCCAGTGTTCAACGCCTGGGTTGCTAGTGAACCGACTCAGCATTCCCACCGCAAAAGCTATGTCAGGCCTTGTGGCAGTAGTAGCGTACATCAAGCTTCCGATGACGCTAGCGTACTCCAACTGCCTGACGCTTTCCCTCGAATTTGGCTCCAGCTTCTGATCACTCCGGTACGGTGTATCAATTATAGGAAGATCTTGATACCCGTAGCGAGTGAGCATCTTCTCAATATAATGAGATTGTGACAGCGCTATTCCAGTACCTGTCCGGATGATCTTGAGCCCCAAGATTACGTCGGCATCCCCCAAGTCCTTCATACTGAACTTGGTCGAGAGGAATTTCTTTGTCTCTGTAACGCAGTCTAAATCCGTACCTAGGATTAGCATGTCGTCCACGTAAAGACAAACGATTACTCCTCTTCCGTCAGCAAACTTCGTATAGACACACTTGTCTGTTTCACTGACCCTGTAGCCATTTGACCTTATCACCTTGTCAAACTTCTCATGCCACATTTTGGGAGCTTGTTTCAAACCATACAGAGACTTCATCAACTTGCAGACTTTGTCTTCCAGACCTCTGACGACAAAACCTTCTGGTTGTTGCATGTAGATCTCTTCTGGCAGGTCAACTAACACCCATGTGTTGTTGGAGGTGATTGAGTCAATCTCGTTGTCTATCGCCTCCTTCCAGAATACAGCATCTCTGGTCTTCATCGCCTCATCATAGGTAAGCGGATCTGCTTCCACATGATAGGTGACGAAGTCATCTCCGAAGTCTTTCGGCCTCCTTACTCGCTTAGTTGACGGCTCAGCGAATTCTGGTTCAACTGGTGTCTCTTCGACAATAGCTTCTTCTTGGACTACTGGTTCGATAAGGACTTCTGTCTGCTTTGCACTCTCATCATTCTCCGGAAGATCCGCGAGAACAATATTTTTGTGCCTTGCAAACTTGTCTTCAAAATATTCAGCATCGCGAGATTCAATGATATGATTTGATTCTATATCAAGGAATCTCCGAGCGTCACTCTTCTCGGCATAACCCAAGAAGATAGCCTTAGTAGTCCTAGTCCCCAGCTTCTGAATCTTCAGATCTGGGAGCTTCACATAAGCCAGACACCCCCACACTCGAATGACATTCAAGTTAGGTCTGACTTTGAACCAGAGTTCATGAGGGGTTATATCCGAAGTTGCATACGGTACTCTATTGAGAATGAAAGTAGCCGTTAATGCAGCTTCTCCCCAGAAGCTCTTTGGAAGACCCACAGTCAACAACATAGAGTTAATCATCTCTGTCAACGTTCTGTTCTTCCTTTCTGCTACTCCGTTGGATTGAGGAGAGTACGGAGCCGTCGTCTCATTTATGATTCCATGTTCTTTACAGAATGATGAGAAATCATGAGACCGATACTCCCCGCCTCGATCACTCCTTAGCCTTTTGAGTTGTTGTCCAGTTTGCCGTTCAGCCTCGGCCCTGAACTCCTTGAACTTCTCGAATGCTTCGTCTTTAGACTTGAGCAAGTAGACAAAAGCATACTTTGAGAAGTCGTCTATGAAAGTAATAAAATACTTCATCCCGGCTTTTGTAGAGAATTGCTTGAAATCACAGATATCTGAGTGAACCAACTCCAGAAGATCTGTGCTTCGATGGACCCTGTGAAAGGGTTTCCTTGTGATCTTCGTCTGAGCACACACTTCACATTTCTCTACCTTACCCCCACACTTGGAGATAAGTCCTAGGCTAGACATTTTGTTAATTCTTTTACAATGAACATGTCCTAGCCTATTATGCCACAACTCAAAAGAATAGTTCAAAGTAGAAATAGCATTAATATCATTTTTCTGGGTTACAACAAGCTGAATTTTGTACATTCCTTCAGTCTGGAAAGCTTTTCCGAAGAATGTACCCTTCTTGGACATCACCATCTGGCCAGCATTGATGTCCATCCTCAAGCCTGCGTTACAAAGCAGGCTCCCAGAGATCAGGTTCTTAGCAATTGCAGGAACATGATTCACTCCTTGAAGCGTCAGAGTGTTTCCCGATGTGAGTTTCAGCTCCACCGTCCCGATCCCCAGTACTTCAGCTTGTGCTTGGTTTGCCATTAAGACTTTCTCGGAAGTTGGCTCATATGACTTGAACCATTCCTTGTCTGAGCAGACATGACATGTCGCACCAGTGTCTATCCACCAGTCCGAGTCAACTCCCGCATTTGCAACCTGTGCTATCATTGCAACCAGATTAGTAACCAAAGAAACCTTACTAGGCTCACCTTTTTCTGGTTCCTTGCAGTCACTTTTGTAGTGGCCCTTCTTGCCACATTTGAAACAAGTCACATGGGACTTGGATTTCTGATTCTTGAATGAAGGACTCTTCACTTTCAGATTAGTGAAGTCCTTCTTCTTCTTATGAGGAGAAGCCGCATGCTTCCCCTTGTACTCTCTGGTTTGGACCAGATTTGCTTTCGCCAGTTGTTTGGACAGAGAATCCATCTTCTGTTGAGAGCGCATCTCGTCCTCAACATGGATCTCTTGCAGGAGATCTTCCATACATATGTCCAGCTTCTTGCGGTGCATCCTTGCATAGAAGTTGCTCCACCCCGCAGGAAGTTTAGAGACGATTCCTCCAACGACAAACTTGTCGACAAAAGGCATCTTCTCGTCATCTAATTTTTGGCGCAACTTCAGAAACTCCTTTACTTGGGGCAGCATAGCCTTCTCATCTTCGAAGGTCCACTTGTGGTATCTTTCAACCAAGAAGATCTTGGACCGATTCTCGTCATCTTCGTACAATTTCCCCAAGGAGTCCCAAATCTCTTTTGCAGAATTCTTCTTGGAATAAGACTCTGCCAAAGAGTCTTCCATGCTATTGAGAATCAACAGTTTACAGATACTGTTTTCTCTAATCCATTTTGCCTGCTTGGACTTAGCAGCGGCAATAACTTCTGCGGTTCCGGTTGTTGGAACGACCGGTTCTTCCTCATTCAGCACGTGATCAACTTCCACGAGTTGAATGTTTAATGTTACTTTCCGTTTCCAGATTTGAAAATGTTTGCCGTCAAATTTCTCCAACTTGTTAAAGTCGGTATTGACGAGCGATGCACGTGAGTTATCCATCTTTTCGATATAGCTTTGAGATTGTTAGCCCCTTGGCGAACAATCGATGGAAAAATACGATTTCAGAAACTATTGTAAAGACAATGTTTCCAGCAACAACACCCTAAAGAAGGTGATGTTGTATTACGAGAATCTAAAAAGATTATTTCGTAATATTTCTCGAAGGCAACAGAACCGTATAACTTCTAAAGAGAAGCGACGGTATTCTCGAAGGCAACAGAGGAAGAAGAAAGCCTGCTGGGGTGAAAGATCACCGGCGCTCAAAGCTATATCCGCCTCACGGACAAGCCTCCAGGAACCAGCAAGTTCGAAGAGAACTTTAGAACGCTGGCAAAAAATGTCGACGACTCCTCGGAATAGCAGCAGCACTTCTCTCTCTCTGGAAATTCTCTGATTATTTTCTGTAACCCTGGAGAGAGGAGATGCTGCTGATATTATAGGCACGAGGTGGGCTTTTCAAATTCTGAACGCACGCCCTGGATTAATGCCAGATCCGGATTTTCTGGATCTGAGCCATTTCCGGATCTGAGCCCACAAGACCCGCGGACGTTACATAATTTGAACGGCCCACTCGACCCGCTCGACCCGTACGCTCCGTACGCTCCGTCCGCTCGACCCGCTCGACCCGTACGACCCGTACGCTCCGTACGCTCCGTACGCCTCGCACGCCACGCAGGGCCGCGCACGAGCGCAACTAAAGCGCACAATGCGCCTTGCGACGAGCTGTCGTGAAGTGCCATCAAAAAGCCACAATAAGCCTCAAAAGCCCATTAGCCCAAGCCCAAGCCCGAGCCCGAATCCGAGTCCGAGTCCGAGTCGCTAAGCCCCTTCGGGGCTTAGCTCCAATAGATTTAAATCTATTTTCATTTGGCCAAAAGTTGGTTTCTTATTCTCACCTCTATGTAAAATCCTCCCACATGGCACCCTCCATTGGGCCTCAACCCATGTGCATCTCTCTATTCCTTCATAAGTAATATATAGAGATACATATTGGTGTGATTTTCCGATGTGGGACTATCTTTTAACAATAGAGTGTTGTGAACACACAACTCATAGAATAAAACACCAACATGAACCTGAGGAAGCTTTCATCTAACAATTCAAAATTGATACTTCAGTTCACAAATTCCATTAATATTGGACATGGAGCGCTCTAACTGCAGTAACCCTTTATAAGGTCTCATTCATTCCAGTATTGACCTTTGCGTAGTGTTAGCTGGAAGTGAAAGTAAGGAAACTGTGGCTGATAAACGTGAGCAAAGTTTCATCTAACAAATTTACATTTGATTCTTCAGTTCACAAAGTCTAAATAATGGACATACTGGGTGCTCCAACTGCAGTAACTGTTGATAAGGTCTCATTCATATCAGTATCGACCTCATGAATGTATCTTTCATTATCCTAATATTTTTTAAGGAGTGGCTTTTTTGGACTGGGGAAATGCCAAAGAAGTTCAAGAGAGGAGACAATTAAGGATACCTAACAGAAAAACTAATTGAATCCATGATGATGTACCGGAAAGATCCAACATTCTTGTCTGATTCATTAATCCTCTGATAACTTTCACATCTTAGTTTCCTTTTCTTCTTTTTCCTTCCTCCCTTCTGCTTGCCCCATGAGAAATGTATTTGCGGTTCTGTTTGGTGAAAACATGAGATATTTCTCTAAAGCTGAACTAATAATACCTCTGGCAAAAAGCTAAATGATTAATATGAACTAATAATACTTCTGGCAAAAAGATTTTTCGTTCTACTTTATGTATTCTTATTTTCAAAATTTTTACCTTTTCTTCTTGTTAAGACAATCCATCTCCCTGCATCCATTACCTGGGGAATCAGATTTGAACATGTAACGTCCCTTGACTATTGGTATCCTTCACCGGCTCATCGGTGAACCCTTTGGATGCCATAACAACAGTAATGAATGAAGGACTTTTGGTTTACATCAACTATTATTGCAAGAAAACTAAAAAGTCAATATTGAAAACAACAAAATGGTTCTCCAGATGGTACTTTATTTACTTGTCATATTTTCATGTGCCTTATTATTATTATAATGCATGATTAAATCAAACTAATGAGTTAACTTACCACTTGCTTCTCGATGGAGTTACAAGTCATGAATCTTTGAATTTCCTGTAACATTAAACTCTAGCAGATTGATGTTGAACTTGCTCAGTTCATCAAAGGCTACTCTGAGGGACTTAAACATGAAGATGGTTGGCCGAAAATGTTGAAGTTGAAAGATTGGCCGCTGCCTAATGCCTTGGAAGAGTTTTTGTTGTGCCAGAGACCCGAGTTTCTTAGTAATCTTCCAATGGTTGAATTTATTCATCCCAAGTGGGGTCTTTTAAATCTAGCTGCTAAGCTTCCCCATGGTACCATGCAGACTGAAGCTGGACCCAAAATTTATATTTCTTATGGTACAAAAAGAGAGCTCGGTAGAGGTGATCCTGTGACTAATCTTCGTGTTAACATGGGAGACCAAGTAGGTATCTGAATACACATTGATGTCGACTTCTCTTTCAGATATGTATAAATTTTTGAAGCTCATTATGTTTTAAAATAATCAACTAAAGACAGCAACTTTCTTTCTGAGATGTCCCATCCAATGAGTGTTTTGGAAAAACATTGCAAGTAAAGAATAATTTGTTACTATCTCGCTAAATTTACATATCTTAGTTTCAATTTGATCAGTGATGCTCCTTTTACATACCTTATTTTCATTAAAGAGATTGATGTATTATATATGAGATCCCCCCTCTTTCCCTTTTTCGTAACAAAAAGTAGGATCCTGTATCGTATGCACTATATTCCTTAAGCTTGCAGTATCAGAGAACCAACTATACTGTTGTTCCTCTCATTGTATAAGCCTATATATATAGTTAGGGTGTCAGCTGGAAAGCAATTCTCTGTAATGTAAACTGTATTCTGTTTAATGTATTTTTGATTAATGTATTTTTGATTGAGGTAAATATGATATATGATGAAAATATAATAACCGTAATTATTATCTAGCATTTACTTTCATCTTGTTGATATATAGGAACAAGGAAAGAGAAAAAAATACAAGGGCCTCCATAAGAAGTTTTACCAGAAACTTTTGCAAACCATTGATTGCTCTCGCAAACAAATTAAATTTGCTCGAGTTAGAAAATAACAAATTTCTAAATTAAATTTTTACTAATGATTGAGTGAAGGTAGAAAGATCTCATCAATTTTAACTTCAGATAGAAAGAATGTTATGTATTATGAGCTTATATAGTTAAAGTGATATGGAAACCTTAAAGAAGTTAAGTGTATGGACTAGTTTTCTATAAGCAACCACTAAATAAGGTACTGATTTGACTGCTTATGCATGAAAATTACTTTAGCAAGTAAGGATATTGTTACTTATTGTAAAATGCTTTCTTTTTAAGGGCAGAAAAAAACTCGTAGTAGCTGCTGTTGGTTGTGAATGGAAATTTGATTTTATGAAACCTGTCTAAGATTTTGTTCCTTCACTTCTACTTATATTATCTAGTCGCCACAGTAGTGTAGACTATACTGTATGTTTTAGAGTGCTTTTGTAGTTGGACAAAACTCCGTTTCTAACTAAAAAAATTGGAGTTAGCAACAATCTGGCTCAACTTTTATATAACTTCATTGTAGACCCGAATTCCTTCTATCTTTTTTATATAATAAAACCCCAAGATCAACTCCAAACTCCCAAATGCCACCTAACTAAAATATAATTCCAGCTTTGTCAAAGGAGTTTCAACATTTTAAACCCCACTTTCAAATCTCTAAAACCTAACTCCATTTTAACAAACTTTGCTCACAAACTAGGCCTAGTGCAACGAATCGAAACAAAATTTGTCTGGACAACTTATCAATCATATCAATTCCTATGGTAGAATGAGTGGTGTGGTGGATTGGTTGTCAATACCATCTAATTTCTAATTCATAACTATCAAATTATCCTCAATAGTTCCTTCCTACAACTTTCACATGCAAACATGAAATTATATGTTTGAAGAAATCATCAATTTCATTTATTTCCTCTTATCCAATCCAAAATTATAATCATTCTATCAATATGATCAACTGGTTACGAATATTGTTTTCAATTGAAAATACTATATTAATCATCTATTAACGAGTGATGCAGAAGCCACAAATTCCTAAGAAACATATTGCTATACCATTCTACTAGATTTATCTTGAGAAAACATTTGAAAGTATAGATAGTATAACAATACATTAATTTTATTTGTACTAGTAGCAGCAGCAGTATCCTTTTCCATATTTTGAAATATCATTTGCTTTGAGATGTTAAACTAATGGAATACCCATTGGTTCACTGACAGTTTTGGTATAGCTAATAGCTTCTCTTTATGCTCTTATTGGTGCATTTGTAGTCTATCACAAATATTACTAAATCAAAAGCCTGACATGTATCATTATCTTCTAAACTTTTTTAGGTTAATTTATTAATGCACTCAGCTGAAGTTAATATCGAAGGTTGGCAGAAATCCAATAGTGAGAAAATGAAGAAATCATCTAGAGAAAAGCTCTCTCTTCAGTCTGAAAATTTACCCAATTTGGGTCTTAAATTAGATGGTAGGGAGGTATCATCTGATATAGCTGTCAAAGAACATTCTATGATGAAGAAATGTAGCTCCGGATTTGGTGTTATGGAGGACCCAGTATGCAGTGGAACTGATATGATTTGTACTGAGAAGAAAGGCTCCGTTAATTCAGACAATGACTCTGCAGATGTAAAGCAAAAACTCCCTGCTGCAGCTATTTGGGATGTTTTCCAGCGGCAGGATGTTCTGAAACTAAATGAATTTTTGAGAGTTCACTGGCAGGAATTTACAACTTCTACTAACAGGCTTGATCCGGTCTGCTTTTCTGCATGTTTACCTTCTGCATATTTACCTTTAGTTTTGTATAATCCTCTATTATTGTTCTTCAATACAATGATCACTTTTCTTTCCAGGTTAGTCATCCTATTTATGAGAAAACGCTTTACCTCGATGACAATGTTAAAAGAAAATTGAAGGAAGAACATAGTAAGTAATACCTGAAAATTGAAGCAAGATGCCTTACTATATTGTATATCATGTTTATAGAGTATTGTTCTTTAATAGTGAATTAGTTTTATGTGTGACCTGGTTTGTCCAAGTAAAAGATGTCTGGATGCAACTAATTTCTTTGCCACTGTTTTCCTCTTCTGATTATCTTCCTATCTTATTTGGAAATTTCAGGAATAGAGCCCTGGACTATTGAACAACACGTTGGTGAGGCTGTTTTTATTCCTGCTGGATGTCCTTTTCAAGTTAGAAATCTTCAGGTGAGCTGAAATGATTGAACACTTCTAATTCAGTAGATAGTCAATATTTGGTGAAGTTTTGCCTCAAGGAGCTCTAATGTTTCTTCTCAAAGCTGAAGCTCTTTGAATGTAGTGAAATACCAAATCAGAATCTTAATAGTATTCCTAGAAGTTGATTTGTTTGAATATGTTTATCCTGTATAAAATTGATGATGCTATTTAGTTTTATCTGTGAAAGTTCTATTTCCCAGCATGTCTGTCATTCATTATGCTTGAATCTTGATGTGATTTTTTGTTGTTGAAACATAGTTTTTTGCGCATATTGTATTTTATAGGATATTGCAGACTATCTTTCAGCCCAATAGTAAGAATAGTATAATCTGATTTTTTATATGCAATAATTATTCTGATCCTAAACAATTACATTAGTTAGCTATAGAAAACTTTGCACTAGGAGGATGCGTGTAGTTTCTATATTTTCTTGCAGAAAAAATAATCACAATAGAAGAAAGCTAGATTTCTCCGTGTTAGTTGCTTGCATCGTGCTCCCATAATAGGATATGTCTACATTTGTGCTAACAAGTGCTTTTAACGGGACAAGTAAATGGTTGATCAGTTCCCCATCAGATGATGCCCTACCACAAGATTGCTGATGGCTTGCAACTAGGGATGCAAGTAGTGAATTGGGTTGGTAGGCTAGCCCTAAGACAGTCAAACAAACTTTTATAAACCTCAATCCTTATCCGACCCGGTCCAGCATCTGACTGGATATTACCAACCCAAGCCCAAGCCCAAGCAATCCTTCAGTGAGTAACTACAGATCAAGCCAGGTCGAAACCATTGGGTCAGTTTCCTGTTGGATTTGATGGGGCTTGTTGCATTACATTGATTCCCATGTCCTGAAGAAGAAAAGTGAAAATAGTACTGTTCTCGGTTTGGAAGAAAAGTGTGAACTTTTCGCACGAGCATCTCCTTTCCGGTTCCTTCATTGAGTTCTAGTATCTCCAAAACATCTTTGAAGATGGCGTCTACCAACTTGAAAAACTGATTTTCTCAAAAGTCAAAAAAGGAATTCTTGTTTTTTTAATATTTCTATCCCTTTTTAACAAGGTTTGCGATATTGGTATTGCAACAGTGGTTTCAGACCCTTAAATAGTATAGTATTTGTAATTTCTGAATGAAATTTTGGAGTTGTTCCTTTCGAAAAGCCAAAGAACTATTATTATTAAGAACTAGAAAACTATTTCATCGGTCAGGCATAATATTTATTATCTGTTGTTTCTCATTAGCTTTGAATAATGGCGTTGATGAATCATTGACCAGCAATAGATAATTTATTTACTTGCTGTTTAGACAAAGTAGCACCCGTAATAGATAGTTTTTGATGAAATAATATTAAGATGGGTGAATGGTATAAATTACATATATACCACTTCGACATAGGATAATGGTTGTAGTGTATTAATAAGGAATCTTATCAACACATTGTAGCACGCCGATCTTCTATACAATCGAACCATTGTCTGTGCTGAATTTTCCATACCTCTCTCTCGTCAATATTTTCTTTGTTGAATTGTCTAGGCAAGAAAGTACCAACCGGTCTCAGTTGGATCAGTATTGGATTTGGACAGACAAAACAATACAATACGGCTAATACTGCAAAACTTGCTTTTCTGAAAGAATTTTTGAACTTTATATTTTATTTTGGATTTTCTTTTAGAGGGGGTTTCCCTCTATGTTCTTTAGGATTATTAGATATATAGTCCGGAAAGTAAAATGCACGACAAAACATTATTTGAAGGCAATGATTGTTTTTAAGACTGAACTTCTTATTGGTGCAATGATGCTATACTCATGAGAGGAATATCGTCATGTAGTACTAATGCTATATTTTTTCTCTTCATTATCGAATTTATGTGAACTTGTCAGTTATTGTTTGACAATGCTTGTTACTTCTCAATATGTTATATCCATATATGAAGGGTTATATTAGTTTCCAATTAAATTTCCTTTAGAACAGTGTATCTTATGATACATGATACAATAATCAAGCGAACTGGTACATAACAACCTAGGAAAATAGATTCAAATGAATCATTCAAAATGGAAAGGTCATCCAGCTTTCATTTTCGGAATAAAAGAACTATGAATTATCATTCACCTAGAGGGGGTTTCCCTCTATGTTCTTTAGGATTATTAGATATAGTCCGGAAAGTAAAATGCACGACAAAACATTATTTGAAGGCAATGATTGTTTTTAAGACTGAACTTCTTATTGGTGCAATGATGCTATACTCATGAGAGGAATATCGTCATGTAGTACTAATGCTATATTTTTTCTCTTCATTATCGAATTTATGTGAACTTGTCAGTTATTGTTTGACAATGCTTGTTACTTCTCAATATGTTATATCCATATATGAAGGGTTATATTAGTTTCCAATTAAATTTCCTTTAGAACAGTGTATCTTATGATACATGATACAATAATCAAGCGAACTGGTACATAACAACCTAGGAAAATAGATTCAAATGAATCATTCAAAATGGAAAGGTCATCCAGCTTTCATTTTCGGAATAAAAGAACTATGAATTATCATTCACCTAGATAGTTCCCTCAAGGTTAGTTAAGATCTTTGGCTGGTTGGAAGCTTCATCTCTTACTAGGAAATTGCCTCAAATTGCTTACTATTCTAATTCATTTAGCAACATTAAGACAATTTCCTGTTAAGAGTAATGAAGCTTCCAAAATATCATTTTCCTTTAGTTGTTAATGATTCCATTTTTTTTGCAGAATTTCAAATCAAATAAATGGTCAGCGACTCTTTTTGCTAGTTTGGTAAACCTTGTATGGCCGGCAATAGAGGAGTTGCCTTAATAGCCAATAGTTGTATTTTCCCCTTCCATGCATAATCACAAGTGAGGATCAAAGTGATATCTTACATCTAGTTCAACTTCTTACCTTTTGGAGTAAATTTTGTTTTACAATTAGGTTTGTGAATTAATATGTTGCAAGGTAGAAAAATAGAATGGTATGCTGTTGTCTATCTCACGTTTATTTTAGTATCAATGTGTTAATGACTAATGAAAATAATCAACCATATCATAGATTACCATCAGTCAAGCTTTTGAATTTTGAACCTGTTCATAAAACATATATTGCGTAAGAACTTTTTTCCTTTTAAGAAATTTTAGAGTTGTGAATCTAAATAAGCTTTAAGTATGATTTTTTTTTGTTCAATTAATCTACATTTGTTCAATTAATCTACATTGTTATATTAATATATAATCCACTAACTTGAAGATCTGGTTCACTTTATATGTTTGTATGCTTTGATAAAATCGTCATGTTGACGGAAATTATATACATCGTTATTAGCACTGTTTCTTCTAATTTTGTCAACGAATTTGCAGTCTACTGTTCAGCTGGGTCTTGAATTTTTATCCCCTGAAAGCTTAAGGGAGTCTTCAAGAATGGCTCAAGAGATCAGATGTCTACCGGATGACCATGATGCAAAACTTAAGATATGGGAGGTCGGGCACTCTTTTAACCGGTTTGGCTTCGTCTATTCTAGAAGACTAGGCATAGACTGATGAAAACAAGTATAAATGGATGATTCTAACCGAAATATGGTATTGATTCTTGTATATGGACAATACTACAGGTTGAAAAGATGTCCTTGTATGCTGGCAGTTGGGCAATCAGAGAAATCCAAAAGATCACACTTGATCCAAAGTACACTCGACTTCTTTTTCCTTATATTTGAAAATGAGTTCTCCCTGTATCAGTTGGAGAAGCGTACGCATCATTATTTTAGAGGGCTCCCTGATCATACAATTTTGATAATGCAATTAAAGAACATTACATAATCTGGATACTGACCTTGATTTCACTGCTACAGGCTTGGTTCAGATATTATCGAGTTTGAAGACCGCAATCTAACTGCGGTGGTTTCCGAGAGCTTAGAGAGGTTGACTAATAAGAGGAGACGTGTCGCTTGCACTTGATATGTATCAATCAAGAATCAAGATGTTTATACTTGGTATGTGTCAATCAAGAATCGAGTTGTTTATTCTTGGTCTGTATGTAAATGCAATCTTGGGCTGTATGTAAATGTGCGGATAGGCTATTGTTTATTGGGTATGTAAAGAAATGGTAAATAGTTTGTCTATAATCTATATGAATAGCTACAGTTCTCGAATATGCTCGTCTGCCCTTGTCTGGATTTCTCGTCATCATTCCATTGCCATCACTTGAGAAAGACTGGGAACATGTTCAGTGAGGACTGAACTTTCTTTAATTATACATCTTTACTCTTTGTTATTCTTTTGTGCATCAGCTGAAAAGTTATATCATCTAATCTCCCCCTCTTGGGTTCTCCCTACTGTCCATTAGAATCAATTATCAAGTAGACAGGATCACGAAACAATTTACTGAAAGTTGATCAATTAGAGCCGTGAACTTTGACATGTAAATAAAAGAATATACATATATGAGAAGGGATCCGCATTTCATCATTTTAACATCCTCATGTTAACAACCGTTGGATCTTGTTTAAGTCATCTAATCTTAACCGTTGATTTGAACCATTCAAGTCAATGGTTAAGATTAGATGACTTAAACAACATCTAACGGTGGATAGCATAGGGATGCAAAAAAAAGAGATGTGGGTCCCTCCTATATATATATATAATTGTTAAAACAATTTTTACAATAATTACGAATGTTTAAAGTGAGTTGCTAAAATTAATCAGGTTATAAATTTTAATTTTAAAAACTGTAATAAAGTGATGTTAGTTTTGGGCTATTTATAAGGGCACAACCTTTTTTACTCGGGGCTAGCCAGGATTAGGGCTAGCCAGGCTTTGAGGAACTTTTACTCGGGCTGTCCAAATTTTCTATTCAGGGGCTGTCCATTTTCTTCTTCTCCACTCTCTCTCTTCACAAACCCTAGCTTTCTTCTTCTTATTCTTCTTCTTCTTCTTCTTCTTCTTCTTCTATCCATCTTCTTCTTCTCCACCATTTCCATTCTCACATCTTCATCGAAACCCTAGTTTTTTCTCATCATCTTCTTCTTCTTCTCCACCGTTTCCATCATCACCATCTCCATCAAAACCCTAGTTTCCTTCTCTTTCCCAATTTCGATGGCACCCAAAAAATTAAATAAACCCTAAAATGTATGAAAATAAAGGTTAAATACTTCTTTCCTCACAAAGAATGCATGGAAATAAATTCTAAAATGCATATTTCACTCTATTATCAAGATTGAAATAAATCCTAATATATTATTTTCATTCGGGAATGTCGACTTTAGGACTGCCAGAAATTGTGGCAGTCCTGAAAGGAACTTGCTGTACAGCAAGTATCTTTCAGGACTGCCTCAATTTCTGGCAGTCCTCAATATGTCTAGGACTGCCAGAAATTGTGGCAGTCATGTTGTAGAGCATGTCCCTTTCAGGACTGCCACAATTTCTGGCAGTCCTCATTACTTCTAGGACTGCCAGGAATTGTGGTAGTCCTCATTACTTTCAGGACTGCCACAATTTCTGGCAGTCCTCATTATCTTTTATACCTACCACTTGGATAGCCCTGAGTAATTTTTTCAGTGGCAAACTTGTAAATAATGAAAAACTAACACTTGGACAGCCCCGAGTAAAATGTGTTGTGCCCTTATAATTTACCTAGTTTTGGTAGCTTACAAAACATTGTAAAAGCCTGCTTAGGACAATTACAATTACAATTCGGTACTTTGTCTACGGACTTGAACTGCAGTTCTGGTCCGCGGACCACATGTCGCTGTTTCACTGGAGGAGGGAAGGTAGGTCCAAAGTGGTGCGGCACGCGCACGGTCATCTGCTACGGACAAAAGAGCATTTCCAATTACAATTTCTTATATATTGAAATTACAATTTCTTATATATTGTATACATTAACTGTGGATTCCAAAAACTCCCAACTCAACTATCCGATGGTTGCCAGGTGTCTGATTAAACCAATTTTGTATACAATTGTATCAAATCATTGACATACTGTTGGAGGAGTTTTTGGATTCTGCCCCTTCTATGAAGTAAAAATCCAACATAGATGAAGAAAACTTCCCAAACATTTAAAGGATTGCATTTCTCCCTCGGGACGATGCTGGTATGGGACGACGCTAACTTCATTTTATTTTCCGAGACAATATACAATTTTTTTTTTTCTTAGGAACAAACAACACATTTCATTAGTATTCTTTTTCTTCCAAACCAAAAACCTAAACAAATATTTCTATTAATGGAGTTCTAAAACTTCAAATTAGACACGGTTATGTTTAGGACGATGTAGGATTACCAAAAATTTACAGTCCTACAATATAGAAAGACTGTCAAAATTTGGATAATCTAATAATGAAACAAGACTGGCAAAATTTTAAAGTAGTCCTAAAATAAGTTGTGTCCTTAAAAGTAAGGGTGAGCATTATTCGATTTTGGACCGAAAATCGAACTGAATCGAGATTCGGTTCGATTTCAAAAAAATTCTGTTCGGTTTCGATTTCGTTTCAAAAATAATCGGTTCGATTTCGGTTTACTAAATACTAAAAAAATTGTTTCAGTTTCAGTTTCCATCCACAAAAAAAAAAAAAAAAAAAAAAAAAAAAAAAACGATTAAGAATTATATAATAATTAAGTACCATCAATTTAAAAATGTGTATATTTTAAAAACAACAATTTTATGGATGTGTTTTAAATTTAAATTTTGATAATTTAATAACTAGTCCAACTTTATGCATAACTTTAAAATTCAACAAATGTGTGTATAAAAATCATATAATTTAATTACGATCCCAACTTTGTGTTCGATCTATTAATTTCAACCGAACAAACCGAATTTATTATTCCCTTCAATTTGATTCGGTTTCGGCTTTAAATTTATAGAATTTTAGTTTATGTAATTTTGGCTAATTCGAGTCGATTGAAACAAGCACACCCCTACTTAAAGAATAAATCCAAAGCCTTTTGAAAGTAGGAGGGACAAGTTAAAGAGAGCATAGAGTAGCTCCACGAGACACCAGAACGAGGAACTTATCCATTCAACCGTGCCGTGTCTCCCGCCACCACTCAAAAGCACTCTCGACCACATCAGAACAATGGCCACGCAGTCGATAGGAGGGGCGGCGAGGGCCTCCGGTTCCTCTCCGCCCCATCCGACTCCGAGATGCTCGCGAGCGCGTTGCTCGGTCGGCGGCGGGGAGGAGTTCTCAGCTCCGCTGGCCGCCGTGTTCCGAAGGCGGCTGCTGACGGGCGTGGGGACCGCCTCGTTGGTCGCGGTCGGCGCCAACTTCGGTGGGCTGACGAGCTTCCTGCTCGGCTTCTCGCCTGACTTTGCTCGCGACCTCAGGCTCGACGTCTTGTATCCCATCCGCGGCTTCACTCGCTGCCTTGCTCCCAACTATGGCTTCGGTGAGATCACATTGTCGAAATTAGTTGCTACTTTAGGACTGCCAAAATTTTGACAGTTCTGATTTTATATAGACGGTCAAATTGCCAGCAGACAGCAGTCCTAAATATGCACAGAACTATCCAGTCTTATTTTTTCAAGACCGTCAAAAGTTTGACATTTCTGAATAAACATAGGACTGTCGATTCGAAAGTAGTTTTTATTTTAGGATTTTCAAAATTTTGACGTTTCTTATTTTTATGGACGGCATAATTGTTAGTCGTCTCCTAGACATGCACAGGAGTGTCAAAATTTTATCAGCCTTATTTTTTCAGAACTGTCAAAATTCTGATATTCTGAATATACATAAGATCGCCAAAATTTTAAAACTGTAATAGTCTCTAACAATTTTTGTAGTGTCCTTGCGCAGAGTTCATATACCCGGCAAACTGGGTTGGAGATCAGACATTGCTGTATAGAACTGTGGATTACGCAGAATCCCAAAGAATTAGCGGTCGGACCACCACAGGGAAACCAAGGAACGAACCTATTGTGGCATACGGGCCTCCCGGAACCAAAGGAGAACTCAACGTCAGCGTCATTGTTTCCTCGGTAGCTCCTGATTTCTCGTAAGTCATTGCTCTTCTTCCTCCCATACTCTCAAAGCGCAGGCCACTCTTAAAGCCGCATGAAACATGTAGTACTAGTAGAAGAAAAGAAAAATGTCATAATAATCATAGTTTTACAGTATCGGCTGATACCAATCCGACACGGCCGATATCGATACGGTTTTACATGTCCCGATCCGACACCGACAGATACCAGACTAACCGATAACGACACTGATGCTTTTTTCCAGTCAATTTGACAAAAAAAATTGAAAGAAGAAAAAAACCAATCAATAAGAATGTAAACGTGTAAGAGAATAAAATTTATCTATCGCAGGTAAACCAATCAAAAATGATGATTACTATTTCATTCAATTTCAAAACTACTAAAAAACAACACAGAAAATACTTAAAATTATCCCCAAATGTACAATTTTTTTTTCTTTCTAAAATTTAATAATTTATTAATAATTATTTACTTTCCGATATTGAAAATTTTGATACTCTGATCCGAAAAAGCCGCAGATACTCAAGGCTCAATAAACATTGATCATAATACAACTAAAAAATGATTGAGTACTTTCAAATGATTATGTACCATTTTTTTTTCCAACAGAATTGAAGCTTTTGGTGGCCCCAAAGAAGTCGGGGAAGCTGTGCTGAAGAAGATTGCTGGGTCAGGAAGAGGACCAGAAACTACAGCAACTCTAGTAGAGGCAACTCTAAGAGAGGATACTCTGAACAAGGTCAACTACTACAAGCTGGAGTTCAAGGTAGAGAGCCCCACTTTCCGCCGTCACAATGTCGCAGTCTGTAGCGCCCGCAATGGCAAGCTCTTCACCCTGAATGCCCAGGCACCCGAGTCCACCTGGCAGAAAGTGCAAAGAGAGTTCTACGCAATTGCAGATTCATTCAATCTCACCGAAAAATGAACAAGATCGTTTCGCTAATTACTTGCATTAACTCTGACAACATGAAATATGTGAGTGTCTGATTGTTGTGATCTGAACTTCAAAACAAACGGAGACAAAAAAAAAAAAAAAAAAACATTTTCCTGATTTACGGCGTATAACATTTCATTACTCACACTTTATTTCTCCTTTCCGATCAACAACATGAATACTGATGGCCACCATCATCCTCGAAATCTTCTCCCATCAGAGTGGGTCAGTAGCAACAAAGACGACACTAAAAATTGTCCTCAGGCTCATCCTTTTTGACATCTCTATAGAAATACTATCAAGACTATTTTCGCCTTGCTGGTGATGCAAGTTGAACAGGTTGGAAGCGATCATCACAGGGCATTATTTTCAGGTTTGTCGTTCTTCGTACTGTTTTCTGGAGGCATTGATAGATACTGAATGATGCTCTCCACGTGGGCAGTGTTGATCCTGAATTTTTCGGCAATGTCTTTGACCTCCATTGAGCCTTTGTACTCCTCAGACTTCCCCTGATGTAGAAGGATTATTTCCTGCAGTTGAGCAGCAGTTAGGGTCCCTGGCGATGTTTTTTGTTCAGCAACCCCAGTATCTGTTTTTGAACTCCGAAGTTTCGGCATAGGTCGGTTATACTTCTCTACAATGAAAGCCTGTAAACAAGACCAATAGATTAGTAGGTAGTACAGTAATAAACTAATGGACCCATTATAACACAAAATTTAGCACTAGTTGCAACTGGTGACCACTATGATTAATATTATATGGGTGAAATTGATATATGATTAGGTTATGCTTGTGGCAAAAGGTGTATCAAGCTCCAGAAATTAAAAATGCAGTAGTTCCTAGCTTAGTGCAATGCCATGACTTTATGGTGTCCATTCAAAATAGCAGGAGGTGAGAATATGGAGGAAATGTTTAGAACAAGTTGCTAACATAAGCACATTCCCTATGTTTTGTTTTAGGGTTAACCCTCTGTACCTGTTCGATCCTGCATTTTAGTTACAACTGAGACAGTACATCTTTTCAAAAACAAAAAACAAAGTAAAATAAACTGAGAAAAAAAGAGAGGGGGGGGGGGGGGGGGAAGGGGCGTATAATCTATCTATTCCTGTGGATAATCCATTACAGAATATAATCCCTTGACGTACGTGACCTCAAGGTTGAACTCCTGGTCTACATTAAACAAAGTAAGCTCATCCAGCATGAATGATTTCGATGAGCTTTTGTGATGTATGAAATCTACTAATGGAGGCATATTTAGCATGCTTTCTAGGCTTTTCATAAGTACATATTTATTCTAATCCAAAGTACCTGGTGTAGAATAATTATATTGGAGAAGGATCAGCATGCTAACAAGTTGTGCTATACAAGCAAGAACAATCCGTACTTCTTAGGATAATGGTTACTTTAAGACAACTAATATTCCGAACTGGACCTTCACAGGAAAAGAATAACAATTAATCATGGTTCTTAATTAAGCTTCATTAGTTAGAGCATCAATAGTCAGGTTCGTCCCATTTTCTAGATTTAGAATGTATGAGCCCATTTGGTAGAATATAAGATTCAATTAGAGTCCCATGATGTTCCCGTCCCACCACAAGATATAGCTTGGGCCTCATAATTTCTACATTCAGAATGTAGGAACTCATTTTGTAGAATAGTAAGGTTCAATTTGGAGCTCCAAATTTTAGATTTTAAACTATATATTACTTTTTGAAAAAGAAACACATGGGTCAACATCCACTCATCTCAATTGGGTCTCAAGATTCATTTTTTACTATTATCATACAAACCCAACCCATTCTACATTTTTTTATATTACAAATTTGGTCCTCAAGATGCATTTTTGAGCTCATCTACTAATGATGCTCTTTGGGTAAAAAGATCACGGTTCTTGAATAAACAGCATATCTCAACTGAAAGTACCCAAAATCAGAACAACCGATCTCAATTGACTCCCATTGAATAAATCAACATATCTATGACACCTCTCAAGTCTAGAAGCTTAGGTAATGTTCAGAATTTGATGTTCAATAGCAGGCTAGTTGCATCCTCGATGATCTCATACCTCATTAAAGTTGCATGCCAAAACCAGAAGTTTGATTGACATTGTATTCTGCTCTCAGAACTAAAGATAGTCAAATACGAATTTTGAATCATTATTCTGTCAATTGTATAAACAAAGAAACTAATCGGGTCAAGATTGTCCTATGGGAGTGCCATCTAGGGAAATAAAGCAAGCCCACATAAAACCAGATACGTTATGTAGCTTATGACTAAAATCTACTATCCTGAAAAAATATAAGTTACTAAGGAATAATTGGGTAGGCAGTAACTAATACCCACCGTGTCTCAATGCCAAAAAGATGGGCTAACCAGTACCATCCTGTGCTACATTTCAATATGGCAAATAAATTTGTAAACCATTTCAAAAGGAAAGTTTAGGGATAAAAGTGAAGTGGATGTTCTAAAGCTCAATAGAGAATATGGGGGTAAAGCAGAATAAGAAAAGAGGAGAGAAAAGTGTGGACCGCGATGGCTGCAGTTGCCTGTTAGGTTCTATGATTACAGAATAGAAGAGAAGAGAAATGCAAGACAAAAACAGAATCATGAATATTCATGATCAACTAATTGCACTTATATCGGTTATTATCAGTCATGGACGGAAACAGCCTCAAAACCAACGGAAAAGAAAGAGAAACTGTTATCAAGGAAAATCAGCAAGGTTAACCAGGAACATAGACACTACAACAGGAGAAGGCAGCTCATAGCAATCAGCCACAAGATGGATAAAATATGCACTAATCTGACACATCTTAGGCTTCATTATTGGTAGACCACAGGGTTTATAACTTTATATATGTATCTTTGCTGGTTTGCTGTTATAGTCAACTTTATGTTGATGTAATTTGTTTTTATATGAGTTCTGTATATTTTGGGGAAGACTACCACTTAGCCCTCGAAGTTCATATTTAGTGAACTATGCCAATTCTTGCACATCCTCAGAGACCATGACCTCCATAATGGACAACCTTGAAGTAATGTATATGTATACAAAAAAAAACTTTTTTATCCAAAGCTCTATTCATGAATACAACTGCATAAAAATCCAAGCCACTTGGCCACTGCTAATCTACTTTAAGCTATCCTAATTTATACCTTGTTCTTTATCAAACTGATTGAAGAATCGCTTTTATTCATGCGAATCGAGGGTTTTTAAATATGTCCCTTAAATATTACATACTAGACACAGGTCTAGCTAATCTCACTATTTGGCGTCGTGTCCCTTAAATTTGGCATAGCCCCCCCCCCCCACCAAAGATCTTATCATCTTTCCAATTTGGGTCTCCTTACGAGTCTTTGTAACGGGATTCATACGATATAAGGGGGGTGTGAGCAAAAAAAAAAAGATTCAAAAGACAGTATGATGCTAGGTTGCATAGACGTGGTCACGGATTCAAATACATTTTTATAGAACTTAGAATACGTGTAGATATATACACATGAAATATATTTTATAGATTATATCTTAATATTATAGTTTTGTCATAGTTACAGAGGACATGGCCCTCAACATAGCTGAATGGAAGAAAAGTTTCAAACAGCCGACCCCAGAAATTTTGGGATGAAGGCTTTTTTGTTGTTGTAGATTTTAATGTTGGGTATTTTAAGAATATTTGGGTAGTGACCAAGTTTCAAATTCTAGAAAGATACTTGAAAGAGATGTTATTTCCTCATACCTATGTTCCAACAATAAAGACCATGTCAAATCACTTCCAATGCTATTTTTGGTCCCTTTCAAGCCTATAGACATGGGTGAGTCATATCCAACATGAGCACAGATGAACCATAATGGCATATATGTGGCAGATACGGATACGATGCTCTGGAGGAGAATCCGAGCAACATATCTGCACGATATAAAGGACCTATGTCTTAAAACCCCCAAAAGGTGACATGGTCGCTTGACAGTTACCATTACCAAACCAAGTTTATCTCCACCCAGGATGAAATAACTTGCTGCAATATGGAAGGCGTTGGAAGATGGCAAGTTTACAGTTATTAACCACCAAGTATTTTAGTAGAACCTGAAATGCGTTGGAGTTATCTATAACAACCAATCCACCTCTCATGGGCTATTAACTAAAGTCATCTCCTCCAGAATTACTGTGCTTCCAGTTGTCCAGTTAATCTCCACCTTAAAGAAGACAATAGCTTTACGATTTTATGTCAACCACTCATCAACAGACCTAAAATTTAATCTACAGAAGATATAAACCATGATGTGTTGATAGTTGAATTGAAGCATGAAAGCATGCTGGATATGAATTCGGTATATGAACGCAATTTGGATAGTAGATTTGAGTCGACTCGAAAGTTTGGGATACAGTCTCTGTTCTTGTTGTTGTTGGGACTTTGATCCTTTACGGATATATGGCGAGGACGAATGATTCTGCGGATTCGGGACGTCTCCGACAAACGATAAATGTTACAATATATCAATAAGATTGTAGCATATTGATCTTTGGTACAATCGCATCACTGTATGAATACTGTTTTTTGTTGTACTTCTCTCTTTTTCTTTTCTATTTTCCTTCTCTCTTTCTTGAATTGACAAGGAAAAGGGGCTCCAGTTTCAGTATCAGCCAGTATCGTCTGGTATTGGTAGGTGTTAGTATCGGATAGACATGCCAAAACCGATACAATATAGCGACACATATCAGTATCAGTTGATACTGCGAACATTGGTAATATTACAAACCCATGTTCTTTTTTGAGTAGCAGCTATGGAAAACTGAAACATGCACCTAGTAGTATTTCCATGTAAACTAGATTCCTTGCCCCTTGAGCTGTCCAAAACAGGCGATCTTTCCAGTAGAGTATGAAAACAAGTGTTCCAAATACAATTCAGTTTTTGACCGACTCTTTTGGCAAAATATCGTATATCTATGATATTCTCTTAAACGTGACCACATAAATGTGCACACATACATGCACATACATATAGGCAAGGCAGATAATGAGGAAAAATTCACATGCAATAAAGACAGATTGACACCCCATGAATAAGGCCACTAGTTGTCAAGTTAACATGTACCATGGAAAACTTCATGGGCACCCACAATTACTAGTTTAATTTCCCTTTAGTTGTAATAATTCAATACTGGTTTGTTGCCAAATAACATCTCCCCCCACCAAGTTATATCACCAAACTTGTGGATAGATAATTGATTTGTTTTATGTTAACATGGGCAGCCTTAAAGCTACAGTTAATCTACTTAGGCACATTTGGAACGTAATTTAGTCAAGATCCATAAGAAATGACCACCATACATGGGAAAAAACAATAGAACAGAACCTACATTATATATTTCATGAATTAATAAAATGGTGGACAGGTGACTATCCATAGTTAGCATATAACTCAACTTATGCATGCTCACCTCTCCCATTTCTAGTTTCCCTCCGGGCTTTGATGTGATTCTCCCAACCATCTTGTTAAGCATTGCATCATAGCCTGGATCTCGTTCTTCAAGAACACCGGTCTCATCTTTTACATCGGAGATGTTGTCTAGAACAAATAGATAAATTATTTTTTTTAAATCAATGCTACCAAACAATCTCAAAACTCAGCATAAAAATTATCACAACAAGAAATCAAAGGTTCCAATGGAACAATGCTTCATGGCCAACATTAAACAGGTAAAGCACATCAACCAATCAAAGAAACAAAGTAAAAGTGTTCACAAAAAGCTTAATAACCGTTAGCATTGAAGAAAAATGGGCCCCAAATAATGTTGTGTTTCAAAATTCAATATGTGGAATATATCATGCAACCAAGAGTAAATAACAGCAATTGTTTTAGAGTGCAAACACAAAATCATGATTGCACAATATAATGTCAAAACAAAATCAGGTAGCGCTGCTGATTAAGGGCCACTTTCGATTGCAGTTATGTTTCATTCAAGACTCCAGTTGGTGCCAAACGCAAGGGACAAAGCCAAATGGTTTCCATTACAGATGAGCGTTTTTCCAAACGTTCGGCTCGAACGTGCTCAAAT
The DNA here is from genome assembly GCA_029216955.1 of Iris pallida. Classification (NCBI taxonomy): domain Eukaryota; kingdom Viridiplantae; phylum Streptophyta; class Magnoliopsida; order Asparagales; family Iridaceae; genus Iris; species Iris pallida. The sequence continues at coordinate 2,119,259 of JANAVB010019399.1, forward strand.
GGGCGCTTCTGAAACGCCAGCCCAACGAGCGCTTCGGAAATGGGCATTTGAGCAAACAGATAAAACGTAACTGCCATCCAATCTAGTCCTCAAAAGAAAATTGCTGAGCTAGAAATCAAATCCAACTAATCCTTATCATGTGACGCCGTAGCTGCAGATTTTGGATATTGGAATGTCTTCTCGTACCGAAAACCTAAACTAGATAGGTGAAAATAAATAATGAGGTAGTTTAACCTAATTTCAAAGAGAGGGAGAGGGAAATTTTCCCATATTGATGCATTAGAGTAGTATCACATGTGACTCATTCAGCAGTATTTCAGTCAGAGTTCAACCTCACAAAGTTGGCAAAAAAAACTTCATATAATTGCAATAATAAATCGAGGGTTTTCATCAATATCTTTCTTGACCCTATATATTTTGTTTTCCTTCCCCAACAAATAAAGCGAAAGAGAAAAGCGCCGCTAGCTCACCTGGAACCGGGACGCCGACTTGGTCCTGGAGCACTGCCGGAGCCGCCCCCGCCTCGGCGGACGGGCGCACCGGCGACGGCCGTTCCATCTTCTTGGCCAGAGATTCTGGCGGCGGCGGCGACGGCGGACGAGGAGGAGGTCTATGTAGTTTACCAGTAGCTCTCCGTAGGGCCTGACCCATTCTTCTCGACACAACCCTTTCTTCTCCTCCTCAGCTAAGCTCTCTGGTGATCGGACGCGACTGGTAATTTTGAAATTAGGGTTTCGTAGGACGAGTTTAAATTAGGGTTTCATATGTGTGTGTGTGTGTGTGTGTGAGAGAGAGAGAGAGAGAGAAGAGAGAGAGAGAGAGAGAGAAGGGGAGAGGAGGAAGGTTTTGTCAGTGGCCATGGCCTCTACACGGGTCCTCCTCAGATTGCAAGCGCGCACGTGATTAAACCCTTCTTTTCTTTCTAAAATTTATTATCTAAAATTTGTATTTTAATTTGTATTTTGATTTAAAAAGGTAAATGTATTAGGTTCTGCTGGTAATTTTGGGTAAAAATTGTTACAAAGGATCTTAACTACTTTGTCCTATATAATATTATGATTTCTTTTTTCTTTTTTCTCTTTCTTCCAACATTGTGCTCGGTAGCTTCACCATTTATGAAGAAATTTGACAATTTTTAATTAAATTTTCAATCAAATTTATTTTTATGACATATGCAAAAAAATATTTTGATAAATATTATATTTTTATTAATCTTTCTCTCACTCAAAACATCTAATTCAAGTAAGTGTTATTAAACACACCCACTTAACTTCCCAGCTAAGTCTGTTTTTTGGTAAATTCTATAGGTACTACAAAATTTACTTAGACTAGCCCAAATTTTATTTTTACTTATTTACAAGTTTGCCATTGAAAAAAAAAAATTTCAGGCTAGTCCAATTTTTTCAGGACTGTCAGAATTTTGACAATCCTTTTCTATTTGAAGGATTGTCAAATTTTTCGACAATCCTAATTTTTGAGGACTATCGAAATATTTATATTTCGACAGTCCTAATTTTATAGGATGGTCGAAATATTTGACAGTCCTCCTCCTCCCTTCCTCATGACAGTTCTCCTCCCCCTCCCTCATGTCTTCCTCCTCTCATCTCCTCTGCCTCCTTCTCTACTCCTTCTCTCCTCGACCTCCTCCTCAACGGCGAGGAAGCACGGCGTAGGGGGAGGGGGGAGCGCGACGGCAGGAGGGCACGACGTTGGAAGCAGCAGCAATGTCGGGAACAACAGCAGACGGTAGGGGGTGCTGTGGGACATGCGGCAACAAGAGACGCAACGGGAGAATGCGGCGGCAGGAGGCACAACATGGCATGGGAAGGAGGAATGTGAGCAGTCCCAAAGTTTTTTTTACTGTACTGAAGTAATGAAATAGCCTAAATAAATTTTGTTGTGTTTATAGAATTTTCTTTGGAGCTGTAACACCCAGTTTTCCAAATAAGGGTAATTTTAAAATTTTATGATTTTAATTATTTATTAATGATATTTAAATTATGACATAATTTTTGGTGATTTTTAATCATTTAAAACTATTTTAAATCATGACTTATGATTTGGTGTCTTGCTAGTGTAACCCTAGAGCCTAGCCTTGTGATTAGGGTATTTTATTTATCATTTCTAGATTGAGGGATATTTTAGTCATTTTTGTAATTTTGGGAATTATTTGAAATTATTATGTATTATTTAGATTTATTAGAATTAATATGATTTTTAGAGATTTTTAGTATAATTGATTTTTGTGTTTTAGTTGACTTTGACTTATGTTGACTTTGGAGACTAACCTAGTGGCTAACCTAGGTCATGACTATGTGATTAGGATATGGAAACCTAGGTTGACTTAAATTAGTGATAATTAACCCATTAGAATTTATTTTGGGAAAATAGGATTTGAATTGATTAGGAAATGACTTGTGATTCCACAAGTCATGATTAGTGATTTTGGCCCATGGAAGCCCATAGATCACCATTGGAACCCAAACCCTCATCCTAATTAGCCCATGGCAGCCAACCTAGGGTTCCACACCCTATTTAATGCCTCTTCCATTTGTTCTTGCCTCTTTTATTAATTTCTTCAAGTTTTGAAGAAAGAGGTTTGCCCATTCTTCCCCAACCCATAGATTATTCATTTTAATTCTTTTTTCACTCTAGTCTTTTGCATTAGCTCCTAATCCAAATCTATTTCATGTCCATGGAGAGAAATCTCAGGTTTGGACCAATTTGGAGCACTTGGCCATCAAGAAGAAACCCCCCTTTTGAAGCTTTTCATGCAAATTGAACATATAGGTAAATTCCTATTCCCTCCACCAAATTTTGTTTTCTTTGCATGGTTAGGAAGCCCTAGGTGTCCTCTCTCTGTTGGTATAGGTTTTGCAAAGTTTTGTGTCCGTTTGGTGTCCGTATCGGACACGTATCATTGTATCTATATAGGTGTTTGATGAAATGCCACACTCATATTTATTTCTTTAATTTTGAAAAGTGTTTGAAGGGTTTTGTAGATGTATATGAGTACTTTAATTTTTGTGAAGAGGTGATGGTGTTTTTGTGTCTGTGTCGGGTGCACGAGGGGTTGGACACGCTGCGCACTGACTCGATTCAGTGTCCTGCATCTCGGGCACGATATTTTACTGCATGGGATACGTCGGGACACGAAATTTTGTGGGAAGGTTGGGGCTATCACTGACACTATGCTCCCAAAATTTGGGAGCATATGGTTCACTACACGCGGAGATATCGCACGCGCACGGATCATGTACTGTGTGCACGCGCACGACAGTGGCTCACTGATACGCATTCGTATCGGACACGACACGTGTCATGGACACTGTGCAGGCGGTCCTAGGGGTAGTCCTACCCCTGGCGCACGTGTATGCAAGGCCACATGTCACCACGTGGTATATGATGTAGTGCCCCGTCCCGCTCAGTCAATCGGAGGAATCGAAACGCCGACGGCGTTCGGCCTTAGCCTTGCAACGGCTGCTGGAAGACATCTCTCGGTCGAGGCGACCGCTCGCTCAGGTGGGGTAGTTTTGGTGAACTTACCTCATCTTAGCCTTCACATAATAAATCGTGTGTTTTCAACTTGCACAATAGGCTTGATAATAAAAGAGACGAATCCACATAGCTAAGGGAATAATCCCGACGGGTCGAAATGAGTTAGAACATGGAAAAAGGTCCAACGGTCGGCTTAGAGTTGGTGCACGGCGTGCTTTGAAAATGACACCTGGTCCTTCGTCCCGTGGCTTGGGAGAAGGAAAGTTGGTCTTCGGTACAAAAGCTAAGAGTTAGCCTAAGTCATAGGCGTCGCCCGCGTAAATGCTTGATAAAATATGCACGCTTCCACTGCACAAGGCTTGGCATAGCCTTTGCTCGTCCCTCGGATTAAGTTATAGGCTTGAGTAAGTTAGGCAAAGTTATGCCGGTCGACCTAAGTCATTCCAAGTGCTGTCCCGCTCATTCTGCGGTTGTCAAGTTAAGTAGTCCCACGATCTCAAGGCCCGTCGACTTGGGCAGAAGTGTCATACAGAGCACGATTGGCTTAAGGCACGATGCACGGGCTTAGTGTTTAAGGCAAGGATCACAATTAATTTCAAAGTGAGTTTTGAGAAAGGACTATCAAATAGGCATTCATGAGTTGAACCAAATGATAGGGTAACAAGGAAGGAAATGCTCACGACCGTGGGTCGTCGAGGGGTCTCAAGGAAAAGAATGCTCGCGACCGTGGGTCGTCGAGGGATCTCAAGGATAGAAGGCTTGGTTTTGGTAGAGGAATGACTGTGTAAAGACGTCAGTTTGTGTCGAGTCTTGCATGGTCATTTGACAACTTGTCGACAAGGGCGATGAACCCTCGAGCGGTAACCCTTGGCCAAGGGGCCGACTCGGCCTAGGAGGGAACAGGGTATAGTCGTGCGTAAGGTTTTGGCACAGGTTAAGCGGGGACTTGCGACGGGGCTAGCTACTTGCGTCGAAAGGATCCCGATTAACAAAACTATACGTCAAGGTATAGCTTGTGATGCTAGTGACCAAGTTCATATAGATGTCGTCAAATAGCGGCTAACCGCGTGTATGCCTTTGGATTGAGTTGAGTTGAAGGTGTGTACAGTTTAACACAAAGTTTGGGCCTAAGATTGGGTTTCAACATAGGCGTCGTGCATCGGCACGTGATGTGGCGTCAAGTCTTGAGTTGTCGACATATAAGTTGCTTAAGTTGGTTGAGTTGTTTGAGTTTAAGTCGGGAAACCGTCGCAAGGCGAAGTTGGTTGAGTGACACTAACATTCATAAGTCTTGATTGGGTCAGTTGGTGGTCAAAGCAGCGAGGGCCGCTAGGCGGCAAGGGCCGCAAGGCGGCGATACGGTTAAGTCTTACTGAATTGTGAGGCACGGCCTCAGCAAGGGTTTGTAGCACGGTCACACGGAAAATGGAGCTTAATCGCGTAGTTACGTCTCTAATTTTAAGCCGTAAGGCAAATACGACTTGATAGGTTAATGTTGTTGGCACGAGAAGGGTCTTGAGGCAAGGTATGAGTTAACGTTGTCGTTGCAAGCACGAGATGGTCTAAAGACACAAAATAAGCAAGGCGTCGGTCATAAAACTGATCCTAAGGCAAGACTAGAAAGACAATTGATAAGAAGGGACTATGTTGCACAAAGTAAAATAACGTGCGTGTTTTGTATGGGTGGGCGAGTAGCTCATTCCACCAGTACAGTTGAGTACTGACACCCACATAGTTTACATGTGCAGGCACATGTAGAAGCTCGTGGCGCGGAGCTCGCTTGAATGCGTCGAGGCACGGAGTTCCTTGGCGATTCGAAGCGTGCGACCGCATGGAGTAAAGACTTATACGGGACATAATGTATCGACGTCGCCTTCCGAAGCTTCCGCTGGATCAAGACTTGTATTGAGAGATGAGAAAGAGCTGAGTGACTTGTAATGTGAGATGAGTGAGCTTGAGAGACTTGTAATATTGGCCTTGCGCCCCACTGTAATCCATGTTTCAATATCAATAAAGAGCTTCGTTTGAATAACTTGTGTTTGTTCTAAATTTTCGCTGCTATTATTCAATGTCTCTGCTCGGGACTTCTGTGCGACGATCCCGTCGCAGCCGCTGAAATCGGCCGTTATGGAACCCGCCTTGCACGAGCGCAATCTAGGCTTGTGCGGCATCACGCCTTAGCGAGGACGATCGCTCCTACGGGAGCGGGGCGTGACATAATGGTATCAGAGCACGGCTTTACGTCCTTGGACTATCGATTGAATTCTTTAACTTCGTTGTTTCCGCGAACTCTGAATGTTGCTTCCGCATATTGATATCGTTGGTGCGCTCTCTCTCAATTGTCCCACGGGATATCCATACAATAAGTCTAACTATTTTGCAAAACATAGGAGAACAGTTTTTGATAAGAAACAAAAGATGGTTTACATAAGCACGGTTGGCTAAGTCGGACTGGACATATACACTAAAGTTGCGTCGACCTTAGAAAAATCGAGTGCGAAAATTGAATAGTGTCGAGCAAGAATGAGTTGAACTCGATTGAGTAAAGTGAGTTGACTATCGATAGGGGTACTATCGAGCGACGATATCATCGGTGCGATATAGATGAGCGTGCTTGAAAATTAAGAAATGGTTCGAACGAAAAACTTTATAAAATCGATTTTGATTCGAATGATAGTTTCGAGGATTTGTTGAATGACTTCATTCTTGAGTGGTGTATGCGATAGTCTTAGGAATGTCGATCGATTGAGGATATGGGGTGTCAATGAGTCTATCAGCAAGCGTCGCGTGTACGCAAAGCCATAGATTGAGTATCGATGAATAAGTTTTAGTCTTGAAGTTTGACGAGTGGATTCGAACAACCTAGAATTGACGCACACGGAACGTACACGAGATTGAGGATTGTGCAAGTGTGAAACGCGAAAATGATCGAGTAGATGAAATCGAATCGAGAAAAGTTAGGGTGTACGAATGGATGACTTGATCGAGGAAATTGATGCGGATCGTATACGAAAAGTTAGCACAACAGGTAGATAGCGTGCATGGAAGACTTGATTTTGAAGTTACGTAAATGACTCTAAGGATTGGATTGAATGTTGCTCGATGATTTGAATTAGCAAGGAATGATACGAATTGAGAAAATACGTTGGTCGATGACTTAAGATGGACGGATGAACGATACGTGAGTTTGGTTTAAGGAAATTGATGTTGTGAATGAATCGAGGGATAATGATCGAACTTGAATTTGAATGTCGAGGAAATTATTCAGTCGGACGATGGCATCATTCGTACGACTCGAAATTGGTTGCAAAGGAAGATCGTCAGGTTACGCATATCGTCGATGGTATTGAGACGTATCAAAGATCGATATGCGATAACTCGGGGGTACTCTGACTCGACGAATGACGATCGTGCAAGTGTTATTGTTCGGTTGGATGCGATACTTAGGATTTTGATCGAGTTGAATGTTGGATAAAAATGATCGTGTCTTGATGGTTACGTTGATAGCCACAACGTCGACGATCTTGTCTTGCGCGAGCGCAACTCCAGCCTCGCACATGCGTTGTGTCGGATTTGGGGCGATTGTTCCGCGTGAGCGCTGACATGGTGATTTATGTCGCGGGAATGATCGAACTCGGAAAATCAGGACGCGGCAACGTTGATTGTCTCGACTTGTCGGTTTGACGCGAAGGTGAATTCGAGGATGTTTGGACTTGCGTACTGATGAATGAAAGAAACTTGAGGATTGAGTAGGTCCAATCCGTGCATCGTGAATGAACTAGTCTAGACGCAAAACAAGAGTTACGTCCCGATGAGGATGATTATCCCGCGGGAGCGTGCATGGTGATTCATACCCACCGTGGAAAATTTGACTCGCGTGAGATCGGGACACAACATATTGTTAAGCTAGACGACCTCATGATCGATTACGTGAATTGGAATAGATGACTTAGGAAATATGGAATATGGAATTTTGGGCAATGAATTGCGTCATAGCATGCTCGAATTGAGAAAGATTGATAGGCGATCGGTGTCGAATGTGTTCAAAGAGATAGACTATGTGAAATGGCTTGTTGAACGAGTGAGATTGATATGTTAAGGAATTGATTGAAACGTAAGTTGTCATAGGATGGCTTTGCTGAACGACTCGGACTCCGTACGACGAAATGTTGGGATGTGTGTAGGTAATCTATGCTCGAAGTTTAGAAATCGGAGTGATGCGAGCTTGGGTAGAAAATCCCGTACTATCAACTTGGTTTGACCTTAGGATGGGGTCAGTGTTGATATCGTTGTTTGGAAACTATGATTCCAATACTGACGGAAAGACATAGCCTAGCAGTTAGGCAGACGTTTCGGTACGAAGCGATAGGAATGGTGAAGGCACCACTCATGAGGCTCGGTTGACATGCATGTATATCAAGGACGCTTGAATGCGTGCACGATCCGACTCGAGTGGTGATGGCGGGATTCGCTATCACGAGGCTTGGTTGAAATACATGTATTTTGGGGACGCCTAAGATATGTGCACGATCCATACCAAGTGATACGTTGAATTCAAGTAAGATTGGAGGAACGAGGAAGTATCGAGGATTTTGAGATCGTAAGTTTTGAAGAAAGGATTGAGGGTAGCACGAGTGTGGCTCGGATTTGAGTAAGGCATAGGAGAATTGTGTGCGAGAGTTTGTGAATGTTGATTAAAATGATAAGTCGATAAGTGAGTGTACTCAGTTAGTTTCGAGGATGAAACTTTTTCTGAGTGGTGTATGATATAGTGCCCCGTCCCGCTCAGTCAATCGGAGGAATCGAAATGCCGACGGCGTTCGGCCTTAGCCTTGCAACGGCTGCTGGAAGACATCGCTCGGTCGAGGTGACCGCTCGCTCAGGTGGGGTAGTTTCGGTGAACTTATCTCATCTTAGCCTTCACATAATAAATCGTGTGTTTTCAACTTGCACAATAGGCTTGATAATAAAAGAGACGAATCCACATAGCTAAGGGAATAATCCCGACGGGTCGAAATGAGTTAGAACATGGAAAAAGGTCCAACGGTCGGCTTAGAGTTGGTGCACGGCGTGCTTTGAAAATAACACCCGGTCCTTCGTCCCATGGCTTGGGAGAAGGAAAGTTGGTCTTCGGTGCAAAAGCTAAGAGTTAGCCTAAGTCATAGGCGTCGCCCGCGTAAATGCTTGATAAATCATGCACGCTTCCACTGCGCAAGGCTTGGCATAGCCTTTGCTCGTCCCTCGGGTTAAGTTGTAGGCTTGAGTAAGTTAGGCAAAGTTATGCCGATCGACCTAAGTCATTCCAAGTGCTGTCCCGCTCATTCTGCGATTGTCAAGTTAAGTAGTCCCACGATCTCAAGGCCCGTCGACTTGGGCAGGAGTGTCACGTAGAGCACGATTGGCTTAAGGCACGACGCACGGGCTTAGTGTTTAAGGCAATGATCACAATTGATTTCAAAGTGAGTTTTGAGAAAGGACTATCAAATAGGCATTCATGAGTTGAACCAAATGATAGGGTAACAAGAAAGAAAATGCTCACGACCGTGGGTCGTCGAGGGGTCTCAAGGAAAGGAATGCTCGCGACAGTGGGTCGTCGAGGGGTCTCAAGGATAGAAGGCTTGGTTTTGGTAGAGGAATGACTGTGTAAAGACGTCAGTTTGTGTCGAGTCTTGCATGGTCATTTGACAACTTGTCGACAAGGGCGATGAACCCTCGAGCGGTAACCCTTGGCCAAGGGGCCGACTCGGCCTAGGAGGGAACAGGGTATAGTCGTGCGTAAGGTTTTGGCACAGGTTAAGCGGGGACTTGCGACGGGGCTAGCTACTTGCGTCGAAAGGATCCCGATTAACAAAACTATACGTCAAGGTATAGCTTGTGATGCTAGTGACCAAGTTCATATAGATGTAGACAAATAGCGGCTAACCGCGTGTATGCCTTTGGATTGAGTTGAGTTGAAGGTGTGTACAGTTTAACACAAAGTTTGGGCCTAAGATTGGGTTTCAACATAGGCGTCGTACTTCGGCACGTGATGTGGCGTCAAGTCTTGAGTTGTCGGCATATAAGTTGCTTAAGTTGGTTGAGTTGTTTGAGTTTAAGTCGAAAAACCGCCGCAAGGCAAAGTTGGTTGAGTGACACTAACATTTATAAGTCTTGATTGGGTCAGTTGGTGGTCAAAGCAGCAAGGGCCGCGAGGCGGCGATACGGTTAAGTCTTACCGAATTGCGAGGCACGGCCTCAACAAAGATTTGTAGCACGGTCACACGGAAAATGAAGCTTAATCGCGTAGTTGCGTCTCTGATTTTAAGCCGTAAGGCAAATACGACTCGATAGGTTAACGTTGTTGGCACGAGAAGGGTCTTGAGGCAAGGTATGAGTTAACGTTGTCGTTGCAAGCACGAGATGGTCTAAAGACACAAAATAAGCAAGGCGTCGGTCATAAAACTGATCCTAAGGCAAGACTAGAAAGACAATTGATAAGAAGGGACTATGTTGCACAAAGTAAAATAACGTGCGGGTTTTGTATGGATGGGCGAGGAGCTCATTCCACCAGTACAGTTGAGTACTGACACCCACATAGTTTACATGTGCAGGCACAGATAGAAGCTCGTGGCGCGGAGCTCGCTTGAATGCGTCGAGGCACGGAGTTCCTTGGCGATTCGAAGCGCACGACCGCATGGAGTAAAGACTTATACGGGACATAATGTATGGACGTCGCCTTCCGAAGCTTCCGTTGGATCAAGACTTGTATTGAGAGATGAGAGAGAGCTGAGTGACTTGTAATGTGAGATGAGTGAGCTTGAGAGACTTGTAATATTGGCCTTGCGCCCCACTGTAATCCATGTTTCAATATTAATAAAGAGCTTCGTTTGAATAACTTGTGTTTGTTCTAAATTTCTGCTGCTATTATTCAATGTCTCTGCTCGGGACTTCTGTACGACGACCCCGTCGCAGCCGCTGAAATCGGCCGTTATGGAACCCGCCTTGCACGAGCGCAATCTAGACTCGTACGGCATCACGCCTTAGCGAGGACGATCGCTCCTACGGGAGCGGGACGTGACATGTCACGCGCGGGACACGCGTGCACGCATGCACGACGATTGTTCGTGCACTGTCAGTGTCTGTGTTTGTGTATTGTTTGGGACACGATTTGTGTCCAATTCTTGGACACGAGGATACCCTATCGTACCCTCACATGTGTGACACTATGTACCAACCCTTTGTTTGGTATTTAGATGTGTTTTTGAATTCGAAATTTTGAATTCCCTATAGAACACTGATATTCACTGATACGCATTGACTGCATGTGTATTCCTGAAATTTGTTTACATTTTTTTCCTGTTTACTGATGATTAATTGAGTAGATGGTTCACCTACAAGTGTATGAATGATGTTTCTATCAAATTGAGACTTATGGTGGAGCTATGGGTTCGAATTTGGATGTTTGGACCTCAAATTGGATTGGGTAAAACCTGAAATCTGAGAATGGGATTTGGATTCAAGTTCTGAACTTTAAATCCCTGTCCTATTGATATGTTTCACTGTTAATTGATCCCAACATAATTGCTAGTATATGTTAATGAAGTTTACTCATTCGAAATTGGCTTTTGATTGGGGTTTTGAACATGGTGTTGGTTTAGAATGGTGTTCATTACATAACTGTTTCCAGATTTCCTAATTCCTGGGAATAATTGATTCCTATATCACTGATTCATATTTTTCCTAAAATACACAATTTGTTGACTGAAACTGTCAACCTGAGAGTTTTCGAAAACCTGAGTATATGTATATATGTATGTTGATGTTTATTTCATTGGGTATTGGTTTTGTTTTTTTCTTAACTGTCATTTTTTTCGAAAACCTTAGAACACTCAGGTATAACATTGATTTCCTGAGTTTTAGGTTGATTTTAAAATTCATTATTAACTGTGAGTTGGCTTTAAAGAGTGGAATTCTATTTTCATGTTTCATTGGATTCAATGTATGTTTAGTAATTCGAAATTTGGATTTCGAAATGGGATGAACTGTCTTTTTTTTCAAAACCTGAGAATTGCAGAATGTTTCATGTCACATTTCCCCTTCACTGTTAGCTATAAAATCTGAGAATTCCTGTCATTGTTATAATCTGAACTTGGTAATGTTCAATGCTAACCCACACATACACAGGTACACTGTATTCCTCACACATTCACTCCCACACACATGTCCTTAAACCCTCTACTCACACATCCTTGCATCACACTACATATCACCTCTATTGACACTACCACACACACATGCATACACCCCCATGTACCCATGTAGCTGTCCCTTACCTGTCCCCAACAGGTCCTTAACACAGCTCACAAAACACAGCCTTGTTTCAGCCTTAAACAGCCCTATGTTAGCCCCTTTGTTCAGCATTAGTAGCACTCCTATACCAGTCCTAAAACCAGTCCAATGCACAGCCATATAGCCACTAAAGTCAGTCCATATTAGCCTTTAGATTCAGCCATTAGGCAAGCCCAAATCAGTCCATGTTCAGGCCCATATTAGCCTATAGGACAGCCCCTCAAATCAGCCTTTATATGCATCCTATATGTGTTTATATATATGAGTTTAGATATGTGTTTATATGAGTTTAGATATGTGTTTATATGAGTTTAGACATGAGTTTAGATATGTATTTACATATATGAGTATATATATGTATGTGTGTGTGTGAGCCTATAGAAGTTAGTTATGTGACTATAGATTAGCCTATGTGCAAACCTATAGGAAAGCTTATAGGTGAGTGATATATATATATATATATATATATATATATATATATATATATATATATATATAAATATATATATAGTGTGTTATATATGATATGCAATGTAGGATACAATGCATATATGAATGAATGAATGAAGGTAAAATGTAAGTTGTATGTAAGGTGATGCAATGCTCAATGTTAACAAATCCTATATTACCTCATGTACCCTTACACTATGTCCCTACACATTGCTATGACACTATGTTGACACTATCACTATGACACTGGTTCACATTGATGCATATTGCACTTGGCCTTTCCTACATGTTCACTCACCCCTATTCTCTCTATATATATGTTGTGTATGATTAGCTTAGCTTGGTTTGGCTTGTGCTTGTATTTGATTTCTAGCCTAGGCTTGGTTAGGCCTAGTGAGACTTATTAGACTTGTTGGGCTAGGACTTGACCTAGTTGACCTAGTTTGACTAGTCTAGTTGACTAGAGTTGACCGAGAGTTGACTTTGGTCTAGTTTGACCTAGACAGCATGCAGATACATTGTACATTTTATATATCACCCTCTGTATACATCTTGACTTGTGTTGCTCTAACTAGGAGTCAGGTACCTCATCTCGGACAGTACATTTACTTCAGACATTCAGATACTAGGCGAGTACATTCTCTGATCATTTCATATCCTGCTTAGAATTATTTCCTGCATTAAATTACTTTACTTGATACTGTCACGTTGGTCACACGGATTAGTACTATATGGATCCCTTCTTGAGATGTTATCCCTTCAGGGAGCATCGGGTACTCTATGTTCTGTGCGTTTCACTTACATGGCGTATCATATGCTTCTTTGGTTCTTTGATCACTTGTGACATATACTCATATGATCACAGAGTCTTCTCTGAATCCTTATCCCATTTGTTGGATCTATCAGAATTCCCATTTATGGGACTACTATGTACCACCCTTCGGGGGCATATCACCCTTTGGGGGCTTACCACCCTTCGGGGGCATATCACCCTTTGGGGGCTTATCACCCTTTGGGGGCTTACCACCCTTCGAGGGCTGTTACATAGAATCATAACATAACCTGGTTGGATCCTTGTGTATTAATTGGGGGTACGGGGTAGTATAAATAGCCATGTGAACAATTCCAAAGTAGAATAGCCATGTACGCCTCTTTAGTATAGCCATGTACAAATCAAGCCGTTCACATGTCGACTTTGTGCTCTAAATCACTAGTCACTGGTAGCTCTTTACTTATAGTAGATATTTCTATTACATTTCTCTCTCTCTGTTTATATACTGTATTTCTTCAGTATCTATATCTTACTTTACTGCATGATTATATTTTCTAATCTGTTATGAACTATTGAGATGTATTGTGCTCGCTCCCGTCCTGACTGGACCTGTTGAAAATTTTACAGAGGATGATGAGGAACCCTGCACCCCTTACTTTGGAGTTTGCCTAGATGACACTCGCGACCTGGACCCCTGGGGAGGTTCAGGCAGCTGCTGAGGACGATACCTTGCTTAGTATAGATAGCTTAGACTGTTTTCCTTTTCATGTTTAGTTGTTGTTCTTGATTCAGAGTTTGTATATTTTTAGAGATGATAAGACTTGTATTTCATTTCTGTTGTACCTCAGTTGAGGATTTCTTATCTATTTCATCGTGCTACATTCTACCTTAGATTGTGATTGAGTTGTACCTCTGTGTTGGCCTCCTTATGGAGAGTATTCATATTATGCTAGTTATAGTTCATGACCTAGAACAGCGTTCTACCGCCGACACTGCGGCGTAGGCTGGGCGTTGTTACGTTTTCGTACCCTCACAGTGGGTGCGGGTCGTGACAGGAGCTTTGCTTTGCCTACAACTGTCACCCCCATTTCCTGTATTTCGTATTTGTACTCGTAATTTAATTTTTGGCACGTATTTTATTTTTTTTGACTTGTGGATTCGGGTTCTCGTAAATGGGTTTGGACCATGGCTTGGTTTTATTTTGTGGAGTTGGTTTAGTTTGGTTTGGTTCATCATGAGTGAAACACCTTAGCCTATTCTCCACCTCCATTCCATCACAACCACCCTCATTAAAACCTACCAACCTTTTCTCTCTCCTCCATAACTCCATTATTTTCTTTCAACTTCTTCTTCTTCCTTCTTCCACACAACTCCCCAACCTATAGGCAAGTGCACCTTGCCATCAAATAACACTTTTCATTTGTCCATTAACTAGATTAGGCCATGGAGAACAACTTTAGAACTTGACATTTTGTGATTTGGAGCTTTCATTCTTCTAGATCTAGGTTTTAACCATTTTCGAAAATCCTTGGTTTTGATCTATTAAATTTCGATTTTTGCATGTTTTAATGCTTCCATGTGGAAGAGAATTCGATTTTACTCAAGTTAGAACTTTGAAAATCTAGATTTGGTTTTGATTTGGCAAGTTATGAAGATTTGAAGTTCTTGGTGTTCTTGGACCTGCTCTCGGCCAGGAAGAACATCCCTCTGCCTTGCGCTCTTTAGCGCATGGCCGGTTGCGCACCCCCGGCCTGTGCTCTTTAGCGCAGGGCCGATTGTGCATGACTTCAGCCAGTGCTTTGCGCTGCGCTGGATTGCGCTGGCGCAAGCCATCCATGCGCAAGCCAGCCATGCGCAATCCACCTCTGCGCAAGCCAGCCTTGCGCAATCCACCTCTGTGCAAGCCAGCCTTGCGCAATCCACCTCTGCGCAAGCCAGCCTTGCGCAATCCACCTCTGCGCAATCCACCCTTGTGCAATCTACCCCTGCGCAGTCTACCCTTGCGCAAGGTAACCCTTGCGCAAGGCAACTCTTGCGCAGCTCTTCCATGTGCAGTACATACCCTGCGCAGCCCAACCCCTGACCCCCCTTGCACAACCCACTTGTCTATGATGAATTGTTATTTCTTTAAGCTTGGCTCTTCTATAGTCCTATATATATATTGGTATTTTATTAGATATTTTACGTCTATTTTATATCCTTACGCCTTTTGTCATGAACTTGGTTTTACTTAATATGTTTGGAATGACTATTGTACATGGCATGGCATGACAAGGAACTAGCATAACACGACAGTGACCCGTAGTGGTGCACTCCTGACATGACCAACCTGACTTGATAGTGGCCCGTCGTGGCGCACTCCTAACAAGCACCCTGACATGATTTATCTTGATAACTTGATAGTGGCCGTGGCGGCGCACTCCTGACTTGACTTGCCTTGACACCGTGGGTGTTCCTGCTTGCTTGCTTGTACAATCCACTTGTCTTGTCTTGCATCATGTCTAGGACGTGACTTCCTGGGTACCACGGCCAGGGACTCGCGTTAAATTGGATTAGGCTAATGATTAGATCAAACTAGAACATGAAGAATTCCCAGTCACAGGCAATCTCGTTATCTGGGCGCTTTAATGGACTTGTAGCTTGCCGACGAGTAGAGCACATTTCCAGCACACTGTCATGTGTTGCACCCTCTAAGTCACCTAAGGGTACATTTGTCTCCCGGGTAATGTACCCACCTATAACTCTCAACCCGCGGAAGGATAACTGGATAGTCTGCAGGGCCTGGGACTGGAATTCTCACTTGCATCTTGTTAGTAATTAGGTTTATGATAACCCTAGTTAGTTAAAGTAGTAAGCTGTAGTATTTGTTTGGCCGATTGCGAATGGATGGTGTCCAGCCTTGTCTAAGTCTTGTCTAGCTCCAGTACCTGCTATCTCCTGAGCATGTTTGTTTTACTTATCTTAACGATAAATGAGTAGAGACAGTGAGCTATTCAGACGAAGGGTTACAACCCCGGTCCTTGTCTGGTTTAAGGATTGTAACCTGGCTCCCGGAATGGTTCCACGTCCCTAGTCGTTTATCGCCCTGTGTACTCTACTACTTGTACTTCTTTTATTCTTATGTTCTGATATGCTGGCTTTTGTTCTTATTTGTGGCCTCCTTTGTGGCACTTGCTCTTTCTGGGGTTTGACCCAACTGGTTTTGTGTGGCCAGATTTCGGAGCAGCTCCCGAGGATCTATCGAGCTTCCAGCCCAATGGTGACAACTAGACGGAACCCGGGCCAAGAGTGGGTTTTTCTTTTTGTTTTACCCACTTATATGTAAATTTATTCTTTTGAGGCGTTTAGCCGACGAGCACCTGTTAGCTCGATGCACATTACTTACTGTCTGCCTACGGGCTGTAAACATGATTAACAAATCCTAGGGTTGATCATGTATGACTGAACTCTTGCTAGTCCCATCATTTTGTACGACTAGCTTCATGATCATCCAATATGTAATATTTGGGACGCCTTATATATATATATATTTGATGCTCTAATATCTTGTAACTCTGTTAATTGCTTGAGATTGAGACAATAGGCTTGACCTTAAGAGACTGCTGGCTTGTAGTAAACCCTCATATCTAGACAGCCGTGACCGTATAGTTGAGATGTATTCTATTTCAATATACGTAGCTGGCTATGTCTGCCCCCGCTCTCCAGTATTCTGGTTCTGGGGCGTGACAACAACCAATGCTTACAACCTTCCTACAACCCGCCACGTGTCAGACTTCGATTAGAGGAGGGGGGTAAGTGGTGGGGTCGGATGGAGCCCATGTAGCAGGGGGTGTGAGGGATGGTGGGACCCATGTGTAAGAGGTGGGTGAGTGAGGTTGTAAGAATTTGGTAGTAAACTTAGCATTTTCCATTTTCTTTAGCATACCCTAAAATAAGTTTAATCATCAAGTTCATGTACTCTTACAACCAAAATATAAACAGAAAATTTACTGTACAGATAATAATTTAAATAATATTTGTTTAAACGATAGATGTTTAAAAAATTTGGTCAAACAATACAATCCGACAGACTGCCTGTCGGAAAATGAGCATGCTCAAATTCCGACAGACGGTTTGTCGAAAAATGAGCATCAGCTCAAATTTCGACACACCATTTGGCTGAAATAGAGCATTTGGTTGGGTGGTTGGGTGTCACGATCCGCTACCCAAATTGTTGGGCCGGGCCGAGTCATGTCCAGCCTACGCTTGGGATAAAACGTAGTAAGCTGTTCTAAAGATAACAAGATAAGACTAAAGTGTGCTAACAGTTCTATATGTAATAAAGAGTCAGAAATGCTCCAAACACAAAAGTCGCCTTGTATATAAATAAGTTCCAAGTACAAGTCTAAAATGTAAAACTGGATACAGGTCAAGTTACAAAATACGTAGTCTAAAACATGACTACTCTCAGAAGTCCTAAGTAAATAAACAAACTAGACGAGTTTTCCCGCAGGTACATCCTCGTAAAGTATAGCCTGACCCTCGATAGCAACCCCATAATAAGAATCACAAAGCAACTCATCCTCAGTAAGTATACCTACAACGTTATCCTGTCAGGACGGGAGCAAGTACTGATTCTAACAAACGTATAACACTGATCATGTGATGGAAAGAGATGAAATAACGTAATCATGGCATATCTTGATTTATCCAGTTTAGATACATTTTATCATGGCAATACATATTCGTTTTAAAGTTTAAAACTGTAGTAGGTGAGTGATCAGTCAATGGGTAATCAGGATGTACAGTGGTACATATCAATTTTCTAAAGTGTACATACGTACCCTTAACGGCATCGGTGTATGTCCATACACAAACGTCGGATCAGACATACGACAAAGATACATATAGAATGTAACAATGCTCGGTAAATACATACGGAGAAGGGGGGCATGATCACGTACACTACTAACAATTTTTCCTTAACCCGTTGTTAAACATGTGAGATATAAAACTGTCCTAAGGAAGGTAGAGACTAAAAGTAATACAACATGTAAAGATTTAACTTGCTACCCCAAGGATCAGCATTTAACATGGTTGGATCACAGTTCATTGTTATAGCAGTATGTAAAGTTTGTAGAGGTACTTGCCTTTAGCAAAGCAAAGTAGTGATAGAAATGCTATAGATGCCTGGTGGCTCGTCACTGTAGAAATAATACATAAACTTAGTTTTTATACTAAGTTAAACACTAAGACACTAGTGGTGCGACACGACTTTCTGACTGGACACCTAGCCAAATGATGACTTTAGCATAGGAGACCAATGTAGGGTGACACAAAACCTAAACTAACTTTCTAGGGTCTTTATACCAGTGTAGGGTGAGGTCCAAAACGACTATAATTCAAATCAACACAAAACATTGTAAGTCGTAACTATTCAATAAATAAATCAGACTGTACACTGTGTTCCAATAATTTTTGAGATAGACAAAAAGCTCAATTTTATATAAAATAAAGTACCAAAATGATCCTTGTTAATTATAGAAATTTATACTAATTTTTCTGGAATTTATAAACCCTCATAGATATTTATTAAAAATCAGCAAACATATGTATCCTGAAAATGAGTTCTGTTTTTCTATTTTTATAAAATGCCAAAAGTACTTATTAAATGCTGGAAAAATTATATTAAATTAGATAAATTAACATAATATTTACATACAATTGTTTCCAGATTTTTACAGCACTTAAAATATATATAAAAATTCAAAAACAGCAAGTAATAATTTCTGGAAAATAATTAATTAATTATTTACTATTTTGTCCACGTATTCGAAATTGAACCGAAGTCCAGATACGGGACCCAAAGCCATGAATCAAGTCCAATATGACTTGTGCAGACTCTGAATGTATTAGACATATTTGGGCCCAAAAATTCATGCTAGGTTTGGACACCAAATGGCCATGATTAATAAAACACAGAAATTCAAATATATATATTAAAGTATTTTAATAATATATTTTAAAGTGGTAAAATATACAAGTCCTAAAATTACATAATAAAATAACTTGTGAATTTATACATAATAATATCTTGCACAAAGTTGAATTTGAAATATATATACATATACAACAAATACATTTGTATATATAACAAATATATACAAATATATACAAATATATAAAAATATATAACAAATGTATATAACAAATATACATATATAACAAATATATACAAATATAACAAATATATAACAAATATATACAAATATATATAACAAATATATACAAATGTATATGTATAAAAATATATAACAAATATATACAAATATATATAACAAATATACATATATATATAGAAATAATAAATATAAAATATATATATACAAATACATTATATATATATATAACAGTATATATATAATATATATATATATATATATATATATATATATATATATATATATATATATATATATATACATATATAAAAAAAAATATATATATATATACATATATACATATATATATAATAAAACAAATAAAATAAAATAAAAATAAAAAAAACAAAAAGGGGGCTCGAACTCGGGCTGGGGAACAGGGGGCTTAACATGGCTCGAGCTGGCCAGGGGGTCAGCTCGAATTATGTGATAGGGATAGGATTAGGGTTAGTTTTATTAGTGATTTAGGTTAGTAGGTTTTTAAACCCAATAGCAGAATATCTGACCCGTTAACCCTGTTATTTAAAATCTGTGTCCTGATAGTTTAGGACACGGGCACACTAGTCTTGTGTCCAGGGTTGGCACGACACGCACGAAACATAAAGGCCGTGTCCATGCCCATCACTGGGTTCCTCGTGTTCAGGCGAGTCCACACACGTGTACACAAGACACGATACGACACACAGAGAGAGTGACACGTACGTGTCCGAGAGGCAGTGGCGTTTGGGGGCGTTGCACGACGGAGGAGAAGTCGGGGCAGTCTGAGAAAATTCAGCCGAGTTCGTCTCGTCAAGGCGAACCGAACGGTGGTGGTCGGAGGGGATGACGACGGCTGGGGCGGCGCCTAGGGTAGATCTAGGGTTCCGGCGATCGTCGGGGAAGAAAATAGGGTAGGGCGGCGCTGTGGTGGTGGTTGGGGCGGTCGTAAGGAAGTCTAGGGTTAGGGTTTGGGGTCGGGGGCTTTTATAGGGAGAGAAGGTCGGTCGAATTAGAGTTTTAGATTAGGGTTAGGGTTAGGGTTTTGGCTGGGGTTAGCCGGAGATGACGACAGAGCGGTGGTCGGGTTTAGGGTTTTGCAGAAACCCCCCTAAATTAGATATTACATAAACACCCACCGCCTTTAGGAAATACAAATTCCTAAATTACAAATAGGCCCCCGCTGTTGCTCTGTGCAAATTTAATTTGCACAGACAAAACAAATATTGCAAACACTAATTAAAACAATTAAAACAATTACAAATTGATATTAAAATAATTTAAATAATTATAAAATGATATATTTTGCTTTAAAAATCATTTAAAAACCATTTAAAAATTCTAGAAAATTTCTAATAATTATAATAACTTATTTTAAAGATATAAATGCTATTTAAAATTATAAAATTAATATTTTAAAGTATAGGGGCTTACAAATCTTCCCTCCTTGAAAAATTTTGTCCTCGAAATTCATAAGGATAGAAGACTCTACAAACATTCTAACATAGCAAGCAATGCAACAATGACTAAGGCTACTATTAAGACTAACCTCTAAGGTATCAAGCGGGAACGGGTGGTTCTTTCGCGGCTGTTGGGTCGAACAAGTAAGGATATCTCTCCCTCATGTCCGACTCCCTCTCCCAAGTAGATTTACCCGGAGAGTGACGGCTCCAAGCTACTCGTACTAAGGGTATAACTTTGTTCCTCAGCCTCTTCTCCCTCCTGTCCAATATCTCCACTGGCTGCTCAGTAACTGCAAGGCTCGGTCCGATCTCCAACTCTGAATGATCTAGCACATGGCTGGGGTCCGGAACGTATCTCCTCAGGTGAGACACATGAAAGACATCGTGAACTCCTGCTACATTGGATGGAAGTACAATCCTGTAAGCTACCTCTCCGATCCTGCCAAGTATCTCGAACGGTCCAATGTATCTGGGGCTCAATTTGTCTTCTCGTCCGAACCGGATCGTCCCTCTAGTAGGTGATATCTTCACAAGCACCATATCTCCGTCGGCGAACTCCATCGGTCTGCGACTAGCATCGGCCCAGTGTTTCTGCCTGTCCTGAGCGACTTTGAGCCTGTCTCTGATCATCCTGACCTTCTCTGCTGCATCTGTGATCATCTCTGGCCCAAGCATAACTCTATCCCCAATATCATCCCAAAAGAGCGGTGTACGACATCGTCGTCCATATAATGCCTCGAAAGGAGACATACCGATGCTGGCTTGGTAGCTGTTGTTGTATGAAAACTCTACCAAGTGCAGATGGCTCTCCCATAATCCGCCAAAGTCCAGCACACAAGTCCTCAGCATGTCCTCTAGCGTTTGTATCGTCCTCTCGGACTGTCCATCTGTCTGTGGGTGGTACGCTGTACTGAACTTGAGCCGACTGCCCAACTCTTCCTGTAAGCTCCTCCAGTAGTGGGACGTGAATCTGCTATCTCGGTCCGACACGATGCTCACTGGTACTCCGTACAAGTGAACTATCTGCTGCATGTATAGTTTCACTAACTTCTCGGTGGAAAGCCCCACCTTGAAGGGTATGAAGTGCGCACACTTCGTCAGCCTGTCTACGATAACCCAAATGGCATCCTTCCCTCCTTGGGAACGAGGAAGCCCTGAAATGAAGTCCATCGTAATGTACTCCCACTTCCACTCGGGAATGGATAACGGCTGCAATAGACCAGCTGGGCTCTGACGCTTCGTCTTAACCTGCTGGCAAACTAGGCATCTCAAAATAAAACGTGATACATCACTCTTCATCCCGTGCCACCAAAGATGTTCCCGCAAGTCACGGTACATCTTGTTGGCACCAGGGTGAATAGAATATCGCGATCGGTGCGTCTCATGCAAGACTGCCTCTATCAGCTCTCCCTTCGGCACGCACAACCGGCTGCCATGCCTCAAAGATCCATCCTCTGCTACGGTGAAGTCATCTAGCAATCCAGCTAAAGCCTGGGCTCGAAGTCTGCGAAGGCTCTCGTCTGTAGACTGTGCCTCCTTGATCTGCTCCATCAAACCTGACTGAATGTCTAGCGCCATCATCTGTATTACTGATCCTGGCCGAACCATCTCTATACCGAGCTTCTCCAGGTCTTCCCGCAAATGTCGATCTATCATCAGATACCATGCCATCGGATGCTTGCTCAGCGCATCCGCCACCACATTTGCCTTCCCGGGGTGATACTATAAATCGATGTCGAAGTCCTTCATCAACTCCAACCATCGTCTTTGCCTCATGTTCAGCTCTTTCTGCGTGAACACATACTTCAAGCTCTTGTGGTCAGTAAAGATTTCCACTCGCTCTCTGTATAAGTAGTGTTTCCACAACTTGAGTGCAAAGATCAGCGCAGCTAACTCTAGGTCGTGGGTAGGATAGTTCCGCTCATGAGTCCGTAATTTCCTAGATGCATAAGCAATCACTTTCCCATGCTGCTGTAGGACACATCCTAGCCCCTTTCCCGAAGCATCGCTGTATATGTTGAAACCTCCAGACCCTGAAGGTAATGTCAGAATTGGAGCGGTCGTCAGCCTCCTCTTTAGCTCCTCAAATGCTGCCTGGCAGTCCTCTGACCAGATGTACTCTGCGTCCTTCTGCGTCAGTTTTGTCATGGGTTCAGCTATCCTAGCAAAGTCCTGGACGAACTTCCTATAATAGCCTGCTAAACCCAAAAAGCTCATGATCTCTGAAACTGACGTCGGAGCCTTCCATGTCTCAATGGCAGCAATCTTCCTGGGATCCACCGAGATCCCCTCTCCAGTAACTACATGACCGAGAAACTCCACTCGGTCCAAAAAGAACTCGCACTTCGACAATTTGGCATACAACCTCTCCTGCCTCAGAATCCCCAAAATTGTCCGCAAGTGCTCTGCGTGCACCTCCGGCATCTTCGAGTATATCAGGATGTCATCGATAAATACTACGATGAACTTATCCAGATACTGGTGAAATGTCTTATTCATCAAGTTCATAAAGATAGCTGGCGCATTTGTAAGACCAAATGGCATCACCAAAAACTCGTACTTCCCGTAGTTCGTGTTGAACGCCGTCTTCTGGATGTCTGCAGCCCTGACTTTCACCTGGTGGTAACCGGATCTCAAATCTATCCTGGAAAACACTTTCGTCCCACTCAACTGGTTGAACAAATCATCTATCCTGGGCAGAGGATATTTGTTCTTAATGGTGATGGTATTCTGTCACGACCCGTTACCCAAATTGTTGGGCCGAACCGAGCCATGTCCAGCCTACGCTTGTTAAAGCGTAGTAAGCTGTTCTAAGAATAGACAATAAAGGATCTAAGCTACTAACAGTTCTAAAATCACATTTAAGGTTCATCACAACACATCATCTATAAGCGAAGGTAAATAAGTACAGACTTAATAATACACTTCCAAGTATCTAACTGGAGACAAAGTACAGTATCCAAATATAAGTTCAAAACAAAGTCTATGTCTCAAAACACATGAAAAATATCTAAGCAAGGTTCCCCGCTGGGGCCTCTTCTGGAGCTAAGGCCAGGTCCTCAAAATCAGTACCATAATATGTAACACATAGCGTTTCCTCCTCGGAAAGTGAACCTACAACGTTATCCTGTCAGGACGGGAGCAAGTACAACCTCTACAACTAAAGTACTGAATATATAATGAAAGAGATGTACAACAAGAAACATGGTGTGATAAGTCTATAAAATAGGAAATACTGGAAACATGGCCTCATGGTACAACTGGGATCACAGTATCATAGTAACATAGGAAACATGGCATATCGTAATCTATCATGGCAAGGATACATATGTCATAGAGACAGATGTATATGTAATATTTAAAACTGTAGCAGGTACATAATCGTCAATAGGTGTACAATGTGCAGGAGGCACATGTAAATAAAATCTACTTCCGTACAAGTAAGCAAGCGATAGATGTACATACGTACAGATACAGCTGGTGCGCCTACGACAAGGTATACATATAAAATGTCAACCTTGCTCGGTACGTACATACGGAAGAAGGGGCATGATCACGTACTCAACTATCAGTTTTCCCATAACCCAGGTTCTAACATGTGAGAGATACGAGAACGATATAAAACATGTGAGAGATACTGGGAGCAGTATAGGCATGGCAGGTACTGGGAGCAGTATAAAACATATGAATACTCAGAGCAGTATAAAGCATAGTGAAACATGTACCGAGAACTAGTAAGAAGCATGTGAAGATATAAGAACTGTCCTAAGCATGGCAGGTACTGAAAGTAATACAACATGTGAAGATTTAACTTGCTACCTCAAGGATCAGTATTTTAACATGGTTAATACATGTTCTAGCATTAAAAGACAGTAAATGAGTTTGCAGATGTACTTGCCTCGAGCAAAGCAATAATACTAGTACGAAGATATAGATGTCCGGTGTCCTGTCAATAATGATATACAAACTCAGTTCTAAGCTATGTTCAATATTACACTAGTGGTGAGACACGACTCCTAACTGGACACTAACTAAGTGGAGACCTAGAATAAAAGTCCAATGTAGAGTGCCACTATATCCAAACTAATTTCCTATGGTCTTTACACTAGTGTAGGGTGAGGTCCAATACTACAATAACTCAAAACAACACAAAACATTGCAAGTCGTAACTACTCTATAAATAAATCAGACTGTACACTGAGTTTCAACAATTTTTGAGATAGACAAAATACTCAAATATACATAAAATAAAGTACCAAAATGATCCTTGTTAATTATAGAAATTTATACTAATTTTTCTAGAATTTATAAACCCTCATAAATATTTATTAAAAATATACAAACACATGTGTCCTAAAAATGAATTATATTTTCCTATTTTTATAAAATACCAAAAGTACTTATTAAATACTGAAAAATTATAATAATTTAGCTAAATTAACATAGTATTTAAATACAATTTTTTCCAGATTTTTACAGCAATTAAAAAATATATATATAAATTCAAAAACAGAAAGTAACAATTTTTGGAAAAATAATTAATTACAAATTAAGGATAATACATAAGCAAAATCTACAGATGTTGTCGGATGATAAAATAAATATCACCAACGTGTCCAGAACGGTCAAATTAGCTAAGATAGCCTACATATAAGTCCAATTTAGACACAGGGGCAAAATGATAATTTCGGGTCAAAATAATGTCCGTCGTTGGACACACTTTGTACCGAAAAATATGTCAGAATAGAAGTCTACAAAACCTATCAAATTATATGTACACAAATCCAAAATGATGATACGAACCCAACGGTATGTCCGAAATAGAATTCCGATGACCCGATCACAAAATGGTCCGTTGACGCGGACACTTGGAATCCGGTTTGCATAGAAATACGTGCCGTAGCAAATGTCTTCAAAACTCAACAAATTATATGTCAACGAGTCCAGAATGACGATACGAACTCAAAGGTATATCCGGAATTGGATTCCGATGAGCCGATCTCAAAGTGACACGTTGACTCGAAAAGTGGAATCCGTTTTGTACCGAAATGCGTGCCAGGGCCCACGTTCTCCAAATCAAGCAAACTTCATATGAAAATATGCCAGAACGATGCCACGAGTCTACTGGTGGTGTCAGAAATTGAATCCGAAGTCCCGGGTTCAAAAAGTGCAAATTAAAGAATTCAGACGGCCAACTTTAGCGTCGAATTCGACCAACCGAACGTGCTTATAATGAAACGAAACTTAAAGGAGGAAGGAAGAGGGTTATACCAGCTGCGCATAGGAACTGGTAGCGCGCCAACCGGAGCTGCAATGGCGGAGTTACGAGCTGACGAAGTCGGCTCCACAAAACTGTCCAAAAATAGTTTAATTTAAAACGTCAACTTGGTGGCCAGTTTTGAGGTATCAAACGAAGAAATTAACGGACAAAAATTGAGAGGAAGTGCTATATACCGAGATTGCGACGGAGCAAGGAGTTCGCCGATCCAACGGTCGAATTGACCAGAAAATTCGTGAGAAGTTGCTGCGACGGGACGCCATTTTCGAGTTCAAAACTCGCGCGTCACGACGGGATTTCGACGTAAACGCACGAATAGCCTATGCGTCGCACCGGGGAGGAAGGTGATGGCCAGGGGGGTTCACCGGGGGTGCGCACACGGCCAGGGGGCTCGCCGACGGCGGCTGTCGGTCGTGACGACGCACGCGTCACGTGGTGGCGCGGCTGCAGCTGCCATGCGCTGTCGCTGCCGCTGCCGCCGCTGCTGCTTCTTTGCTGCGCTGCTGCTTCTTTGCTGCGCTGCTGCACAGCTCTCGTGCGCGGGGGCGGCCCAGGCCGACCACGGCGATGGCGCGGTCATCGGTGGTGGCGGAGGCCGTGGCGGCATGCGACGGTGGTGGTGAAGTTGGTGATGGTTTTAATGGTGGTGGTGCATGGTGTTGATGATGGTGATGAAGTAGTTGATGGTGGTGGTAGTGAGTATGATGGTGAAGGTGATGAAGAAGAGGAGGAGAAGAAGATGGAGGTGGGGAGTTTGGCTGTCGGCTAGGAAGGTGGAAGGAGGGAGGAGTGAATATGGTGTTCGGCTTGTAAGGGGTGGGGTGGTGTGTTTGTCTTGTGTAAGGAGAGAGGGAGAGAATGAAATATGTGAGTGTGTGTGTGATTTAATATATAGAAAGAGAGAGAGAAGGAGAGATATTTAGAGAGAGGGAATAGAGAGAGTGTGTGAAGTCGGCCAAGGGGGGGTGAGGTGTGCTGTGAGGTGGAGGGGTGTGTGTGTGTTTATTATAGGAGAGAGAGAAAGTTATATATATATATATATATATATATATATATATATATATATATATATATATATATATTTGTAAAGTGGAGGGAGAAAAATAGATATTTAAAATAGAAAAAATAGAAAAATTATGTGGGGTGTTTATGCAGTCATGAGAGTACAACATGGAGCTTGGGTTCGGGTTCGGTCGAGCCGGGTCGGGTCGAAATCGGACAGGGTGCAATAATTGAATTAAAATAGGTATTTATAATCATGGGTAAATAAATAATATGTGGGGACTCCAATAAATGGGACACAAGCGTCGTGTGGGTAGTAGGCTTTATGTGGGCCATGTCCATATTTTGGGTTGACTAGGTTGGATCGATGTCGGGTCCCGAAATTAAATTGGAAATTAAATCAGGTTTTACGGTAGAAAATAAATCGGCCTAAATTGACCCGAAAATTGTGCGAAGAAAATGAAGCATAAAATGGAGTGTCTGAGTGGGACACGAAGGTCATGGGTGAAGAGCGCCTCGAGTAGATCATTCATGAGAAGTTGGTTCTGAGAAAACGACTGGTCTGGTGCTCCTAAATTAAAAGTCACGGTGACGTGCAAACGAAGATCAAAGATAAAAGTGGGAATAATTATTCAACGATTAATTGGTCTAAGTTGACCCAAAGTTGCACGATACAAAAAGAGTACAAGGGAACGAATTCAAGTGGGACATGATATATCAAAACGAAGATAATCTTGTCTACTTCAAAACCCATAAAGAGAGTTTACAGAGATTGGCATCTCTGACGTTCCAGAAGTCAAAGTTACGGAAAGGTACATTAATGATCTAAACAATTAAAAAATAAAACATTTATCGAAAATAATTCATTCAGAAAATTTAAAATAAACCCTGAAATTTAGGGGGCTTACATCCTACCCACCTTACAAAAATTTCGTCCTCGAAATTAAAAATCATCCAATAGATCAAACTATAACATGTAGCTACTCTGGCTACGATACTCAATCTGCTACCCTTGTAATCATATGTCCTGTTTCTCTTTACAATCTTTTTGGTTCAGGTTCAACAATGGTCCTTCTATCATAACTACGTCCTATATCCTTTAGAATCTTCCATACTAACATGAAACATTTATGTATACCCTAAACTATAGGTCATTCTCTGGACATGTCTATAAGCCTAAAATGCTTAATCATCAATCATATTTCCAACCTCAATTTGTAAATACTTGATTTCCTTATCACATTCCTAAGTATCCTTATTATATCAATCCACAATTCCTTTGCATCATTTGTCGTCAATCCTTTCCTACAGTTTCTCCTTGAAATTATACGTTCAATTCTTATCCTTGGCGTAGAGCCTTCTTCTTTTACTCAACAAGTCCTCTGAATATAAATCCTCGATTTCAAACTCCCGATTTATTAATTACCAATGTACATATGTCTTTGCCTCGTTCTGATATCTTTTCGATCTCGTACGCAATATTATATCTCATTCTAACTTATTCTATATCATTCCACATATCGATATACCCTCTAATCATATGTAATTAGCTCGTATATAACCAATAATCACTTGGTCATCAAAGTCCTATGAATACTCAATCCTCAAACTCTAAGCACAAGATTGTAATCCTCAATCCATAGTCACAACAATATACTATCTCATTTCTCCATCTTATATACCCTATCATCGAGTCATACTATCAATACCATCGTTCTTACTGGTTTCCAAGTCTGCTACAGTCAGTCACTCATACTTGTCCTATAAGCTTAATCTAACCAATCCCCAGGATAAGTATTTATGACAATCACACAATACATTTATAGTTATAATATATAATCAGTTAACAAGGTTTGACTATTTCGGTCGTCTATCAACATAGAAGGTAACAAGGCCTAAGATTGGGTCAAACAATCCATAACAGTGTCCAAACAAGTTAAAGGTCAAGCAAGACGGAAAAGTTTGTCGGAATATCTCCAAGAATGTTACGAAGACAACGGGATACATAACGAGAAAAATTACCCAAGAGGTTAACAAAGAAGAGTTTAGTCAAGTCATAGGAAAGATGGAACACAAAAATAATTATGTCCAAAAGATAACATGAAAGCAATCCTGTTGGAGAGTCCTAGAGAACCTATAATCCTAGTTGTAGATGTAGATAGAACAGAGTTAATCAAGACGGGGAAGAATGATAATAAGAATTTATTCCTGCTCATTCGGTCATAATTAACAAAGTAAACCAAGTTAAGATACGATCTGATAACCATACACGTCTTCCTGAAATTATGTTGCCAGAATTTTTGCCACACCAGTAAGCTTATATGCAATAAACGATAGAGTCATAACTAAGGTATACACCCTATAATCATGTTATCTAGAATCCTCGCCACGCCAACCGGTATGGCTACGAGAAAATATAAATTCCATAACTAGGATAAGTATATCCGAAATCAGGCTCTATGTTTTTGTCATATCAGCTAATATGGCTGCGATAAATTCTAAACTCCATAAATAAAGCAGAAGTTTACCTTACCAGGATATATCATAATTCAATCTACCAAATTTATCACGATGCAAGATCAAAATTAACAACGAAAATCAGAAATTATTTCAACAACGAATTTAGAGGAGAGCAAATGGAAATAAGTGAAACAGATTTCTAGATAAGATTAGAGTGAGATCCTCAGGGGTCATTCCAAGGGTACTATCCTGGTCAAAATTGTAATCCACTGAATTACAAACAAAAGGCTAATTATAGCTAACGGTCCTATGCTGTGATAAGTTTTCCTATGTTGCAATCCTAAATATCCTCTAGGTGTTATAA
Source organism: Iris pallida (assembly GCA_029216955.1). Lineage (NCBI taxonomy): Eukaryota > Viridiplantae > Streptophyta > Magnoliopsida > Asparagales > Iridaceae > Iris > Iris pallida. Next base: position 2,149,050 of record JANAVB010019399.1, read on the forward strand.
ATGTTGTCCTAGTATTAACAAGTTGTCCTAAGATCCTAATTGCAGGCATGCTTGGTACAATAACGTAACCAAACAACTTAAGTCTGGACCTGCATGGGCCACCACTAAAAATATGTCACGACCCGTTACCCAAATTGTTGGGCCGGGCCGAGCCATATCCAGCCTACGCTTGTTAAAGCGTAGTAAGCTGTTCTAAGAATAGACAATAAAGGATCTAAGCTACTAACAGTTCTAAAATCACATTTAAGGTTCATCACAACACAGCATCTATAAGCGAAGGTAAACAAGTACAGACTTAATAATACACTTCCAAGTATCTAACTGGAGACAAAGTCCAGTATCCAAATATAAGTTCAAAACAAAGTCTAAGTCTCAAAACACATGAAAAATATCTAAGCAAGGTTCCTCGCTGGGGCCTCTTCTGGAGCTAAGGCCAGGTCCTCAAAATCAGTACCATAATATGTAACACATAGCGTTTCCTCCTCGAAAAGTGAACCTACAACATTATCCTGTCAGGACGGGAGCAAGTACAACCTCTACAACTAAAGTACTGAATATATAATAAAAGAGATGTACAACAAGAAATATGGTGTGATAAGTTTATAAAACAGGAAATACTGAAAACATGGTGTCACGACCCGCTACCCAAATTGTTGGGCCGGGCCGAGTCATGTCCAGCCTGTGCTTGAGATAAAGCGCAGTAAGCTGTTCTAGAGATAACAAGATAAGACTAAATGCGCTAACAGTTCTATAAGTAAATAAAAGTCATAAATGCTCCAAACACAAAAGTCGTCTCATATAGTAATAAGTCCAAGTACAAGTCTGAAATGTAAAACTGGATACATATCCAGTTACAAAATATGTATTCTAATACATGACTACACTAAATATCCCAAGCAACTACGCAAACTAGACGAGTTTTCCTGCAGGTAAATCCTCGTAAGGCAAAGCCTGGTCCTCGGTAGTATCTCCATAATATGGGTCACAGAGTAACTCCTCCTCAGTAAGGATACCTACAACGTTATCCTGTCAGGACGGGAGCAAGTACTGATTCTAACAAACTAGCATATGAAACATGGAAATGAACATAAGAGGAATAAACTGGAAACATGGCATCACATCATCTATCATGGCAAGGACATATATGTCATAGAGACAGATGTATATGTAATGTTTAAAACTGTAGCAGGTACATGATCGTCAATAGGTGTAAAATATACTGTGGCACAAGTATATAAAATGTACTTCCGTACAAGTAAAACAAGCGATAGATGTAAATACGTATAAATACAGCTGGTGCGCCTACGACAAGGTATACATAAAATGTCAACCTTGTTCGGTACGTACGTACGAGTAGGGGGGACATGATCACGTACGCTACTAATAGTTTTTCCATAACCCATATTCTAATCATGTGAGAGATTCACAAAGACTGTTCTAAGCATGGTAGTAACTGAAAGTACAACATGTGAAGATTTAACTTGCTACCCCAAGGATCATCATTTAACATGGTTGGATTCGCAGTTCATTGATGTAACAGTATGTAAAGTTTATAGAAAGTACTTGCCTCTAGCAAAGCAAAGCAGCGATAAAAATGCTATAGATGCCTGGTGACTCGTCACTGTAGAAATAAATACATAAACTTAGTTTTTATACTAAGTTAAACACTACGACACTAGTGGTGCAATACGACTTTTTGATTGGACACCTAGCCAAATGGTGACTTTAGCATAGGAGACCAATGTGGGAGGGGGGACACAATACTCAAACTAACTTTCTAGGGTCTTTACACTAGTGTGTGGTGAGGTTCAATACGGCTATAACTCAAAATAACACAAAAAGTTATAAGTCGTAATTATTCAATAATTAAATCAACTGTATATTGTGTTCCAAAAATTTTTGAGTGAGACAGAAAGCTCAATTTTACATAAAATAAAGTACCAAAATGATCCTTGTTAATTATAGAAATTTATTATAATTTTTCTGGAATTTATTAACCAGTACATGTATTTTATAAAAATCAGTTTTCATAAGTACACAGAAAGTGAGTTCTGGTTTCATATGCCCAAACAGTGGCAAAAATATAAATTAAATACTGTAAAAATTATACTAAATTAGCTAAATTAACATAGTATCTAAATACTATTTTTCCAGAATTTTAACAGCAATTAAAGTATTTTTAGAAATTCAAAAACAGCATGGTACACAATCTAAAATTAAATAATTAATTATCTGCGTATTTTGTCCATGTACATAATTTGAACCAGAGTTCAAATACAAGACCCAAGGCCATGAATCAAGTCCAATATGACTTGTACAGGTCTTGAATGTGTGAAAACACATTTGAGCCCAAATACTCATGCTAGGCTTGGACACCAAATGGTTGCAGTAATTAAAATACACAAAAATACAAAGTGGTAAAAGTACAAAATAAATATTAATATTTTAACAAGGTAAAATTATACATAGTAGTCATATAAATATGACAAGTGTATTTACATATATTAAAGTATAGCATATGTACAATATTACGTAAAATACATAGGCTAAACAGTTATGTGTGTATACACATACATATAAAACATATGTATATATATATATATATATATATATATATATATATATATATATATATATATATATATATATATATATATATACATATGTTTTATATGTATGTGTATACACACATAACTGTTTAGCCTATATATATATATATATATATATATATATATATATATATATATATATATATATATAACAGTAAATATATATATATGATAATAGTAAAATATAATATATATAATAGTATACATATATATACACAAAATACATATACTCGTGGACGTGGCGCTCGGGTGGCGCTGCGTCCAGCTCGACGTGGCGCGTCGTTTGGTGGTGGTGGATGGGGGTGATCGTCGTCGGAGAGTTGGCATTGGGTGGATGGCCGGAGTTGGGGTTTAGGCGAACGAAAATGGGGAGAAAGGGGGTCTGTGGGGAGTCGGCGGCGAGCTAGGGTTCGGGCTTAGGATCTGGGGTTTCATTTTATAGGAAGAGGAGGTCGGTTGGGGCGTCGGGCTGGCCGGAAATTGCGGGGGGCAGCTGACCGGCGGTCGTCGAGGGTAGGTGAGTACGTGGGGGGGGGGGGGGGGAGGGCGGTGACGGTTGATTTTCAGTAAGGCCGCTAGGAATTAGGAATTTGCATAAAGACCCTATCCAAGACTGAGTGCAAAATAAAATTTGTATCCCGCACTTAAAATAAATAACTAATTACAAACTGACTTCTAAACAATTCAAAATATTACAAACAGCTATTAAGACATTTTAATAAATTGCAAACCTACCTTAAAACATTTCAATAAATTGCAAAATAGTATTTTAGCTATTAAAACTCATTTAAAAATCATTTTAAAAATTGTAGAAAATTTCCTAAAATCATATTAAATTATTTTAAGGCTAAAAATGATATTAACAACTAATTAACACTAATTAAACAAAAATTGAAAAACAGGGGTTGACAAGTCTTCCCTCCTTGAAAAATTTCGTCCTCGAAATTCACAAGGATTGAAGACCCTACAATTTCTAACATAGCAATCAATGCAACAAATGACTAAAACTACGATCGAAACTAACCTCTAAGGTATCATGCGGGAACGGGTGGTTCCCTCGTGGCTGTTGGGTCGAACAAGTAAGGATATCTCTCCCTCATGTCTGACTCCCTCTCCCAAGTAGATTCACCCGGAGAGTGACGGCTCCAAGCTACTCGTACTAAGGGCATAACCTTGTTCCTTAGCCTCTTCTCCCTCCTGTCCAATATCTCCACTGGCTGCTCAGTAACTGTAAGGCTCGGTCCGATCTCCAACTCTGAATGATCTAGCACATGGCTGGGGTCCGGAACGTATCTCCTCAGGTGAGACACATGAAAGACATCGTGAACTCCTGCTAGGTTGGGTGGAAGTACAACCCTGTAAGCTACCTCTCCGATCCTGCCAAGTATCTCGAACGGTCCGATGTATCTGGGGCTCAGCTTCCCTCCTCGTCCGAACCGGATCGTCCCTCTAGTAGGTGATATCTTTACTAGCACCATATCTCTGTCTGCAAACTCCATCGGTCTGCGACTAGCATCAGCCCAGTGTTTCTGCCTGTCCTGAGCTACTCTGAGCCTGTCTCTGATCATCCCGACCTTCTCTGCTGCATCCGTGATCATCTCTGGCCCAAGCATAACTCTGTCCCCGACATCATCCCAAAAGAGCGGTGTGCGGCATCGTCGCCCATATAGTGCCTCGAAAGGAGACATACCGATACTGGCTTGGTAGCTGTTGTTGTATGAAAACTCTACCAAGTGCAGATGGCTCTCCCATGATCCTCCAAATTCCAGTAAGCAGGTCCTCAAAATATCCTCCAGTGTTTGTATCGTTCTCTCGGACTGCCCATCTGTCTGCGGGTGGTACGCCGTACTGAACTTGAGCCGACTGCCCAACTCCTCCTGCAAGCTCCTCCAGTAGTGGGACGTGAATCTGCTGTCTCTGTCCGACACGATGCTCACTGGCACTCCGTGTAGGTGAACTATCTGCTGCATGTATAGTTTCGCCAACTTCTCGGTAGAAAGCCCCACCTTGAAGGGTATGAAGTGCGCACACTTCGTCAGCCTGTCTACGATAACCCAAATGGCATCCTTCCCTCCTTGGGAACGAGGAAGCCCTGAAACGAAGTCCATCGTAATGTACTCCCACTTCCACTCGGGAATGGATAACGTCTGCAATAGACCAGCTGGGCTCTGACGCTCCGTCTTGACCTGCTGGCAAACTAGGCATCTCAAAATAAAACGTGATACATCCCTCTTCATCCTGTGCCACCAAAGATGTTCCCGCAAGTCACGGTATATCTTGTTAGCACCAGGGTGAATAAAATATCTCGATCGGTACGCCTCCTGCAAGACTGCCACTGCCAGCTCTCCCTTCGGTACGCACAATCGGCTGCCATGCCTCAAGGATCCATCCTCTGCTACAGTGAAGTCATCCAGCAATCCAGCTAAAGCCTGGGCCCGAAGTCTGCGAAGGCTCTCATCTGTAGACTGTGCCTCCCTGATCTGCTCTATCAAACCTGACTGAATGTCAAGCGCCATCATCTGTATCACTGATCCTGGCCGAACTATCTCGATACCGAGCTTCTCCAGATCTTCCTGCAAATGCCGATCTATCATCAGATACCATGCCATCGGATGCCTGTTCAGCGCATCCGCCACCACATTTGCCTTCCCGGGATGATACTGTAAATCGATATCGAAGTCTTTCATCAACTCCAACCATCGTCTTTGCCTCATGTTCAGCTCTTTCTCCGTGAACACATACTTCAAGCTCTTGTGGTCAGTAAAGATTTCCACACGCTCTCCATATAAGTAATATTTCTATAACTTGAGTGCAAAGATCACCGCAGCTAACTCTAGGTCATGGGTAGGATAGTTCCGCTCATGAGTCTGCAATTGCCTAGATGCATAAGCAATCACTTTCCCATGCTGCTGTAGGACACATCCTAGCCCCTTTCCTGAAGCATCGATGTATATGGTGAAACCTCCAGAACCTGAAGGTAAAGTCAGAACTAGAGCGGTCGTCAGCCTCCTCTTCAGCTCCTCAAATGCTGTCTGGCAGTCCTCTGACCAGATGTACTCTGCGTCCTTCCGTGTCAGCTTCGTCATGGGTTCAGCTATCCTAGCAAAGTCCTGGACGAACTTCCTATAATAGCCGGCTAAACCCAAAAAGCTCATGATCTCTGAAACTGACGTCAGAGCCTTCCATGTTGTCACGCCCAGCACCGAAATACGGAGACGGACTAGGCCAGCTACTCCATATGAGGTACGTAACGTCATACGACGATCGTGGCTGTCGAGAGACTAGGGGGTACATGCTACAATCAAGTCTCCTATGGTCCCATAAAGTTCTATGTCTCAATCAATCAAATCATATTAGCAATTAAATGAACATTAAAGATAAAGCAGTAAGACGTCCCCAACGCTTCATCATGAGAGACTAGCTTTATAATTTAGCTATCTCAGAGAGTCAGGAGTACAAAATTATACACAGCTACAGTCTGTTTATTTACAATTCTGTACTGACACAAAATATCAAGTAATCCGGCTAACAGGTGCCGGTGGCTAAACGTCGCACAAAGTAAAGACAGGAGTGGTAGAGAAGAAACCCACTCGAGTCTCCGAACCGCCATGCTCCTAGTATGCACCATGGATGTCAGGAAGGAAGATCGTGTCCTCCGGCTCTGCTACAAGATCTGGCCAAACAAAACCAGCGGGGTCAGCCCCGAATAGCAAGTACCGCCAAAGAGGCACAAGAGTTAAGATTAAAAACCCAGTTAATAGAATGATTGATAATAGTAATACTTATGCTACTATTATAGGGTAGCGCAACCTCCTCGAACCCATATGGCACCCTTACAACCAAACAAGGACAAAAGGTGCCGCATGGAGTCGGGACGTGTCGTACTCTATAACTTTCACATAAAAAAAAGGTATAAACAATAAAATCTCCTGATCGTGACTTCGGTCGATAGCCTATCGCAGCGCAATAACCAACCCAACAATCAAACAAGAACATGGGTTGGATCATGTACCATGATAGACCATGTTCCTCAGTCATTCACAAAAGTAACACTTCATAACCAGAATAAGTCTTTCGCTCATAACTTCGGTCCACAGCCTGTCATAGTACGATAACCAACCCAACAATCAAACAAGAACATTGGTTGGATCATGTACCATGACAGTCCGCTTCCCTCAGTTATTCACGGGAGGTAATAAGATACAAGCAAGTCGTTTTCACGGCCAATCAAGTCTACGAGTTTCTAGTGGGACGAGGTTATCCTCGTATCATGTTATTTAGAAATCCTCAGATCGTATCTTTCTAGCAAGGCTAGCCAACCCAGGGGTTCGCATAGACAGGTGTTATTGGGCACAGGTCCCTCGTAAGGCCACCTTGCCAAAACATATAATATATATATCATGAATTAATCGGATACAGTCATTCACTCGTCGTAGATGATACAGTATTCGTGGAGACCAGCCGGCGCGTCAAGACAATATCTCAAGGCGGCTGGTGTAACACGATCTCGGGATTCTGCCCTCCCCATGCATCTAGTATATTTAGTTGCCTAGTTTAACCCTAGGTGAAATCTTGGACTCACATGCTGTGGCCTGCATGATTATCCTCCTAAAGTCGTACTTTAGTACGAGTACCCCAAAGAGGATCCATGTCAATCAGTATGTCAACATGTTCTACCCTCCTTAGTGTAATGCATCATTGCAAATACGCCACGTGGAGTTACGAGTCATTTGTCGAGCATGAACAAGAACTGGGACATTCAGGTACATGTATCAGGTAGGAACACTTGTTCACCGAGATCACATTAGTGCTCATATCATGCTCAGGACAAAATGCGTAAGAATATATAGCATACACAAACATTCACTTATATATATATATAAGCAATATAATATAAGAAAAACATAAAATATAAAGGAGCCCAGGTCAGGGCGCGCTGGGTCAGAATGTGCAGGGTCAGACTGCACAGGGTCAGGTTGCGCAGGGTCAGACTGCGCAGGGTCAGGTTGCGCAGGGTCAAACTGCGCAGGGTCAGACTGCGCCGGGTCAGGTTGCGCCGGGTCACGAGAGAGCTGCGCCCTTCGCTAAAAAGCACTGGGCCAAGAGAGCTGCGCGCGCGAACTGCTACAGGGTCATCTGCTTCCTCTTGGCTGAGAGCAAGAACACCATGAGCCCTAGAACTTCTAAGGTCTATAAAATCCTCATCCTAAGCCCAAATTGGGACTTTTATAGGTCAAAATGGGGTAGAACAAAATTCTCTACAACATGGAACACTCAAAACTTAAAAATAATGAAGTTTGCTAGATCAAAACCAAGAAAATCCGAAAATGGTTAAAACTTAGATCTACAAAAATAAAAGCTTCAAAATGGAAAATTTCAAGTTCTAAACTAGTATAGAATGAGGAGAAGAACATTTTTGACAAACAATTTTGTAAGAAAAACATTAACAAAAATTTATTGATCCATCTCTTGAACAAGTTGGCACTTGCCTTGGTTGGTGGAGGAAATAAATGAGAGAAAATAAATGAGGGGAGAGAGAATGAGATGAGTTATTATATAGAATCTTGAACCCATGGGTTTATGATGAACCAAAGGGTTCATGATGAACCATTGGTGAACCAAGAATAGGTTACCCAAATGAGCCAAAACTGTAGGCCCAAATGCAGAAAATAAACTACGAAATAATATTTTAGAAAATGCATGAAAAAATACAGCATAATAAATATAGTATAAATACAAGGTAAATACAATTTATCGGTTTACGTATTAAAATATGTATTCCAGGATCGGGGAGTGACACATGTCTCAACTGCAGCAATCTTCCTGGGATCCACCGAGATTCCCTCTCCAGTAACTACATGGCCGAGAAACTCCACTCGGTCTAAAAAAAACTCGCACTTCGACAATTTGGCAAACAACCTTTCCTGCCTCAGAATCCCCAAAACTGTCCGCAAGTGCTCTGCATGCTCCTCCGGCGTCTTCGAGTATATCAGGATGTCGTCGATAAACACTACGACGAACTTATCCAGATACTGGTAAAATGTCTTATTCATCAAATTCATAAAGACAGCTGGCGCATTTGTGAGACCAAATGGCATCACCAGAAACTCTCGTACTGCCCGTACTTCGTGTTGAATGCCATCTTCTGGATGTCTGCTGCCCTGACCTTCACCTGGTGGTACCCGGATCTCAAGTCTATCCTGGAAAACACCTTCGTCCTACTCAACTGGTCGAACAAATCATCTATCCTGGGCAAAGGATATTTATTCTTAATGGTGATGGCATTCAAGGCCCGGTAGTCAATACATAACCGAGCTGTACCATCCATCTTAGGCACAAAGAGCACTGGCGCTCCCCATGGAGAAGTACTAGATCGAATGAAACCCTTTTTCAATAGGTCATCAATCTGCTCTTTCATCTCTACGGCCTCCTTGGGGTTCACTCTATAGCAAGTCCAAGATACTGGTGATGAACCCGGTACTAAATCTATAGTGAACTCCACATCTCTGTCAGGCGGAAGTCCTGGAAGATCCTCTGGGAATACATCCATAAACTCCCTAATGATAGGGTGTGGCGGTGCTAACTCCCCAACTGTCGCACAATAGTTCGGCTCTAGGCTGATCTCCGGCCCTGTCCTCCTGACACTGAATGGTGCTATGCCTAGGGGACTGAACAGAATACTACCCTCATGATAGTCTATAGCTGCATGGGCATAGCTAAGCCAGTCCATCCCCAATATGATATCATAACCGGGGAGTGGCATCACAAAGAATCGTCCCCTGAACTCTCTTCCGGCTATAGTAATAGAGCATCTATAGATAGCTCTAATAGGCACTGGTCCTCCTCCCGTCATTACTCTACTAATCTTCTCGGTAGGTGTAGCTACTAAATGGTGTTTATGCATAAACTCTAATGACAGGAAGCTATGAGATGCACCAGAATCAAACAAGCATAGAGCTAGAAAAGTATGCAAATAAACATGACCTGTGATGACGTCAGCCAAATAATCTGGCTCCGAAACCTGATGCGGCTCCGGTGTAATGACCCGCTCCGCCCTAGCAGAACGTCGATTCAAACGACAAGTGCAACGACTCAAACGAGCCATCGACCCGAAGAGTTGGCATCGAACTGATGAAGAATCGATGCAAGGCTTACATTGGCCCGTCAAGATGAATCCAGACTTAGACTTTCAAAGGCGCGCTCGGAGTATCGCTCGGCCGATACGAACATCGCTAATGTGGGTGGCTCCGATGAACCCGTCTTTGCTTAGCCTAGACACATAACAATACGGACACTATTGCTAGAATTGCTAGGCGTCAACACCGCACATGCTAATAAATGAATGACTCAACGCACCTAGCTAAGGAAATAATCCCATCTTGTATGCTTGTATAGAATATGGAAAAAAACATAGAAAATGTGAAAACTCTCACACCGCACTCCATGCTCGTGCTAAGGCACAAGCTTACGTTCAAGTCCTTTATGCGTTCAACAATGAAACAATGAATGGTTATCAACAATGAAACGAAAGACTATCGACATAGTCGTTCCGAGTAGAGTATAGCAACATTGAAAGTCTTCGGGACCGATGGGCCGCCAAGACGACTCCCGTACTGGGAGTTGCGTAATGTGTGAATGAATAAATCAACGAATGAATGAATGGATGAATTAATGAACGAACGAACAAGAGAAAGAAAGAAAGAATGAATGAAAGATAAGAAAAAAAGAATGGTTAGCGACGGGTGTGATGGGCACGTGCAACGGGGCTCGCTATCCGCACTGTACGGACGCCAACCTGGTCGATAACGCATTAAGGCTAAGGGTTAGCCTACGGCGCAGAGACAGCCGTTAAGTTAAAATGACAAATAAAACGAAATGGTCGTGGACACCTCCATCGTATACGGGGGAGAGGGGAAATAAGGGTATTTCCAGTGGCACAGTCAAAGTGTGAAGGACGTGCCGGTTCGAACGAAAATCAAAAATTTGGCTTACGTACAGGCCTGAGTGCGGGCTTGGCCACCAGGGGACGTAAGGCCAGGTATTTCAAAAGACTATCAGGGTGTACCAAGCCGCACGCCATGATAGGTGAGAAATTACCAAGGGGAAGATATGTCCAAATTGGCTTGTGATGCCAGCGACCGATGCATATAGATTAAGTAGGCTTTGCTGGTGGCAATCCACGTGCAAGTCCTTGCATTGAAATTAAAGTAGTCTAAGTTAACTAAATGAAGTGCCTTCTGAACAGGCTCGAACATAACACACCAGATAATCGAGAGTACTTTGGCAAAGGAGTTAGAAAATACGCCTACGACGTGCTAGGACCCGAGGCAGGGACACGCCCTTGACATTGAAAGTTCACATGAATTACGTTAAGTTATTTCATATAAATTATTGACTAACTTGGTTTACTTTGGACAGGGAAGGCCGGACGGTAAGTATGGATAAGTCATGCATATATTTCCATGCGACACTTGTATTCGGCAACCCGAGATAGGCTATGATATATGCCATGAAACTGATCCTAAGGCAAGATTAGAAAGACAATAAATGATAGACGGTGAACAAAAGTAAATAGAGCGTGTTTGGTAATGATAGCATTGTGGGCGAGCTAGCCTCCCTACCAGTACATAACAATGTACTGATAACCCCACAGTCTGCTTGCAGGATGCAGGAGACGTCGTCGGGTGCGGAGCTTTCCCGAACGTGCTAAGGCACGGAGCTATCTCTGGAGCCTTGGAGCGTTGCAAGGAGCTGGAGCACCATATACAGGACATAATGTATCGGAACATCGCCATGAATTATTCCATATTGTAAGCCACTTGGCACGCCTTTTATGTTTCAGAGAGAGAGAGCTTGAGCGACTTGTAAACTCGGCCTAGCGCCGCTTGTAAACTTCTTGGAAATCAATAAAGAGTTTGAATTTGCTTCAACTTGCGTCCATTTACTTTCTGCTGTAAATGGGGACACTCTGTGCGACTCTGTGGCCTAGCTCAAATCGACCGTTTCTGGACATAGCCTTGCACGGGCGTAACCTAGGCCCGTGCGGCATCACGCCTTAGCGAGGACGATCGCTCCTACGGGAGCAGGGCGTGACATCCGGCTCAAGAGCTAGGCTATAAGCATTCCCCTGAGGTCCCTTCTGCTGCTGCAGATGTTGCCCAAACCTCTGCTGCTGAGTCGGGAGTGGTCCTCTAGGCTTCGCTACTGGGCATTCTCAAATCTGATGGGTGGCAGACCCACAAACTAAGCACTGCTTCAACTTCTTTCTGTAGATGGAGTAATCATGCCTTGGCCTTCCGTAGAAAGAATATATAGCTCCCTTCTGCTGCTGCCGGGGTCCCGGGGCTCTAACTGGCGGGGTCGGGTGATGTGATGTAGGGGACGGTATGTCTGCTGGTGCGGCATCGGTGCTCTCTGCTGGAAAGCCTGATGCTTGAACGGTCCCTCGAGGTGTACAGAAGCCGGCCTCTTGCTAGACAGAAGACGCTCCTCAATGCTTCGGGCCAACTCTAGGCTCTGGTAGTAGTCAGTCGTACCGTTCGCCACTATAAGAATGCCAATATCTGGAACTAGACCATGGCAAAACCTATGCGTCATCTCCTCTGGGTCAGCAACCAGATTAGGAGCGAAACGGATCAGACGACTAAACTCTGCCGCATACTCATCGACAGAATGGTTCCCCTGCTGGATGTTCTGAAATCGTAGTCCCATGGCTACTCTAGTGGTGGTCGAGAAGAATTTCTTCTTGAACTGGATCTTGAACTGATCCCAAGTGGCCCTACCTCTCGCAAATAACGGCTCATTCCGGAACCAAACTCCTACCAAGTCTATCAGCAGAAATCCCGCTGCCTCGACCTGGAGGTCACCCGACATCCTAACTCCAAGGAGCTTCCTCTCTACCGAGTCTAGCCAGTCATCTGCTACTACTATGCCCTCAGTCCCTGAAAACTCCTTGGGGTTCAGACCCATGAAGTCCTTGATCGTCCCCGCTCTCTGCCGTGGCTCTACAGGTGGTGGGACCACGGTACGTTCCTCAGAACGCTCCATGCTCTGGCGGAGTAGGATAGTCTGCTCCTGATGGGTTGTTAGGAACCCCTGGATCAGAGTAAGCAGTTGGTTCCCGTCGAGTGTGACGGAAGCCGGGGTAGGTATAGTAATAGGGGTGGTGGAAGTATCGGGTCCTGCTGGGACTGTGATGTGGAAGGTGGTGGAGGCATCTGGGTTTGTGGATTTGTGGAGTGGGGGAGTATGGTAGGTGGGGGTGGGGGTGTATCAGTCAACTGTCCAGCTGACTGGATGGAGAGTGTGCCATTCTCAGGTGTGACATACTGGGATGAACGAGTAAGCACCATCTAATTACAATAAAAAGGACTTTATAAGGACTCTTTAAAGTAAACAATCATAGACAAGAAAATCTAATTATAATAGCAAGCATGTGATGTATTTCCTATATTGCAATCCTAGTATTCCTCTAGGTGTTCTAAGCGTCATTTCTAATGTTGTCTAATTGCCTTAAGTTCCTAATTGCAGGCATGCTTGTGAGCACCCTGAATTTCGGGTTGAAATTTTTTTATTTTATTTTGTTTTCCTGATTATTTGGATTTGATAAATATTTTATTTTATTTATTTATCTGTAAGTGTACTTTCCCGTGCCATTAATATTTGGAGTATCAGGGATGTTCAACTCTGGAAATCTTCTACACGGGTTTTGGAGTGGACATGATTACCTTCATGACGGTATATGGTGTCCCACCCAAACTTGTTCACTTGTGCTCTTTCTGCTACGCTGAACTTCGGGTCAAATTAGACCATTTGATTATTATTATTTTTTCCCACTCTTTTTCTTCATCATTTTTCAGCGCGTTACCATGACATTTAAATTGGGAGCGCAAGACCAGTCAGTTTCTTGAAACCAACTCCTCATTGATGATCTACTCGAGACGCTCGTCACCCATGACCTTTGTGTCCCACTCAGACACGTCATTTTGAGCTCCATTTGTTTCGCACAACTTTTTCGACACGTGATCCAATTTTATTTCACTCCACGGCGTCACATTCATTTTCCAACTTGATTTGTGGGTCCCCTGTCGACCAAAACCTGTCAGCCCCAACTATGGACATGGCCCATATTGAGCCTACTACCCGTCCGCCACTTGTGTCCCATTTATTGGAATCCCCATGTGCTACTTATTTACACATGATCATCAACACCTAATTTTAATTCGATTATTGCATCATGTCCGGTTTTGACCCAACCCGGCTCCACCGAGTCCAGCCCAGCTCTATGTTGCTCTCCATCATAACACTCTCGCTTTCCTTGCCAAAAATAATATTTGAATACCCAATCTACCTATTTTAATATTCGATGGAAAATTCCATTGATTTTAATTCTTAGGAATGATTCAATCCTTATTTAATCCTAGCCATAGATTTACTCCTCATTCAATCTTATCTATTCATCTCCTCATGATAATTTCCCCATTCCTTAGCAGCCAGCATGTAGCCGGCCCTAACTTCTAGGAATGGCCCCTTTTTCTATCTCTCTCCCTTTCTAAGTTAATTCCCTCATAATATTTCTCACCTCTCTCTCTCCTTCTAATATTTTCACACAGCATCTTCTCCTCCCCACCTTCACTCAACTCCAACAACATCAACTGCAACCCGACCACCACTCCTCTCAGCTCCCATGCAACCGACCTCCGGCCATCCTCACCGTCGGCCACCGCCGACCTCTCCATCTCCTCCACCTTCTCCTCCTCTTCATTAGAACATCACCACCACCCTCACCATTCGCTCAAGCCACGACCACCACCTCCTCCGCCTACACGTCGCCGTGCCGTCCCCAAGTCGCAGCGCCGCCCTGCGCGTCGCTGCACGCATGCAGCAGCAGCGTCGGCAGCAAGCCGCGCGTGCGCTGGCCATGATCGCAGCGCCGCCGCCGGCCAACGTGCCCCGGCGACCTCCACCGTGGGTGGCCCCCCCTTGGGCGCACCCTAGGCCATCCTCCCCTGGCGGCCACCGTCCTTCGGGATGCGCCGTCGAGGCGATTCGTGCGTTTTGAACGACGTCCCGTCATGACGCGCGCGGGATCGAGTTCGTTTTGACGCCCCGTCGTAGCGACTTCGCGCGTATTTTCCCAGAGATTCGACCGTTGGATCGGCGATTTCTTCACTCCGTCGCAATCTCGGTATATCCACCTTCATTCATGTCAATTTTCGTCCGTTAATTTTATCGTTTGATACATGAAAATCGGCCACCAAGTTGACCGTTTAAATTGTATTAAATTTGGACAGTTTCGCAGGGCCAACTTCGTCAGCTTGTATCTCCTCCACCGCAGCTCCGTTTGGCATGCTACTAGTTTCGGTGTGAAGCTGGTATAACCCTCTTACTTTCCCTCCAGTTTCGTTTTATTGTGAGCTTGTTTGATTGGTTGAATTCGACGCCAAAGTTGGTCGTCCGAATTCGTAATTTCCAACTTGTAAAATTCCATTTTTGAACACGGGACTCCAGATTTCATTTCTGACACCACCATTAGACTTGTGGCATCGTTCTGGCATGTTTTCATATAAAGTTTGTTAGATTTGAAGAACGTGGGCCCGGGCACATTTTTCGGTGCAAAGTGGGTCCCACTTTCTGGGTCAACGGGACTTTTTGACGCCGGCTCATCGAAATCTAATTCTGGATACACCGTTGAGTTCGTATCATCATTCTGGACTCGTTGACATATAATTTGCTAGGTTTTGGGGGATATTGGGTCTGGCACGCATTTCGGTGCAAGTCGGATACCAATATCCGGGTCAACGGGTCATTTTGAGATCGGCTCATCGGAATCCAATTCCGGAGATACCGTTGAGTTCGTATCATCATTCTGGACTCGTTGTCAGGTAGTTTGTTGAGTTTTGAGAACTTTGGCTCCGGCACGCATTTCTGTGCAAACCGGAATTCCAAGTTCTAGTCAACGGGCCAAATGGAGATCGGGTCAACGGAATCCAATTCTGGAGATACCGTTGGGTTCGTATCGATATTCTGGTTTTGTGGACATATAATTTGTTATATTTTATAGACTTGTTTTCTTGCACGTTTTTCGGTGCAAAACGGCTCCGACACGGACACCGTTTTGACCCGAAATTATCTTTTTGCCCTTGTGTCCAAATTGGACTGTTGGGTAGGCTATCCTAGCTAAGTTGAGCATTCTGGACACGTTGGCGATGTTTATTTCATCGTCCGACAATGTTTGTTGATAGCTTCTCTGAGTTTAACCTTTTTATAATTAATTAATAATTAATTCATATAGTGTTCGTATTTCGAGATTAGTACAACGAAACTGAGATCAGCCAATTCCAGTGATCTCACATCGCTGAAATTGACAAGTTGGACACGTGGATCACTATAATAAGATTATCAACCTTACCGATAATATTCTTATCTCAATTTGCGTGCCGTAAGTTTCGACGTACAAATAACGAAGTACACTTTAATAATTAGATTAGATTTACCCTGTTTGACCAGAGTTGACCAGTTGACCCAAAGTCAACTGTAAGTCAACGCTTGACCTAGTTTGACTAGATTATTGACCGGAGTTGACCTAGAGTTAATTTGACTTAGAAGAACCTAGAATAATATAGATTGCCTGTAGGGATTCATTTATTTCAACTTAAACACCTTGTAACCTGTGTTGCTTTAAATAGGACTCTGTGGCTTCAGTGGGACCTCCTATACTTATTAGCTGTTCAGGTTATCGAGGCGAGTACATTCTCTGATCATTTCATATCCTGTTTAGAATTATTTCCTGCAGTAGATTACTTTACTTGTACTGTCACGTTGGTCACACGGATTGGTACTATATGGATCCTTTCTTGAGATGTTATCCTTAGGGAGCATCAGGTACTCTATGTTCTGTGCGTTTCACTTTCATAGCGTATCATATGCTTCTTGGTTCTTTGATCACTTACGACATGTACCCTCATGATCGTAGAGTCTTCCTGGAATCTTACACTGTTGGGTATCCCCCAGAATCCCCATTTTTATGGGACTTACACTGTTGGGTATCCTCCAGAATCCCCATTTTTATGGGACTTACATTGTTGGGTATCCCCCAGAATCCCCATTTTTATGGGACTTACACTGTTGGATTATCCCCAGAATCTCCATTTTTATGGGACTTACACTGTTGGGTTACCCCCAGAATTCCCATTTTTATGGGACTACTATGTATCACCTTCGGGGTCTACCACCCTTCGGGGGCTTATCACCTTCGGGGTCTATCACCTTCGGGGTCTGCTACATAGCATCATATAACATAACCTGGTTGGATCCTTGTGTATTGATCGGGGGTACGGGAGAGTATTACATGTTCATATTGTACTCTGACTCACTAGTCACTGCTAGTTCCCTATGTATAGTAGATATTTCTATTACAGTTCTCTCTCTGTTTTTATACTGCACTTCTTTCAGTACTTGTATCTTACTTTACTGCATGTTCATATTTTCTAACCTGTTATGAATTGTTGAGATGTACTGTGCTCGCTCCAGTCCTGACTGGACCTGTTGATAAATTTTACAGATAGCCTGGAGGTGCCTGCTAGCCTAGAGGAGACACAGTAGGGTTTGTTTAGGTAGTTATTTCATTTTTGTCTGAAGTTGTATTTACTTTGGGGATTACTGTATCTTTATTTGAGTTTTGAGATGTACTTCTGGGTTCATGTATCTTAGACACTTAGACTTCTATCTCCTGTATTTATTTTAGATTTCATGTTTTATCTATCCTTATCATGCTCTACCCTAGATGTGATTGAGTCTGTATCTGCTATGTCACCCCCATTCGGGGAGTATAAACTGCTTAGCTTTATATTGTTAGATGATGTGACCTAGGACAGCGTTCTACCGCCGATACTGCGGCGTAGGCTGGGCGTCGTTACGTTCTCGTGCCCTAACTCTAGGGTGCGGGTCGTGACACGTTTTTAGTGGTGGCCCATGCAGGTCGAGACTAAAAGTGTAGTGGTATTCGAACTAGAGTACCACTACAGCCTGCACTAGAAATAGGATATATTTTGAAGATACTCAATCACAGTTAGGAACCCTTGAGAGATTCCTGGGACGACCCTGGAGAATCTTATTTAACTTCGATTTGAAAACTCTCTTTTTTCCTTGATTTAATTTATTTTACTTTTGTTATTAAATTTAATTTTTACGGATTATTGTTGAATTTGAGTTTGTATTTATTTTGATGGAAGATTTTCGAAATCTGAATTTTGATGATAGCTGTTGCATTCGAGTTTGCATTTTGATGGATTGTGTTCACTTTTGAATTTTGATGTTCGTTAATAAATTTTGATTTGATTTTTGAGTATTCATTATTGATTTAATTTAATTTTTGGTAAGATGAAATTATATGGGCTAGGTCATCTATGTTATGGAAATCTTGTCTTCTATAGTCACATTAGCCAGCATGGTGAGGACATATAGTCTGACTTTGGATATATTTCTCGGGTGTGGGAATTTAAGGTTTTCGCAGCCAAGCTAGCGGCACCGCGAAAATGTTAAATACCATGATTCTAGAGATATGTACATAAGTCAAGGGCTTTGTGATTATCGTAGCCTTGCTTACTGGTATGACGAGGATTTAGAGTACCATAATTTTAGACAGACGCATATGATTATCAGATTGTACTTTAAAAAGTTTTCGAACATGTTTTCTCTACTTTTGTTGCAGTCCTTCAAAAAAAAAGAATTATTAATTGGCTCGTTTTGTTTAGTTTTGCTTCTCATTATTTAACTCAGGAGTAAGTTTAGTTGGTTTTATAAACCTTGTGAAATTTCTTACTATGAGTTTTTCATAATACAATAAATCGATAATTTTGCTAGACTTTATCTTAAATTTGATATTTTTAACTCTGGATTTTAAAATGGTTTCCTCTTTTAAAACGGATAAGTAGAACAGATTTTATTACCATTTCTTTTCTGCCAATATTTTAGTACCATCATTCCTTGTCTTATACAACTATCCTGATTATATCAATTCCGGCTCGTATCACTTTCTATCAGCTGTACTTGAACTCTTGAATCTGTATATTGTTTTTATCTGAGAAATGTTGAGGAAGTGACGTAAATCATCTAGTATGGAAATAACGTGAATGGTTATCATAGAATGATTTGTAGGAATCAAAATGATGGATGTAAAATGTGAAAAATTTGAAATGGAGATGTGGTAAAGGGTTAAAATGAAATCGAGTGATAAATGTTATTAATTTAGAAACAATTGCAGAAAATTTTGGTTATGAGTAATTCATGGATGTGCTTCAAAAAAAATATATATCAGAGGTCAACCTAGTTTTGAGAACTTAGAAAATCTTGGTTATTGATTCTTGGGAACTATTACAAGGCTATGTGAAATTTAGAGATGGAAATGAGAATTTGATTGTTTTCTATGATTATGCGAAGTTGAACCAGATATTGTAAGAGGGTGACTAGAGACAGAGAAAACAAGGACTTTAAGCTATAGGAATTGTTTTAGATGATTGGAGAAATTGTAGAATTCAAAAGGAAAATAATTGAAGGTGAACGTTGAGGAAATTATGAAGGTTGATTTATAAACAAGAATAAAATTTTGTGTGACATAGTGGTATTGGAGTTTAGTAAATGCGAGACTTGACTTAAACAAGTACAAGGATTTTATAAACCGAATTTAGAGGTTTCGGGTCTAAATTAAAACGAGGTGAAGGAATTTGGAATTTTGGTTAAACGAATAAGTGTTCACTCCTAAATAAGAGGGGTATGTTCGGGAAAAATATTTTTAGAAGTAGAAAATTTGTCTATGGAGATCATGGTAAAGGTTAGATGACTAAAGGTTATAAAATTTCGATGATAGTTATATAGAGATTGGTTTCATATTGGGACTTGTGAGAAAAAAATATGGTTTGGCAAATGATAAACTGATAGTATTAGAGAGGGATGATTTGCTGACTTTGCATGAAATCTTTTCCTGTTTTCTCTAAAAGGGGTTTTTCAATATCATTGAATCCTAGTTTCCTTAATCACGACCAAATCGAATTCGATTATCCTTCTTATCATATTTATATCTTGGGTTGTACTTAATTGACTTAAATTGATTACGACCTGAATCTCCATCCTTGTATGCTCGTTCTCAGACCTTGTTGAACTGTCCTCCATATTGCCCAATCTTGATTTTTCCAATTTGATCAACTTAGATCGTATCGAGACTAATATTCTATATATATATATATTGTGATTGGATTTCCATGCAAGTGACCTTCAATTCTTTAACTTTTGAATTTGATTTTTCTGTATCATTTTAGATGATTGGTAGTTACCTTTCCTTATTTTTATGATAAATACCAGTTTTTACATAGGATGGTAGACTGCCTTACAGTTTTGATGGTTTGTTGTTTTTGTAACCTTTGTTTAGCACCCTAGACTGCCTGTGTGTTTTGATACCCTATGACCGATTCAGTTAGCATGACTAGTATACCTAGATGAGACTTACACTACCCCCGTATGCCATGACCCTGTATGTCGTCCTTTTGATGGTATGCTTTGTTTTAATCTGGGACTTTGATTGTGGGGTTTGACCTAGAAGGATTACGAACATTTTAATTTCGAGGATGAAATTTTTATAAGGTGGGTAGGATGTGAGCACCCTGAATTTCGGGTTGAATTTTTTTTTTTATTTTATTTTCCTGATTATTTGGATTTGATAAATATTTTATTTTATTTATTTATCTGTAAGTGTACTTTCCCGTGCCATTAATATTTGGAGTATCAGGGATGTTCAACTCTGGAAATCTTCTTCACGGGTTTTGGAGTGGACATGATTACCTTCATGACGGTATATGGTGTCCCACCCAAACTTGTTCACTTGTGCTCTTTCTACTACGCTGAACTTTGGGTCAAATTAGACCATTTGATTATTATTATTTTTTTCCACTTTTTTTCTTGATCATTTTTCAGCGCGTTACCATGACATTTAAATTGGGAGCACAAGACCAGTCAGTTTCTTGAAACCAACTCCTCATTGATGATCTACTCGAGACGCTCGTCACCCATGACCTTTGTGTCCCACTCAGACACGTCATTTTGAGCTCCATTTGATTCGCACAACTTTCCCGACACGTGACCCGATTTTATTTCACTCCACGGCGTCACATTCATTTTCCAACTTGATTTGTGGGTCCCCTGTCGACCAAAACCTGTCAGCCCCAACTATGGACA
Organism: Iris pallida; assembly: GCA_029216955.1. Lineage (NCBI taxonomy): Eukaryota > Viridiplantae > Streptophyta > Magnoliopsida > Asparagales > Iridaceae > Iris > Iris pallida. Next base: position 2,169,887 of record JANAVB010019399.1, read on the forward strand.
TGGCCCACATTGAGCCTACTACCCGTCCGCCACTTGTGTCCCATTTATTGGAATCCCCATGTGCTACTTATTTACACATGATCATCAATACCTAATTTTAATTCGATTATTGCATCATGTCCGGTTTTAACCCAACCCGGCTCCACCGAGTCCAGCCCAGCTCTATGTTGCTCTCCATCATAACACTCTCGCTTTCCTTGCCAAAAATAATATTTGAATACCCAATCTACCTATTTTAATATTCGATGGAAAATTCTATTGATTTTAATTCTTAGGAATGATTCGAATCCTTATTTAATCCTAGCCATAGATTTACTCCTCATTCAATCTTATCCATTCATCTCCTCATGATAATTTCCCCATTCCTTAGCAGCCAGCATGTAGCCGGTCCTAACTTCTAGGAATGGCCCCTTTTTCTCTCTATCTTCCTTTCTAAGTTAATTCCCTCATAATATTTCTCACCTCTCTCTCTCCTTCTAATATTTTAACACAGCATCTTCTCCTCCCCACCTTCACTCAACTCCAACAACATCAACTGCAACCCGACCACCACTCCTCTCAGCTCCCATGCAACCGACCTCCGGCCATCCTCACCGTCGGCCACCGCCGACCTCCCCATCTCCTCCACCTTCTCCTCCTCTTCATTAGAACATCACCACCACCATCACCATTCGCTCAAGCCACGACCACCACCTCCTCCGCCTACACGTCGCCGCACCGTCCCCAAGTCGCAGCGCCGTCCTGCCCATCGCTGCACGCATGCAGCAGCAGCGTCGGCAGCAAGCCGCGCGCGCGCTGGCCATGATCGCAGCGCCGCCGCCGGCCAACGTGCCCCGGCGACCTCCACCGTGGGTGGCCCCCCCTTGGGCGCACCCTAGGCCATCCTCCCCTGGCGGCCACCGTCCTCCGGGACGCGCCGTCGAGGCGATTCGTGCGTTTTGAACGACGTCCCGTCGTGACGCGCGCGGGATCGAGTTCGTTTTGACGCCCCGTCGCAGCAACTTCGCGTATATTTTCCCGAAGATCCGACCGTTGGATCGGCGATTTCCTTACTCCGTTGCAATCTCGGTATATCCACCTTCATTCATGTCAATTTTCGTCTGTTAATTTTATCGTTTGATACATAAAAACCGGCCACCAAGTTGACCGTTTAAATTGTATTAAATTTGGACAGTTTCGCGGGGCCAACTTCGTCAGCTTGTATCTCCTCCACCGCAGCTCCGTTTGGCGTGCTACTAGTTCCGGTGCGAAGCTGGTATAACCCTCTTACTTCCCCTCCAGTTTTGTTTCATTGTGAGCTTGTTTGATTGGTTGAATTCGACGCCAAAGTTGGTCGTCCGAATTCGTAATTTCCAACTTGTAAAATTCTATTTTTGAACACGGGACTCCAGATTTCATTTCTGACACCACCATTAGACTTGTGGCATCGTTCTGGCATGTTTTCATATAAAGTTTGTTAGATTTGGAGAACGTGGGCCCGGGCATGTTTTTCGGTGCAAAGCGGGTCCCACTTTCTGGGTCAACGAGACTTTTTGACGCCGGCTCATCGGAATCTAATTCCGGATACACCGTTGAGTTTGTATCGTCATTCTGGACTCGTTGACATATAATTTGCTAGGTTTTGGTGGACATTGGGTCTGGCACGTATTTCGGTGCAAGTCGGATACCAATATCCGGGTCAACGGGTCATTTTGAGATCGGCTCATCGGAATCTAATTCCGGAGATACTGTTGAGTTCGTATCATCATTCTGGACTCGTTGACAGGTAGTTTGCTGAGTTTTGAGAACTTTGGCTCCGGCACGCATTTCCGTGCAAACCGGAATTCCAAGTTCTAGTCAACGGGCCAAATGGAGATCGGGTCAACGGAATCCAATTCTGGAGATACCAGTTGGGTTCGTATCGACATTCTGGTTTCGTGGACATGTAATTTGTTATATTTTATAGACTTGTTTTCTTACACATTTTTCGGTGCAAAACGGCTCCGACACGGACACCGTTTTGACCCGAAATTACCTTTTTGCCCTTGTGTCCAAATTGGACCGTTGGGTAGGCTATCCTAGCTAAGTTGAGCATTCTGGACACGTTGGCGATGTTTATTTCATCGTCCGACAATGTTTGTTGATAGTTTCTCTGAGTTTAACCTTTTTATAATTAATTAATAATTAATTCATATAGTGTTCGTATTTCGAGATTAGTACAACGAAACTGAGATCAGCCAATTCCAGTGATCTCACATCGCTGAAATTGACAAGTTGGACACGTGGATCACTATAATAAGATTATCAACCTTACCGATAATCTTCTTATCTCGATTTGCGTATCGTAAGTTTCGACGTACAAATAACGAAGTACACTTTAATAATTAGATTAGATTTACCCTGTTTGACCAGAGTTGATCAGTTGACCCAAAGTCAACTGTAAGTCAACGCTTGACCTAGTTTGACTAGATTATTGACCGGAGTTGACCTAGAGTTAATTTGACTTAGAAGAACCTAGAATAATATAGATTGCCTGTAGGGATTCATTTATTTCAACTTAAACACCTTGTAACCTGTGTTGCTTTAAATAGGACTCTGTGGCTTCAGTGGGACCTCCTATACTTATCAGCTGTTCAGGTTATCGAGGCGAGTACATTCTCTGATCATTTCATATCCTGCTTAGAATTATTTCCCTGCAGTAGATTACTTTACTTGTACTGTCACGTTGGTCACACGGATTGGTACTATATGGATCCTTTCTTGAGATGTTATCCTTAGGGAGCATCGGGTACTCTATGTTCTATGCGTTTCACTTTCATAGCGTATCATATGCTTCTTGGTTCTTTGATCACTTACGACATGTACCCTCATGATCGTAGAGTCTTCCTGGAATCTTACACTGTTGGGTATCCCCCAGAATCCCCATTTTTATGGGACTTACACTGTTGGGTATCCCCCAGAATCCCCATTTTTATGGGACTTACACTGTTGGGTATCCCCCAGAATCCCCATTTTTATGGGACTTACACTGTTGGGTTATCCCCAGAATCCCCATTTTTATGGGACTTACACTGTTGGGTTACCCCCAGAATCCCCATTTTTATGGGACTACTATGTATCACCTTCGGGGTCTACCACCCTTCGGGGGCTTATCACCTTCGGGGTCTGCTACATAGCATCATATAACATAACCTGGCTGGATCCTTGTGTATTGATCGGGGGTACGGGAGAGTATTACATGTTCATATTGTACTCTGACTCACTAGTCACTGCTAGTTCCCTATGTATAGTAGATATTTCTATTACAGTTCTCTCTCTGTTTTTATACTGCACTTCTTTCAGTAGTTGTATCTTACTTTACTGCATGTTCATATTTTCTAACCTGCTATGAATTGTTGAGATGTACTGTGCTCGCTCCAGTCCTGACTGGACCTGTTGATAAATTTTACAGATAGCCTGGAGGTACCTGCTAGCCTAGAGGAGACACAGTAGGGTTTGTTTAGGTAGTTATTTCATTTTTGTCTGAAGTTGTATTTACTTTGGGGATTACTGTATCTTTATTTGAGTTTTGAGATGTACTTCTGGGTTCATGTATCTTAGACACTTAGACTTCTATCTCCTGTATTTATTTTGGATTTCATGTTTTATCTATCCTTATCATGCTCTACCCTAGATGTGATTGAGTCTGTATCTGCTATGTCACCCCCATTCGGGGAGTATAAACTGCTTAGCTTTATATTGTTAGATGATGTGACCTAGGACAGCGTTCTACCGCCGACACTGCGGCGTAGGCTGGGTGTCGTTACGTTCTCGTGTCCTAACTCTAGGGTGCGGGTCGTGACAATGCTTGGTACAATAACGTAACCAAACATTTTAGTTAGAGACCTGCATGGACCACCACTAAAAACATGTCACGACCCGCTACCCAAATTGTTGGGCCGGGCCGAGTCATGTCCAGCCTGTGCTTGAGATAAAGTGCAGTAAGCTGTTCTAGAGATAACAAGATAAGACTAAATGTGCTAACAGTTCTTAAGTAAATAAAAGTCATAAATGCTCCAAACAAAAAAGTCGTCTCATATAGTAATAAGTCCAAGTACAAGTATGAAATGTAAAACTGGATACATGTCCAGTTACAAAATACGTAGTCTAATATATGACTACACTAAATATCCCAAGCAACTACGCAAACTAGACGAGTTTTCCCCGCAGGTACATCCTTGTAAGGCAAAGCCTGGTCCTCGGTAGTATCTCCATAATATGGGTCACAGAGCAACTCCTCCTCAGTAAGGATACCTACAACGTTATCCTGTCAGGACGGGAGCAAGTACTGATTCTAACAAACTAGCATATGAAACATGGAAATGAACATAAGAGGAATAAACTGGAAACATGGCATCACATCATCTATCATGGCAAGGACACATATGTCATAGAGACAGATGTATATGTAATGTTTAAAACTGTAGCAGGTACTGTGATCGTCAATAGGTGTAAAATATACTGTGGCACAAGTATATAAAATGTACTTTCGTACAAGTAAAACAAGAGATAGATATACATACATACAAATACAGCTGGTGCGCCTACGACAAGGTATACATAAAATATCAACCTTGCTCGATACGTACGTACGAGTAGGGGGGACATGATCACGTACGCTACTAATAGTTTTTCCATAACCCATATTCTAATCATGTGAGAGATTCATAAAGACTGTTCTAAGCATGGTAGTAATTGAAAGTACAACATGTGAAGATTTAACTTGCTACCCCAAGGATCAACATTTAACATGGTTGGATTCGCAGTTTATTGATGTAACAGTATGTAAAAGTTTGTAGAAAGTACTTGCCTCTAGCAAAGCAAAGCAGCGATAAAAATGCTATAGATGCCTGGTGACGCGTCACTGTAGAAATAAATACATAAACTTAGTTTTTATACTAAGTTAAACACTACGACACTAGTGGTGCAATACGACTTTTTGATTGGACACCTAGCCAAATGGTGACTTTAGCATAGAAGACCAATGTGGGGGGGGGGACACAATACTCAAACTAACTTTCTAGGGCTTTACACTAGTGTGGAGTGAGGTTCAATGCGGCTATAACTCAAAAAGTTATAAGTCATAATTATTCAATAATTAATCAGCTGTACATTGTGTTCCAACTATTTTTGAGTAGTCAAAAAGCTCAATTTACATAAAATAAAGTACCAAAATGTTCGTTGTTAATTATAGAAATTATTATAATTTTTCTGGAATTTATTAACCAGTACATGTATTTTATAAAAATCAGTTTTCATAAGTACACAGAAAGTAAGTTCTGGTTTCATATGCCAAAACAGTGGCAAAACTGTAAATTAAATACTGTAAAAATTAAATTAATTAGCTAAATTAACATAGTATCTAAATACTATTTTTCCAGAATTTTAACAGCAATTAAAGTATTTTTAGAAATTCAAAAACAACATGGTACACAATCTAAAATTAATAATTAATTATATGCGTATTTTGTCCATGTACATAATTTGAACCAGAGTTCAAATACAGGACCCAAGGCCATGAATCAAGTCCAATATGACTTTTACAGGTCTTGAATATGTGAAAACATATTTGAGTCCAAATACCCATGCTAGGCTTGGACACCAAATGGTTGCAGTAATTAAAA
>JANAVB010019399.1:2187326-2414826 GCA_029216955.1 Iris pallida
ACACGCATGACACGTAAAGGCCGTGTCCATGCCCATCACTGGGTTCCTCGTGTTCAGGCGAGACACACGTGTACACGAGACACGATACGACACATAGGAGAGTGACACGTACGTGTCCGAGAGGCGGTGGCGTTCGGGGCGTTGCACGGCGGAGAGAAGTCGAGGCAGTCTGAGATAATTCAGCCGAGTTCGTCTCGTCAAGGCGAACCGAACGGTGGTGGTCGGAGGGGATGACGACGGTTGGGGCGCCGCCTAGGGTAGATCTAGGGTTCCGACGATCGTGGGAAGAAAATAGGTAGGGCGGTGCTGTGGTGGTAGTTGGGGCGGTCGTAGGGAAGTCTTGGGTTAGGGTTTGGGGTCAGGGGCTTTTATAGGAAGAGAAGGTCGGTCGAATTAGGGTTAGATTTTGGCCGGAGTTAGCCGGAGATGATGACAGAGCGGTGGTCGGTTTAGGGTTTTGCAGAAACCCCCCCTAAATTAGATATTACATAAACATCACTGCCTTTAGGAAATACAAATTCCTAAATTGCAAATAGGCCCCCGCTGTTGCTCTGTGCAAATTTAATTTGCACAGACAAAACGAATATTGCAAATACTAATTAAAACAATTAAAACAATTGAAAATTGATATTAAAATAATTTAAATAATTACAAAATGATATTTTTACTTTAAAAATCATTTAAAAACCATTTAAAAATTCTAGAAAATTTCTAATTATAAAACTTATTTTAAAGATATAAATGCTATTTAAAATTATATAATATTTTAAAATCTAGGGCTTACATTGGGTGGGTTCGATTTTTAGTTGATTGTTGTTGGAGTTGGTTTAGTTTATTTTTTTTTATGGTTTACTTGAGTATGATGGTAATTTTTTTTGTTTTTTACGGTTTGGTTTATTTTTTTTTTGTGGGTTGAGGTAGATTATCTTTTACCAATTATAAGATTCTTCTAACGTTACAATTCTCAACGTTACAATTCTAACGTTCTAATTCCAACGGCTATATTAAATCACAACCATCTATAAGTATCAAAAACTTCACAACATCTCTCTCATTCACTTCACAACATCTCTCTCATTCAGTAAGAAGTTCGTCAAGTCTATTTCGTTGAAAGCTGAAGCTCCTCTCGTCCTACATCCATTTGAAAATTTATCTTGTTGTCAGCATGGATGAAAATCTAACAATACTACGCTCGTTTGAAGGTGTACTAAATGGGTTAGCGTATCAAGGAGGTTTAACCCAAGAGTCACTTTACCTTCTTCACAACCCCTCTTAAATTTCTCCTCCCCCAACCACCAACCCAGCAGCATTAAACCCTCTTGTTTGAACCAACCCAGCTGTAAGCCCTCTGGATTTAGGGATTATTTTAAATTTTATTAAAGCAATTATTTTCAATAGATATCTTAATTATAATTATTTTATTATTAAATATACCTCTTCGTGACTTTGATTTTTGGAGCGCAAGAGATGTCAGTATCTCGAAACGCCCTTCATAAGTTCTGATCTAGACAAGTTTATCTTCATGTTGATATATCTTGTCCCACTCAAACTGTTCCCTTGTGCTCTATTTGCATCGCAGAACTTTCGGGTCAATTTAGGCTATTTTATTAAATTTCCACTTTTATTTTTGATCATCGTGTGAACCTTACCGTGACTTTTAAATTAGGAGCACAAGGCTAGTCATTTTCTCCAGACCAACTTGTCATGCCCGATCTACTCGAGACGCTCTACACCTATGACCTTCGTGTCCCACTCAGACACACTCTCTTGTGCTTCATTTTTATCGCACAACTTTCCGGACATTTGACCCAATGTCGTTTTACCCCACGGAGTCACATTTAATTGCAACTTGTATTGGAGACGCCAGTTTGACCCAAACTGGTCAACCCAAGATAGATACGGACCATTTTGAGCCTACTACACACGTGCCACTTGTTTCCCATCCAATTGAGTCCCCGTGTACTATTTATTTATCAGTGATTATAAATAACTAATTTAAGTTATTTAATTACCGGGACCCAAATTAAATCCAATTGTGATCCAACCCGATCCATTGGGACTCAACCCAAGTACTATGCATTTCCCTCACCCATACCCCCACACACAATACCAATATAGTAATTTTTACAAAACACCAACACCCCAAACATCACTATCACCCTTTTCTCTCCCTATATTAAAACACTCACCATCCCTCTCTTCTCTCTCCTACACCCCTACAGCCGAACAACACTCCCCCCACTCTCTATACATCACCACATCTCTCTCCTCCTATAAATTAAACAACACACAACCAATCCCCATCACTTCTCACCTCTTCTCTAATTTAATAACACACACCCTCACTATCCCTCTCTCTCACTCCAACATTCCCCCCATACCCGACAGGAGACACCCCCTCTATTTCAACCACTCTCTCTCTTCCCTCTCATCATCTCTCTCTCACTCTTCTCCCTCTCCAAACCAAGACAACCCCCCTCTTCTTCCCCATCATTTCTTCATCACCATTCTCAACATCTCCCTCCCGGCCGAGCGACCATTGCAGCCACCGTGAACCGCAGTAGCTGCTGCCGCATTTCAGCGCTGCCGTGCGCCACCTAGGCCGACCGCCGACCCCTTGCTCCGGCGACCTAGGTCAGCGCCCCCTCACTGTTGAGCCCCTCCCTCGCAGCAGCGCGTACGCTGCTTGCTGCAGCTGCTGTCGCGGCTGTCGCGCTTCCCGCGCCGCCGTGCGTACGACCGGGCACCGCCGGACCCCCTAGGCTGCCGCCCCTCCGGCGAACCAAACGAACCACCCCACACCACCTCGACAGCGAACAGTGTGACAGAAAGTCGATTTCGACATTTACGTCGAAATCCTGTCGTGACGCGCACGGGTTCAAGCCAGAACTCGCGTTTCAGAACGTCGACTTCGTACGTATTTTCTGGGCAATCCAACCGTTGGATCGTCGAATTCTTTCCTCCGTTACAATCTCGGTATAAGGCTCTACCTCCCTCTAAAGTTTCAGCCGTTAATTCTTCCATTTGATATGTTAAAATCGACGCCAAGTTGCCGAATAATTGTGTTCGTTTTTGGACAGTTTTATGGAGTCAACTTCGTGGACTTGTTGTAAGCCCCTGATTTTCAAATTCATTTTTAATTAGTGTTAATTAAATTTTAATGTCATTTATAGCCTTAAATAATTATTAGGAATTTTTAGGAATTTTCTAGAATTTTTAAATGATTTTAATAAGTTTTAAAATACAAAATATTGATTTGTAATTTTTTAAAATGTTTTAATATCGAATTTGCAATTATTAGAATTGTTTTAATACTGTTTTGTAATTATTCAAATTACTTTTATATCAGTTTATAATTAGAATTTGTTTTTAATTAAGGAATGCAAATTATATTTGCATATTACTTCTGTGGGGACCTATTATGAAAAATCCTAAAAACTAAGGACCTAATTGCAAAATCCTAAACCTACCCCCCCGACCGACGACCGCCACGCCGACGGGCAGCCCCCGCCATTTCCGGCTGCCCGACCGACTTATCAACCGCCCTCTTTCCCTATAAAACACTCCCCTCTCTCCCCCAGACCTAAAACCCTAGCTCTACACCCTCATCGACCACCACAGCCCACTCCCTTCCCCAAAACACTTCGCCGGAACCCTAACCCCGACGAAGTCTCATTCACACAATCCCGACACCCTCATCGACCACCACCACCGCCATCCGCTTCGCCACGTCGAGGACGCAGCGCCACCGGAGCGCCACCGTCCCGACGCCCCAAGCCGCCGCCTCCGCCTTCGAAACTTCTTCGAGAAGTCGGACACGTGAGTAACAGAACTCAATCGTGTCATGGTGTCGCCTTCACGCACGAGACTCGCCAGGACACAACGAGCATGGTGCTGTGCTCGGACACGCGAGGCTGAGCTCGTGCGTGTCGTGCATAGCACAGACACGAGGATTCCTGTGTCTCAAACTGTCCGGACACAGGCTCGTGTTTATATTTTTTATATAATGTCTAACCTAAAATGAAATAAAATAAACAAACCCTATTCCTAACAAACGGCCAACTGGCCCACTGGCCAGCGCGCAGTAATTAAAACCCCCCCGCTTGTTAGACCGAGTTCGAGCCCCCCCCCTTTTTTCTTTCTGTTTCCTTTTTTCTTTCTGTTTTCTTTTCTTTTTCTTTTTGTTTTGTATTTATATATATATATGTATATATATTAATATATATATATATGTATATACTGTATTTTAACAGTTTAATATATATGTATATATTTTATAGTTAGTAAATTTTATATATTTTTATATATATTTTCCTATGTATATATATTAATATATACACTATATTATTAAGTGTATTCTTATATATATATATATATTTGTATATATATATATATACTTATAAATTAAGTATTTTTCCTTATATATCTATATATATCCTTTTAGCATAGGTATGTATATATTCTTTTGTATAAATTTGCCTTATTAAAATAATAATATTTATTTTGACTATTACCAAATTGTATTTTCATTGTGTTTAATTTACTGCAACCTTTGGTGTCCAAGCCTAGCATGGATATTTGGGCTCAAATATGTTTTCACACATTCAAGACCTGTACAAGTCATATTGGACTTGATTCATGGCCTTGGGTCCTGTATTTGAACTTTGGTTCAAATTATATACATGGACAAAATATGCAGATAATTAATTATTGTGTGCAATGCTTTTTGATTTTCTAAAAATACTTAAAGTGCTGCTAAAAATTATGGAAAAATAGTATTTAGATACTATGTTAAGTTGGCTAATTTAGTATAATTTTTGTAGTATTTAATTTACTGTTTTGCCCCTAGTTTGGCATATGAAACCAAAACTCATTTTCTGTATACTTAGGAAAACTGATTTTTATAAAATATTTGTACTGGTTAATAAATTCCAGAAAAATTATAATAAATTTTTATGATTAACAAGGATCACCTTGGTACTTTACTTTAAGAAAATTAGGCTTTTTGTCTACTTCAAAAATTGTTAGAACACAATGATCTTTTGATTTATTTATTGATTAATTACGACTTGTAGCTTTTTGTGTTATTTGGAGTTTTAGTCGTGTTGAACCCCATCCCTCACTAGTGTAAAGATCCTAGAAAGTTAGTTAACATAGTGTGTCACCCCACATTGGTCTCCTATGCCAAGTTATTATTTTGGCTAGGTGCCCAATCACAAGTCGTGTTTCACCAATTATTGTCCTAGTGTTTTAGCTTAGTGTAAAACTAAGTTATTATATTTTACTTCTACAGCAACGAGTTACTGGACATCCATAGCACTGTTATCGTAGCTTGTTTTGTTTTGCTTTGCTAGAGGCAAGTGCTTTCTACGAACTTTACATATTGTCACATAAAATGAACTGCAAACCCCACCATGTTAAATGCTGATCCTTGGGGTAGCAAGTTAGATCTCTACATGTTGTACTTTCAGTTACTACCATGCTTAGAACATCTTGATGTATCTCTCACATGATTAGAATATGGGTTATGGGGAAACTGTTAGTAGTGTACGTGATTATGCCCCCTTCTCCCGTACGTATGTACCGAGCAAGGTCGATATTTTATATGTATACCTTGTCGTAGGCTTTATCTCAACACAGATTTGTATGTATGTACATCTGTCGCCGTTTCACTTGTACGAAAGTATATTTATTATGTGCCCAGCACATTGTACATCTATTGACCGATCACGTACCTGCTACAGTTTTAAACATTTCATATACATCTGTCTCTATGACATATGTGTCCTTGCCATGATAGACGTGTGATGCCATGCTTTCAGTTATTTCTTCTCATGTTCATTTCCATGTTTCATATGCTAGTTTGCTAGATTTAGTACTTGCTTCCGTCCTGACAGGATAACGTTGTAGGTGTCCTTACTGAGGAGGAGTTACTCTGTGACACATACTATGGAGATACTGCCGAGGACCCGGCTCTGCTTTACGAGGATGTTCCTGCAGGGAACCTCGCCTAGTTGTCTTTTGTTTACTTAGACTTTTGAGAGTAGACATGTATTAGACTATATCATTTTGTAACTGGACATGTATCCAGTTTTACATTTCAGTTTACTTGTACTTGGATATTTTACTATATACGACGACTTTTGTGTTGGAGCATTTATGATTCTTCTTCACTTATAGAACTGTTAGCACATTTAGTCTTATCCTGTTGTCTTTAGAACAGCTTACTACGTTTTATCTCAACGTAGGCTGGGCATGACTCGGCCTGGCCCAACAATTTGGGTAGCGGGTCGTGACATGTTTTTAGTGGTAGCCCATGCAGGTCCTGACTAAACTGTTTGGTCACGTTATTGTACCAAGCATGCCTGCAATTAGGAACTTAAGGTAATTAGACAACATTAGGAAAGACGACACTTAGAGGAATGCTAGGATTGCAACATAGAAAATACATCACATGTTTGCTATTATAATTAGATTTTCTTGCATATGATTGCTTACTTTAAATAAGTCCTTATAAGTCTTTTTATGTGTAATTTAGATGGTGCTTACTCGTTCATCACAGTATGTTACCCCCGAGAATGGGGCCCTCCTTATCCAGTCAGCTGACCAGTCAACTGATACACCTCCACCTACTACATTCCCCCACTCTACAGATCCGCAGACCCAGATACCCCTTCCACATCCCAGTCCCAGCAGGCCCCGATACTTCCACCACCCCCTATCACTATACCCACCCAGGCTTCCGTCACACTCGACGGGAACCAGCTGCTCACACTGATCCAGGGGTTCCTAATAACCATCAGGAGCAGACTACCCTACTCCGCCAGAGCATGGAGCGTTCTGAGGGACGTCCCGTGGTCCCACCATATGTAGAGCCACGGCAGAGAACGGGACGATCAAGGACTTCATGGGTCTGAATCCCAAGGAGTTCTTAGGGACTGAGGGCATAGTAGTAGCAGATGACTGGCTAGATTCTGTAGAGAGGAAGCTTCTGGGAGTTGATGCCGGATGACCTTCAGGTCGAGGCAGCAGGATTTCTGCTGATAGACTTAGCCGAAGTCTGGTTCAGGAATGAGCCATTGTTCGCGAGAGGTAGAGCCACCTGGGACCAGTTCAAGACCCAGTTCAAGAAGAAGTTCTTCTCGACCACTGCTAGAGTAGCCATGGGGCTACGATTCCAGAACATCCAGCAGGAGAACCGTTCTGTTGAGTATGCGGCAGAGTTTAGTCGTCTGAGCCGTTTTGCTCCTAGTCTGGTTGCTGATCCAAGAGGAGATGACATGTAGGTTGTGCCATGGTCTAGTTCCAGACATTGGCATTCTTATAGTGGCGAACGGTACGACTGACTACTACCAGAGCCTAGAGTTGGCCCGGAGCATTGAGGAGCGTCTTCTGTCTAGCAAAAGGCCGGCTCCTGTACATCATGAGGGACCGTCCAAGTGTAAAACCCCTTAATTTTCAAAATTATTTATTAAATAATATTGCATGATTTAATTGTTTTTTCTATAATTATATAAAGGAATTATTTATAGTGTGACTATATATTGGGTTGTGTGTTGCCCCTGGTTTTTCTTAGACCTTAATCCTTAAACCAAACCCTAATCTATTTTTTTAGTCTCTATTTAATTAAGAATGATTTACATGTTTATGTATACTTAGAATGCTAATTAATTTCTTAACCAACCTTAACCCATTCTCTACCACATGAATTTTGGTTTCCACAAAGTATGGATCTCTTGTAACCAAATGATAACCACTCCTCCCTTTCATTTTTTCGGCCACACAACCCCTCTTTCCCCTCCACTTTTTGGCCACACCACCACTTTCCCCCTCCATTTTTCGGCTACCCGAGAACTCCCCTTCCCTCCTATCTCGGCCGGCGTGCGTTCAGCGAAGAGATCACCTCGTCCTCGGCGTTCAGGCCATCTCCGGCGGCGCCATCACCATCGTAGCGTAGCCCCGACTCCCTGCAGTCGGCAGGTACGATCTCGAGCCTCTACGTGGCTTTGCCACGTGGATATCCCCTTGCAACTTAGAACCCTAATTTCTATAATTTCCTGTTTATTCATTGATTAATGATTGATTAAGGAAGAATTAATGATTATTAAGTAGTATTATTAATGTTAAAATTGTTAACAAAGTGTAGATTCTGTAATAAATTGTAAAGAATTTATTATGAATTATTATGATTTTATTTGAATTAATTAATGACTGTGAATTAATTATTTTGTGGGATTATGGCTGTGTGATTAATTAATTAATGATTAATTGATAGTAATTTGTACCTAAATTATTAGTCCATTGATTAGAGACATTAGTATAGATTCTATATTAATTGTATCAGATTTTTATACAAATTATTCGTATTTATTAAGTATTTTAACTGATGTCAATGAAGCAGTTTTTGTGTAAATTTCCACAGAATTATATTCTGTTTTGATTTTTTTGAATTTAATCCATTAGGAATCACCATATGATCTATACATAAATTGTAGGTGATTATGTAAACTAATTACTGTTAAATTTTCAAGATTTAATAAATAGTTTAGATATTTATTTATATTTTAAACTGTGAATTACTGATTCTAAATGACTGTTTATTTACACTGTTTTGGATTTTTATTAATTAATTCATTAAGAATTAATTAATGAGTGTTATACAAAACTTGTAGATAATAATTATACCTATTTTGTAAAATTTTCAAAAGAGAATAATTATGTTTAGTATTTATTTGGCATTAAACCAGAGTTAAATAAATTGATTATGTAATTAGTTCAATACTAGTTTTAATTTATAATAATTATAAATTATTATTGGTATGCTCATAAATGTATAGTCACTGTTAGAAATGTTATTTTCTGTGATTATGATTTTTCCCAATTATTAGTGAATTTTTAACATTTAATTCTATTTATAATAGCTAAATTGGTAATTTCTATATATTAGTAGTTAAATGTTTTTAATTACTTATAAATTAGGTAAATAATATTAAAAATATTATTTCCAGTGGGATTTCATGGAAAAGTGTTTTCTAACCAAATTTAGACTTGCCATTATTTATTAATTAGTATTTATAATTAATGGGAATTTGTGAATGCATGTTTTCTAATTGTTTAACTAATTAGTTGTAAGTAATTTATTAATATTAAATTATTAATTGTATTAATAATTTCAGAATATAAAGTAATAATAAGTGCTTCATACTTATTATTGTATGATATTATTCATATTTATTAGTAATGATTAGCTAGTAGTAATGGTTTGAATAATAATTATCGATTAATTATCAATTAATGTATAGTTTAATTTGGTTAATTAGTATTGAATTAGGGTTAATGTTATTGTAGGATTATTCGTTTCTCGGAACTTGGACTCGATACCAGACTCGGACTTTCAGCTACTGGACACAGGCAAGTACACCTTGCTTGACTTTACTACGCAGTATTACATTTGACCATTTATTACAGTTGTGTGCACTCGTCACCATTTATGACTACCCTGTCATAGTTAGTATAACTTGACACTCTCAGACACGCATCACATATGAGTGAGTTGAGTGCAGAGATTTTGTGTTGATTGGCCATTAACATGTGATCTGAGTTATAGCAGTGGTTAGTTACATTATATGTATATTGCCTCTTGCATATATTTGTACCGTGTATACGGTCCAGGTATTCATTGGGTGGGGAGAGTCTACTAGTGGTGTATGAGAATTCTGTTTCCAATGTACGCTGGATGCTCGTAGCCCCTCGTTCTCAAACCGTAGAACGCTTGGTGGACTTTCTTCTTCTTCTCCCCCTCTCATGTGCCACTAGAGATGTCTCAAAATGCATTTACACTTAGATGGTTAGAACACCTTTAAATTGTGTACTACGTATTTCCTGTCCTTGTTTGGTTAAGGAATTATAGTAGCATTTTTATTTAGTTACTTTTACTTTACTGCTCAGTATTATCTTGCATGTCATATTTCCTGTGTACTGTTATGTCCCTCTGAGGACCTGGTATCTTTTCCAGAGCTTGACGAGGATTTCTACCCGACTGATTACGGAGTAGATGGATTAGACGACGACCTTGAGGTGGAGCCACAGCCTTGATCCTTTGGAGGCTAGCTTTATCTTCTGATGTGGGTTCATTTCCTGTATTCAGTTATTTCCTACTTTCATTTTATTTCATTCCAGATGTACTGTTCAGTGTTTGGACTTTCTTTTGACATTTATTGTGACTCTGGGAACTCTCTTTACAGTTATCTATTATTTGTTTCATGGATGAGACTAGATTTTACCTGCCTGTGTTGTTAAATTATTAGTCTTACTTCAGCGTACTACGACTAGTCATAGTCCATTAAATTGGGTTAACTATGTCTGATCGTACAGCTGGCATGCCACGTGTTCCCGATCCGATTATTTGGAACTGGGGCGTGACATGTTTTAGTGGTGGCCCATGCAGGTCCAATGAAATTTGTTTGGTTACGTTACTGTACCAGACAAGCCTGCAAATTAGGTTTAGAATATAGGGTCTCATCCATACTTGATTATATCATTCTTGAATATCCTTGAACAAAATCTTTTGCATCTCGTTTGTTTCCGTTCTATTCTTAATTCCTTCTATCATATCTCTGCAGAATCATGAATTTGAGGAGTGGACGTACCGCTGCCGGTGGAGACAACCAGTCATCTGGTACGGATGAACAGTCCGCAAGGGTAGTTCCAACTCACCCTTTGCTTCCAGGGAGACGTCTCAGCCAGTTGGTGCACAACCGACTGGGGTACCACTCCTCCCCCGCAGAACCCTCAGATACCCTTTGGAGTGCCCCCGACTGTGCCACCAGACAGTCAGGCGCAGATGTTTCAGTTCATGCACATGATGATGCAAGAACAGAGGCAAAGAAGCAGCTGAGCAGAGGCGGGAAGCTGCTGAGATGAGACAGGGATTCCTGACAGCTATGGAGAGGATGACAGCACCAGCACCTGCACCAGCTCCGACACAAGCTCCCGCGAGACCAGCGCGGGTAGGTTCAGTGAAGGACTACGTGCAGATGGACCCCAAACCTTACAAAGGGAATGAGACTCCGGAGGAGACCACTAATTGGATCGCCAGCACCAAGAAGAAATTACAGGCATCTCAGTTGTCAGAAGATTTATGGATGACTGGCGTAAGAACTCAGCTGGAGGGGAATGCCCATCACTGGTGGGATTCTATGGAGCGTCAGTTGGGTACCCGTCAGTCGTGGGAACAGTTTCTGGAGTTCTTTGATAAGAAGTACTTTCCTGCTACTGTGAAGAATGCTTTATACAACCAGTTCCTGCACCTGGAGCAGGGAAACAAGACAGTGGATGAGTACGACTCGGAGTTTAGTCGTCTCAGCAAATATGGGGAGGTGCTGATCCCCACCGATCTGGAGAAAGCTAAGAGGTTCCACAACGGACTGAGACAGGAGTTACAACAATTTACCAGCACTCAGTCCCGAGTCTCTTATTCTGAGGTGCTGACGGAGGCCAGAATCCAAGAGTCAATTGTCAAGGGGAGGCAACACCAGCAGAGGAGCCAGCAAGTACAGCAGAAGACGCAGCAAGGAGGTCCTATTCGGCGACCTATGGGACATCAGCAGCATCAGAGGACTGGACCCTATCAGTCGAAGGAGCTCCCAACTTGTCATTACTGTGGCAAGAAGGGTCACTTGGAGAGAGAGTGCAGAAGGAGGCTGGGTACTTGCTTAGCCTGTGGTTCGGGTCAGCATCAGGCTCGAGATTGCCCGGTTCGGGGAGCTATTGTGCCAGCAGGAGGACAGAAGCCACCAGCATCAGGAGGTCAGCAGAGAGGACCTATACTCCCTTCCCAGTCAGCACAGTTTGAGAAGGCCAAGCAGCAGGCAGGAAACAAGAAGCAGGGTCAGATCTTCGCTCTCACCAGGGAGAGGAAGAAGCAGTAGGAGAGGCTATCACAGGTACTATCTTAGTAGGTTCATTGCCTGCTACAGTATTATTTGATTCTGGTGCTACCCTGTCTTTCATATCATCTAGATTTGTAGCTGTGCATAGGATAGCTACTTCTACTATGCCTAAGAGTTGGAATATTATTACTGGTGGGGGTTTAGTACCTGTAAATAGTTCATGTAGAGCCTGTTCGGTAGTTATTTGTGGCAGGGAGATGAGAGCTCGACTTTTGGTATTTCCTATGCCAACTTATGACGTAGTGCTGGGTATGGATTGGCTTAGTCAATATCATGCGATATTGGACTGCCACAAGGGTTGTGCTATATTTAGACCGCCAGGCCAGCCGGAGTTTGAATTTCAGAGAGGAAGCATTGAGAAGGGAGTCTCTCAGTATCATGGAGCTTGCATGGCGATAGAGGTGGCCCCGCCACCGATCATTGATGAGTTTTCTGATGTCTTTCCTGATGATCTGCTGGGACTACCACCCGACAGAGAGGTTGAGTTCACCATTGAGCTCATACCAGGAGCGGCACCAATCTCTTCAAATGTCTATCGATTGGCGAAGAAGGAGCTAGATGAAATGAAGGTACAGTTGCAGGAGTTGCAAGACAAGGGATTTATCAGACCAAGTGCGTCACCATGGGGAGCCCCAGTCTTGTTTGTGCCAAAGAAAGATGGAACAGTTCGTATGTGCATTGATTATAGGGCTCTTAATGCTGTGACAATCAAGAACAAGTATCCCCTGCCCAGAATTGATGATCTATTTGACCAGCTGACAGGAGCCCAGGTATTCTCGAAGATTGATCTGAGATCGGGATACCATCAAGTGAAAGTTCGGAGGAAGACTATCCAGAAGACGGCATTCAGGACTCGGTATGGTCATTATGAGTTCTTAGTAATGCCCTTTGGTTTGACTAATGCACCTGCTGTGTTCATGAATTTAATGAACAGAGTATTCCATGAATATCTTGACAAATTTGTCGTAGTATTTATCGACGACATTTTGGTGTATTCAAAGAACCATGAAGAGCATGAGGATCACTTGAGGAAGGTGCTGGAGGTCTTGAGGCATCAGAAGTTATATGCGAAGCTGAGTAAGTGTGAATTTTTGCTAGATCATGTTTCATTTCTTGGACATGTTATCTCAGGGAAAGGCATAGAAGTGGATCCGACGAAGATATCAGCAGTGGAGTCGTGGCCAACTCCAACCGATGTTTCAGAGATACGAAGTTTTCTAGGGCTTGCCGGATATTACCGGAGGTTCGTAGAGAATTTTGCAAGGATTGCGGAGCCCATGACCAAGTTGACCCGCAAGGATCAGAAGTTCGAATGGACGGAAGAATGCCAAGCTGCCTTTGATGAATTGAAGAGGCGCCTTACCACTGCACCAGTTTTGACCATACCATCGGGACCAGGAGGTTTTGTCATCTATAGCGATGCATCCGGGAAGGGATTAGGATGCGTCTTGATGCAACATGGGAAGGTAGTGGCATATGGTTCTCGGCAGTTGAGGACCCATGAGAAGAATTATCCCACGCACGACTTAGAGCTTGCGGCGGTGATATTTGCCCTGAAGCTTTGGAGACATTATCTGTATGGAGAAACGGTGGAGGTATATACAGATCATAAGAGCCTCAAGTATGTCTTTACTCAGAAAGATTTAAATTTGAGGCAGAGGCGTTGGCTTGAGTTGATGGCAGATTTTGATATAGAGTTACAGTACCATCCAGGGAAGGCTAATTCGGTAGCAGATGCATTGAGCCGGAAACCTATGGCGCACTTCTTGACATCACAAAAGGAGTTGCTATACGATTTGGAGAAGATGGGCATTGAAGTTGTTAGGCCTGGAGGAGTTGCGCAGATGATGAATATTCAGGTTCAGTCTTCATTAGTAGAGAGGATCAAGGCGACTTTACCCACAGATGCCAGATATCAGAGGCTTCGACAGAGGACAGAGCAGGGACTGCAGACTGGATTGAGGATTCACGAAGACGGGACCTTGAGGTGTGGTGATCGCCTCTATGTTCCTAATGGGGAGATCAGGCAGGAGCTGATGGCAGAGGCTCATAGCTCGATTTATTCTATTCATCCAGGAGGTACGAAGATGTACAGGGACCTGAGACAGCACTACTGGTGGCATGGAATGAAACGTGAGATAGCACGTTTCGTGGCGAAGTGTTTGGTGTGTCAGCAAGTCAAAGCTGAACATCAGAGATCCGCAGGATTGTTGCAACCGCTTCCGATACCTGAGTGGAAGTGGGAGCACATCACTATGGATTTCGTTACGGGATTTCCGAGGAGCCCAGCTGGACGAGATGCAGTTTGGGTGATTGTGGACAGATTATCGAAGTCTGCTCATTTCATACCATTTCGAGTGGGGCAATCTACAGAGGTATTGGCAGACTTATATATGAAGGAGATAGTGCGATTACATGGAGTACCAGTCAGTATAGTCTCTGATCGAGATACAAGATTCACATCGCACTTCTGGAAGAGCATGCAGGAAAGTCTGGGCACAAGACTGAAGTTCAGCACAGCTTATCACCCTCAGACGGACGGGCAGTCAGAGCGTACCATTCAGACGTTGGAGGACATGTTGAGAGCTTGCATGTTGGATTTTGGTGGATCCTGGGAGGATCACTTGCACTTGGTAGAATTCTCTTACAACAATAGCTACCAGGCAAGTATCCAGATGGCCCCTTTTGAAGCATTGTACGGAAGGAAGTGTCGATCGCCAGCATGTTGGGGTGATGTAGGCGAGAGACAGATATTGGGACCAGAGTTGGTGACTCGTACAGTAGATACAGTCAAGAAGATTCAGGGACATCTACGAGCAGCACAGGACCGGCAGAAACAGTGGGCAGACACTCATAGGCGACCTCTTGAGTTCAAGGAAGGAGATCATGTGTTCTTGAGAATCTCCCCGACTAGAGGTACGATCAGATTTGGAGTCAGAGGAAAGCTCAGCCCAAGGTACATCGGACCATTCGATGTGTTGGAGAAAGTTGGCGAGGTTGCATACAGATTGGCACTTCCGCAGTCATTGGAAGGCGTCCATGATGTATTTCATGTCTCCCAGTTGAGGAAGTATGTGGCAGACCCTAACCACATACTTGATCATTCAGAGATCACCGTGGGACCGACCTTGTCCTACGAGGAGCAGCCTGTGGAGATCCTAGACCGCAGAGAGAAAGTGTTGAAGGGGAAGACCATTCGACTAGTCCGAGTTGCGTGGAAACACCATTCTCCGGGCGAATCGACTTGGGAGCGGGAAGATTCTATTCTGGAGCGTTTTCCATACCTTCGTGAGGCGTCTGGTATGACTAAATTCTGTTAATAATTGCTCTCTAGATTCTGCTTAATTTAGTTTGTAAATTGCCTAGAATTAGAATTGTGATTGTGTGATTCTTTTACCCTAGCTTGTTTCAATTTCGAGGACGAAATTTTAATAAGTTGGGGAGAATGTAAAACCCCTTAATTTTCAAAATTTTATTTATTAAATAATATTACATGATTTAATTGTTTTTCTATAATTATATATAGGAATTATTTATATGTGTGACTATATATTGGGTTGTGTGTTTGCCCCTGGTTTTTCTTAGACCTTAATCCTTAAACCAAACCCTAATCTATTTTTTTAGTCTCTATTTAATTAAGAATGAATTTACATGTTTATGTATACTTAGAATGCTAATTAATTTCTTAACCAACCTTAACCCATTCTCTACCACATGAATTTTGGTTTCCACAAAGTATGGATCTCTTGTAACCAAATGATAACCACTCCTCCCTTTCATTTTTTCGGCCACACAACCCCTCTTTCCCCTCCACTTTTCGGCCACACCACCACTTCTTCCCCCTCCATTTTTCGGCTACCCGAGAACTCCCCTTCCCTCCTATCTCGGCCGGCGTGCGTTCAGCGAAGAGATCACCTCGTCCTCGGCGTTCAGGCCATCTCCGGCGGCGCCATCACCATCGTAGCGTAGCCCCGACTCCCTGCAGTCGGCAGGTACGATCTCGAGCCTCTACGTGGCTTTGCCACGTGGATATCCCCCTTGCAACTTAGAACCCTAATTTCTATATAATTTCCTGTTTTATTCATTGATTAATGATTTGATTAAGGAAGAATTAATGATTATTAAGTAGTATTATTAATGTTAAATGATTGTTAACAAAGTGTAGATTCTGTAATAAATTGTAGAGAATTTATTATGAATTATTATGATTTTATTTGAATTAATTAATGACTGTGAATTAATTATTTTGTGGGATTATGGCTGTGTGATTAATTAATTAATGATTAATTGATAGTAATTTGTACCTAAATTATTAGTCCATTGATTAGAGACATTAGTATAGATTCTATATTAATTGTATCAGATTTTTATACAAATTATTCGTATTTATTAAGTATTTTAACTGATGTCAATGAAGCAGTTTTTGTGTAAATTTCCACAGAATTATATATTCTGTTTTGATTTTTTTGAATTTAATCCATTAGGAATCACTCGATATGATCTATACATAAATTGTAGGTAATTATGTAAACTAATTACTGTTAAATTTTCAAGATTTAATAAATAGTTTAGATATTTTATTTATATTTTAAACTGTGAATTACTGATTCTAAATGACTGTTTATTTACACTGTTTTGGATTTTTATTAATTAATTCATTAAGAATTAATTAATGAGTGTTATACAAAACTTGTAGATAATAATTATACCTATTTACTGTAAAATTTTCAAAAGAGAATAATTATGTTTAGTATTTATTTGGCATTAAACCAGAGTTAAATAATTTGATTATGTAATTAGTTCAATACTAGTTTTAATTTATAATAATTATAAATTATTATTGGTAATGCTCATAAATGTATAGTCACTGTTAGAAATGTTATTTTCTGTGATTTATGATTTTTCCCAATTTATTAGTGAATTTTTAACATTTAATTCTATTTATAATAGCTAAATTGGTAATTTCTATATATTAGTAGTTAAATGTTTTTAATTACTTATAAATTAGGTAAATAATATTAAAAATATTATTTCCAGTGGGATTTCATGGAAAAGTGTTTTCTAACCAAATTTAGACTTGCCATTATTTATTAATTAGTATTTATAATTAATGGGAATTTGTGAATGCATGTGTTTCTTAATTGTTTAACTAATTAGTTGTAAGTAATTTATTAATTATTAAATTATTAATTGTATTAATAATTTCAGAATATAAAAGTATAATAATAAGTGCTTCATACTTATTATTGTATGATATTATTCATATTTATTAGTAATGATTAGCTAGTAGTAATGGTTTGAATAATAATTATCGATTAATTATCAATTAAATGTATAGTTTAATTTGGTTAATTAGTATTGAATTAGGGTTAATGTTATTGTAGGATTATTCGTTTCTCGGAACTTGGACTCGATACCAGACTCGGACTTTCAGCTACTTGGACACAGGCAAGTACACCTTGCTTGACTTTACTACGCAGTATTACATTTGACCATTTATTACAGTTGTGTGCACTCGTCACCATTTATGACTACCCTGTCAATAGTTAGTATAACTTGACACATCTCAGACACGCATCACATATGAGTGAGTTGAGTGCAGAGATTTTGTGTTGATTGGCCATTAACATGTGATCTTGAGTTGTAGCAGTGGTTAGTTACATTATATGTATATTGCCGTCTTGCATATTATTTGTACCGTGTATACGGTCCAGGTATTCATTGGGTGGGGAGAGTCTACTAGTGGTGTATGAGAATTCTGTTTCCAATGTACGCTGGATGCTCGTAGCCCCTCGTTCTCAAACCGTAGAACGCTTGGTGGACGTTTCTTCTTCTTCTCCCCCTCTCATGTGCCACTAGAGATGTCTCAAAATGCATTTACACTTAGATGGTTAGAACACCTTTAATTGTGTACTACGTATTTCCTGTCCTTGTTTGGTTAAGGAATTACTTAGTAGCATTTTTATTTAGTTACTTTTACTTTACTGCTCAGTATTATCTTGCATGTCATATTTCCTGTGTACTTGTTATGTCCCTCTGAGGACCTGGTATCTTTTCCAGAGCTTGACGAGGATTCCTACCCGACTGATTACGGAGTAGCTGGATTAGACGACGACCTTGAGGTGGAGCCACAGCCTTGATCCTTTGGAGGCTAGCTTTATCTTCTGATGTGGGTTCATTTCCTGTATTCAGTTATTTCCTACTTTCCATTTTATTTCATTCCAGATGTACTGTTCAGTGTTTGGATCTTTCTTTTGACATTTATTGTGACTCTGGGAACTCTCTTTACAGTTATCTATTATTTGTTTCATGGATGAGACTAGATTTTACCTGCCTGTGTTGTTAATATTATTAGTCTTACTTCAGCGTACTACGACTAGTCATAGTCCATTAAATTGGGTTAACTATGTCTGATCGTACAGCTGGCATGCCACGTGTTCCCGATCCGATTATTTGGAACTGGGGCGTGACACCAAGCGTCAGGCTTTCCAGCAGAGAGCGCCGACGCCACCCCAGCAGACTTACCGTCCCCCTACACCACATCATCAGACCCTGCCAGTTCGAGCCCCGGGACCCCGGCAGCAGCAGAAGGGAGTTATATGTTCTTTCTGCGGAAGACCAGGGCACGAGTACTCCATCTGCAGGAAGAGGTTGAAGCAGTGCTTAGCTTGTGGGTCTGCCACCCATCAGATTCGAGAGTGCCCAGTAGTGAAGACTAGAGGACCGCTTCTGACTCAGCAGCAGAGGTTCGGGCAGCATCTGCAGCAGCAGAAGGGACCTCAGGGGAGGGTTTATAGTCTAGCCATTGAGCCGGAGCCGGAGCAGGTTTCGGACCCGGATTACTTAGCTGACGTCATCACAGGTCATATTTATTTGCATACTTTTCTAGCTGTATGTTTGTTTGATTCTGGTGCATCTCATAGCTTTCTATCATTAGAGTTTATGCATAAACATCATCTAGTAGCTACACCTACTGCGGAGATTAGTAGAGTGATGACGGAAGGAGGACCAGTGCCTATTAGATCTATCTATAGATGTTCTATTTTTATAGCCGGGAGAGAGTTCAGAGGGCGATTCTTTGTGATGCCACTCCCCGGTTATGATATCATATTGGGGATGGACTGGCTTAGCTATGCCCATGCATCTATAGATTGCCATGAGGGTAGTATTTTGTTCAGTCCCCCAGGCATAGCACCATTCAGTGTCAGGAGGACAGGGTCGGAGATCAGCCTAGAGCCGAACTGTTGTGCGACAGTCGGGGACGCAGCACCGCCACACCCTATCATTAGGGAGTTTATGGATGTATTCCCAGAGGATCTTCCAGGACTTCCGCCTGACAGAGATGTGGAGTTCACTATAGATTTAGTGCCGGGTTCATCACCAGTATCTTGGGCTTGCTATAGAGTGAATCCCAAGGAGGCCATAGAGATAAAAGAGCAGATTGATGACCTGTTGAAAAAGGGTTTCATTCGATCCAGTGCTTCTCCATGGGGAGCACCAGTGCTCTTTGTGCCTAAGAAGGATGGTACAGTCCGTTTGTGTATTGACTATCGAGCTTTGAATGCCATCACCATCAAGAACAAATATTCTCTGCCCAGGATAGATGATTTGTTCGACCAATTGAGCGGGGCGAAGGTGTTTTCTAGGATAGACTTGAGATCCGGGTACCACCAGGTGAAGGTTAGGCCAGCAGACATCTAGAAGACGGCGTTCAACACGAAGTACGGGCAGTACGAGTTTCTGGTGATGCCATTTGGTCTCACAAATGCGCCAACTGTCTTTATGAACTTGATGAATAAGACATTTCACCAATATCTAGATAAGTTCGTCGTGGTGTTTATCGACGACATCCTGATATACTCGAAGACGCCGGAGGAGCATGCAGAGCACTTGCGGATAGTTTTAGGAATTCTGAGGCAGGAGAGATTGTTTGCCAAATTACCGAAGTACGAGTTCTTTTAGACCGAGTGGAGTTTCTCGGCCATGTAGTCACTGGAGATGGAATCTCGGTGGATCCCAGGAAGATTGCTACAGTTGAGACGTGGAAGGCTCCGACGTTAGTTTCAGAGATCAGGAGTTTTCTGGGTTTAGCAGGCTATTATAGAAAGTTCATCCAGGACTTTGCTAGGATAGCTGAACCCATGACGAAGCTGACGCGAAAGGACGCAGAGTACTTTTGGTCAGAGGACTGCCAGGCGGCATTTGAGGAGCTGAAGAGGAGGCTGACGACCGCTCCAGTTCTGACTTTACCTTCAGGTTCTGGAGGTTTCACCATTTACAGTGATGCTTCTGGGAAGGGGCTAGGATGTGTTCTGCAGCAGCATGGGAAAGTGATTGCTTACGCATCTAGGCAATTGCGGACTCATGAGAGAAATTATCCTATCCATGACCTAGAGTTAGCTGCGGTGATCTTTGCACTCAAGTTATGGAAACATTACTTATATGGAGAGCGTGTGGAAATCTTTACTGACCACAAAAGCTTGAAGTATGTGTTCACGCAGAAAGAGCTGAACATGAGGCAAAGACGATGGTTGGAGTTGATGAAGGACTTCGACATCGATTTACAGTATCATCCCGGGAAGACAAATGTGGTGGCGGATGCGCTGAGCAGGCATCCGATGGCATGGTATCTGATGATTGATCGGCATTTGTGGGAGGATCTGGAGAAGCTCGGTATTGAGCTAGTTCGGCCAGGATCAGTGATACAGATGATGGTGCTTGACATTCAGTCAGGTTTGATGGAGCAGATCCGGGAGGCACAGTCTACAGATGAGAGCCTTCGCAGACTTCGACCCTAGGCTTTAGCTGGATTGCTGGATGACTTCACTATAGCAGAGGATGGATCCCTGAGGCATGGCAGCCGATTGTGCGTGCCGAAGGGAGAGCTGGTAGAGGCAGTCTTGCAGGAGGCACACCGATCGAGATATTCTATTCACCCTGGTGCTAACAAGATGTACCGTGACTTGCGGGAACATCTTTGGTGGCACGGGATGAAGAGGGATGTATCACGTTTCATCTCGAGATGCCTAGTTTGCCAGCAGGTCAAGGCGGAGCGCCAGAGGCCAGCTGGTTTGTTGCAGCCGTTACCCATTCCCGAGTGGAAGTGGGAACATATTACGATGGACTTTGTTTCAGGGCTTTCTCGTTCCCAAGGAGGGAAGGATGCCATCTGGGTCATCGTAGACAGGCTGACGAAGTGTGCGCACTTCATACCCTTCAAGGTGGGGCTTTCCACCGATAAGTTGGTAGAGCTATACATGCAGCAGATAGTTCGACTACACGGAGTGCCGGTGAGCATCGTGTCAGACAGAGACAGTAGATTCACATCCCACTACTGGAGGAGCTTGCAGGAGGAGTTGGGCAGTAGGCTCAAGTTCAGTACGGCGTACCACCCACAGACAGATGGGCAGTCCGAGAGGACGATATAGACGCTGGAGGATATGCTGAGGACTTGCGTGCTGGACTTCGGAGGATCATGGGAGAGCCATCTGCACTTGGTAGAGTTTTCATACAACAACAGCTACCAGGCCAGTATTGGTATGTCTCCTTTCGAGGTGCTATATGGACGATGATGTCGCACACCGCTCTTTTGGGATGATGTCGGAGACAGAGTTATGCTTGGACCAGAGATGATCACGGATGCAGCAGAGAAAGTCGGGATGATCAGAGACAGGCTCAGAGTAGCTCAGGATAGGCAGAAACACTGGGCTGATGCTAGTTGCAGGCCGATGGAGTTCGCAGACGGTGATATGGTGCTAGTGAAGATATCACCTACTCGAGGGACGATCCGGTTCGGACGAGGAGGGAAGCTGAGCCCCAGATACATCGGGCCGTTCGAGGTACTTGGCAGGATCGGAGAGGTAGCTTACAGGGGTGCACTTCCACCCAACCTAGCAGGAGTTCACGACGTCTTCCACGTATCTCAGCTGAGGAGATATGTTCCAGACCCCAGTCATGTGCTAGATCATTCAGAGTTGGAGGTCGGACCGAGCCTTACAGTTTCTGAGCAGCCAGTGGAGATATTAGATCGGAGAGAGAAGAGGCTGAGGAACAAGGTTATACCCCTAGTGCGAGTAGCTTGGAGCCGTCACTCCCCAGGTAAATCTACTTGGGAGAGGGAGTCGGACATGAGGGAGAGATACCCTTACTTGTTCGATCCAACCGCTGCGAGGGAACCACCCGTTCCCGCTTGATACCTTAGAGGTTAGTTTCGATCGTAGCCTTAGTCATTTGATTGTAATACTTGCTATGTTAGAATATTGTCGGGTCTTCAATCCTTGTGAATTTCGAGGACGAAATTTTTCAAGGAGGGAAGACTTGTAAGCCCCTGATTTTCAAATTCATTTTTAATTAGTGTTAATTAAATTTTAATGTCATTTATAGCCTTAAATAATTATTAGGAATTTTTAGGAATTTTTCTAGAATTTTTAAGTGATTTTAAATGAGTTTTAAAATACAAAAATATTGATTTGTAATTTTCTAAAATGTTTTAATATCAATTTGCAATTATTAGAATTGTTTTAATACTGTTTTGTAATTATTCAAATTACTTTTATATCAGTTTGTAATTAGGAATTTGTTTTTAATTAAGGAATGCAAATTATATTTGCATATTACTTCTGTGGGGACCTATTATGCAAAATCCTAAAAACTAAGGACCTAAGTGCAAAATCCTAAACCTACCCCCCCGACCGACGACCGCCACGCCGACGGGCAGCCCCCGCCATTTTCGACTGCCCGACCGACTTATCAACCGCCCTCTTTTCCTATAAAACACTCCCCTCTCTCCCCCAGACCTAAAACCCTAGCTCTACACCCTCATCGACCACCACAGCCCACTCCCTTCCACAAAACACTTTGCCGGAACCCTAACCCCGACGAAGTCTCGTTCTCACAATCCCAACACCCTCATCGACCACCACCACCGCCATCCGCTTCGCCACGCCGAGCTGGACGCAGCGCCACCGGAGCGCCACCGTCCCGACGCCCCAAGCCGCCGCCTCCGCCTTCGAAACTTCTTCGAGAAGTCGGACACGTGAGTAACAGAACTCAATCGTGTCATGCGTGTCTCGCCTTCACGCACGAGACTCGCCAGGACACAACGAGCATGGTGCTGTGCTCGGACACGCGAGGCTGAGCTCGTGCGTGTCGTGCATAGCACAGACACGAGGATCCCTGTGTCCCAAACTGTCCGGACACAGGCTCGTGTTTATATTTTTTTATATAATGTCTAACCTAAAACGAAATAAAATAAACAAAACCCTATTCCTAACAAACGGGCCAACTGGCCCACTGGCCAGCGCGCAGTAATTAAAACCCCCCCCGCTCTGTTAGCCCGAGTTCGAGCCCCCCCCCTTTTTCTTTCTGTTTCCTTTTTCTTTTCTTTTCTGTTTTCTTTTCTTTTTCTTTTTGTTTTGTATTTTTATATATTTTTTTTTTTTTAAAAAAAAAAAAATATATAAAAATACAAAAACAAAAAGAAAATTTTATATATGTATATATATTAATATATATATATATGTATATACTGTATTTTAACAGTATTTAATATATATGTATATATTTTATAGTTAGTAAATTTTATATATATATGTTTATATATATATTTTCCTATGTATATATATATTATATATATATACACTATATTATTAAGTGTATTCTTATATATATATATATTTGTATATATATATATATACTTTATAAATTAAGTATTTTTCCTTATATATCTATATATATCCTTTTAGCATAGGTATGTATATATTCTTTTGTATAAATTTGTCTTATTAAAATAATAATATTTATTTTGACTATTACCAAATTGTATTTTCATTGTGTTTAATTTACTGCAACCATTTGGTGTCCAAGCCTAGCATGGGTATTTGGGCTCAAATGTGTTTTCACACATTCAAGACCTGTACAAGTCATATTGGACTTGATTCATGGCCTTGGGTCCTGTATTTGAACTTTGGTTCAAATTATATACATGGACAAAATACGCAGATAATTAATTATTGTGTGCAATGCTGTTTTTGATTTTCTAAAAATACTTAAAGTGCTGCTAAAAATTATGGAAAAATAGTATTTAGATACTATGTTAAGTTGGCTAATTTAGTATAATTTTTGTAGTATTTAATTTACTGTTTTGCCCCTAGTTTGGCATATGAAACCAAAACTCATTTTCTGTATACTTAGGAAAACTGATTTTTATAAAATATTTGTACTGGTTAATAAATTCCAAAAAAATTATAATAAATTTTTATGATTAACAAGGATCACCTTGGTACTTTACTTTAAGAAAAACTAGGCCTTTTGTCTACTTCAAAAATTATTAGAACACAATGATCTTTTGATTTATTTATTGATTAATTACGACTTGTAGCTTTTTGTGTTATTTGGAGTTTTAGTCGTGTTGAACCCCATCCCTCACTAGTGTAAAGACCCTAGAAAGTTAGTTAACATAGTGTGTCACCCCACATTGGTCTCCTATGCCAAGTCATTATTTTGGCTAGGTGCCCAATCACAAGTCGTGTTTCACCAATTATTGTCCTAGTGTTTTAGCTTAGTGTAAAACTAAGTTATTATATTTTACTTCTACAGCGACGAGTTACTGGATATCCATAGCACTGTTATCGCAGCTTGTTTTATTTTGCTTTGCTAGAGGCAAGTGCTTTCTATGAACTTTACATATTGTCACATAAAATGAACTGCAAACCCTACCATGTTAAATGCTAATCCTTGGGGTAGCAAGTTAGATCTCTACATGTTGTACTTTCAGTTACTACCATGCTTAGAACAGTCTTGATGTATCTCTCACATGATTAGAATATGGGTTATGGGGAAACTGTTAGTAGTGTACGTGATTATGTCCCCTTCTCCCGTACGTATGTACCGAGCAAGGTCGACATTTTATATGTATACCTTGTCGTAGGCTTTATCTCAACGCGGATTTGTACGTATGTACATCTGTCGCCGTTTTACTTGTACAAAAGTATATTTTATTATGTGCCCCCAGCACATTGTACATCTATTGACCGATCACGTACCTACTACAGTTTTAAACATTTTATATACATCTGTCTCTATGACATATGTGTCCTTGCCATGATAGACTGTGTGATGCCATGCTTTCCAGTTATTTTTTCTCATGTTCATTTCCATGTTTCATATGCTAGTTTGCTAGATTTAGTACTTGCTCCCGTCGTGACAGGATAACGTTGTAGGTGTCCTTACTGAGGAGGAGTTACTCTGTGACACATACTATGGAGATACTGCCGAGGACCCGGCTCTGCTTTACGAGGATGTTCCTGCAGGGAACCTCGCCTAGTTGTCTTTTGTTTACTTAGACTTTTGAGAGTAGACATGTATTAGACTATATCATTTTGTAACTGGACATGTATCCAGTTTTACATTTCAGTTTACTTGTACTTGGATATTTTACTATATACGACGACTTTTGTGTTTGGAGCATTTATGATTCTTCTTCACTTATAGAACTGTTAGCACATTTAGTCTTATCGTGTTGTCTTTAGAACAGCTTACTACGTTTTATCTCAACGTAGGCTGGGCATGACTCGGCCTGGCCCAACAATTTGGGTAGCGGGTCGTGATACTTGTACCTTCGCCGTCGCAGCTCCATTTGACGCGCCACCAGTTCCTGTACACAGCTGGTATAACCCTCTTCCTGTCCTTTAAGTTTCGTTCCAATGTAAGCTTGTTTCATTGGTTGAATTCGACGCCAAAGTTGGCCATCCGAATTCGTAATTTCCAACTTGTTAAATTCTAATTTTGAACCCGGGACTCCGGATTCCAATTCTGACACCGCCAGTACACTCGTGGTGTCTTTTTGGCATAAATTTATATAAAGTTTGCTTGATTTGGACGATGTGGACCCTGTCACGCATTTCGGTACAAGGTAGGCCCTACTGTCCGATTCAACGGGTCATTTTGAGATCGGCTCATCGGAATCCGCTTCTGGACATACCGTTGGGTTCGTATCGTCATTCTGGACTTGTTGACATATACTTTACTAGATTTAGTGGACTTGGACTCCGACACGTATTTTCGTGCAAATCGAATTCCACTATCCGAGTCAACGGACCATTTTGAGATCGGCTCATCGGAATCCCCTTTCGGACATACCGTTGGGTTCATATCGTCATTCTGGACTCGTAGACATATAGTTTGCTATATTATATTGACTTCGATCTTGACACGTTTTTTGGTGCAAGGAGGGTCCAACGGTAGACCCAATCTTGATCCGAATTACCATTTTGCCCCTGTGTCCAGAATTGGACTTATGGATAGTCTATTCTAGCTATTTTACTTATTCTGAGAATGTTGGTGATGTTTGTTTCAGCATCCGACAACGTTCGTGGAGACTCCTATGTTGCTATCTTTCTTGGACTTGACGATTTATCTGCAGGACATCATCGGCCCACTGCTTTACCCCAGGCAAGATACCTTGTCATACTTGTTCTGTTTATATTATTCATATAAACTCATATGTTTTTAGCTGGTGGCACTGGTAGTGTGTATCCAAGGATGACTTGGGTGTTACCGATGATGGCATCGATGTTATGGGTGCGTGCGTGTGTGACTTAGAGTTAGTAGACATACCCGACATGGTGAAGTTATCCCGGATAACTTCATGACTTGACATGAGACATTTCACGGCACCTTGAGTGAGAGTCATTGCGTTGGCACGAACTTCCGCATTTGACTGATCATCGGTGCGAGCGGTTCGTGTGACGGTACATATAGAGTTAGATGGTGTCTAGATTAGAGACTCGCATTGAGATATGGATTGTCTGAGTCGTGGATACGACTTGTACATTTCCTGGGACGGGAAAGACAACTAGCAGGCGTATGGGACAAACAGTTACATTATTTTATGTTAGCCTCATCGGGGACCCGGCTATGGGCGTGGGCCCTTACTAGTAGGTACATCTCCGGCAGCGGCCACTAGCTGCGCGCTAGGTTCGGTTGGAAGGACGCTAGTATTGTGCTAATCGGCTCGTGATCCGACGCTCGGCCCGTATTCTGACGCAAATCCTTCGGCTCGTGATCCGACGTCGGCCCGTGCTTCGACAAAATTATTTCACCTACCCATACGTTCCAAAGGTTGTCTTCAACATGCATTCACATAGACTGGTTAGTTCGTGTACCTATGTCGGACCGTATCATGGGATAATATCTTATCATGAACTGGTATACCATCCTTTGACCAGGAGTGGTCAGAGTTATGGTTGATGATTGATGACTGGATATTGGACTACGTTGTGACTCAGGTTGATCATTATATTCAGTTCACATTATGGCATGTATTCCTGTATCTTGTTACGTCCCTCTGAGGACCTGGTGATCTCTCCAGGTATTCGCTGAGCGGTTAGTACAGAGTAGCTGGTGGGTGCCGCATGATGCACCGAGGTCTCAGGTATATATTTATATTGTGTTCTGGCATATTCCATTTATTCTTTCCAGCGTATATCCTCACCTATATTTGCTTCATACTGCTATGTAGTCTACTATTACCAAGCTTATTCCTTCTCGAGCTTGTTCGAACATGTATATTACTGGATGGCCAACTTTAGTATAGTATGTTCATTCTTGGTGTTCATTTCATTACTGTGGATTGAGATGTAGATGATCAGTTACTCTTAGTTACCCCTTTACAGCGGAGTACGTCCAGGGTTAAGTCTATTAAATTGGGAACTTACCCTAGATCGTATTAGCTGGCATGGTCACGCTCAGGTTCCTATACATTTTGGAACTGGGGCGTGACAAGCACACAAACCAACCCAGCAGCACACAAACCAACCCAATCCGACCCACGGTGTGTCGAAAAATTGGATCATGTCCAATTTCCGACACACGGTCTGTCGGAAATTGGACGGTGTGTCGAAAATTGGGCGTGCCCAATTTTTCGACACTCCATCTGTCAGAATGTATCGCTGCCTCCAATTTCCTTAAAATTTATCGTTCTGCCTAATTTATATTAAATTATTATCTGTACAGTAAAATTTTTGAAATATAAAACTTGGTAATAAATTAAACAAAAAAAAGTTTGACCACACACCATTTGGACAAGTAACTCCTAAAAAATTTAAACAGGAAATTACGTATAGGGGGGTGAAGTTTGATAAAATTATAGAAAAGAGGGTAAGTTTCAGGAAATTACGTATAGGGGGATGTGACGACATGAACAATGGCGCCACAAATTGGCACACTTTCTGGCGCCATCAGTGATGGCGCCAAGGGGCCGGCCCCCCCTGGCGCCATCAGTGATGGCGCCGGACCAATGGTTACTTTTTTTTTTTTTTGACTTTTTCTCTCTTCTCCATCCAACGTTCCAATTTTCTGTATAACGGTCATATATCTATCCGTTGGAGATTGGATGTATATAAATGGTGTATGTGAGAGAGGTTCATCTCCACTTCACTCTTTCTAATCTTTCTCACACATTCTATTATTCGTGACCTCTATCTTCTTCAATATTTTCTACATACCAGAAGTCCATTTTTTCGATATGGATCAGAGTCTAAGAATATTGTGCTCACATGGAGGTTCCGTAAATGGGTTATCATACGAAGGGGGTTTTACGCAACTTCTTTTAATCGATCGTAGTACTACATTTGATAGTCTAAGAACTCTGATTAGTAACTCTTTTTCTATTCGATATGAATTTATTTTAAGACATATTTTTGTTTCTCATTGTTTGTTAATAGATTCTGATCAAGCATGGAATTTTGTTCTTGAAGTTAATTTGCAATCGCCTTTTATTAGTATTTTTGTTACTGAAGTTTCTCCACCGCCTGAAATATTTTCACGTCCACGTTCTTCTAATTATCAAATGGGGGCTAGTTCTTCTCGTCCACTGCCAACTCATGAAGAAGAACAAGCAGTAGATATACCTAGTAATGATGATTTTGATGATTTTCAAAGTAATGAAAATAGTGATGATTTAATTGAAAATGTAGATGATGATTTTGATGATACTGTTAGTAGTGGTACCACTCATGAATTATTTGTCGGACAACAATTTGCTACCCGGCTTGAGTTTAGAAATTTTATAAGTAATGTAGCAATCGAACACAACTTTACATGTTCAACTGGTAGCATGAACAATTCTAGGGGAATTATTTACACTTGTGATCAACCAGGTTGTAATTGGAGAGTATATGCTAGACCCCTGGGCACAGGAAAAATATTTTTCATTAGTACATTAGAAAATCGACATTCTTGTTTAAGTGGACTAACAAAAGGATGTCATCCATTAGCTACTGCTAAGTGGATTAAAAATAAGATTATTGATATAATTAGGGATAATCAGTCATATAGTCCATCGCAAGTAGTAAAGGATATCTGTAGAGGACATCGGATAGAAATTTCTTATGCTAAAGCTTGGAGAGCCCGAGAGATGGCACTAGCTGAAATAAACGGTAGTTATGCCGATGCCTATGCTAGTCTTGAAGAGTATGGTTTAAGAATTATGGAGACAAATTCAGGCAGTAGAGTTTGTATAAAAACCACTGAAGACAATAGCTTTGAAAGAATTTTTATTTGTTTTAAAGCATGTATTGATAGTTTTTTAGCAGGTTGTTTACCCGTTATTAGTATCGATGGTACATTTCTTTCATCTAGATACCAAGGTACATTATTTATTGCTTGTGCTCATGATCCTAACTACCAGTTATATCCAATTGCTTATGCTGTTGCTGAAGGTGAGAATACTGATTCGTGGACATGGTTTTTAAACTGTTTAAGAAATACTTTCGAAAGATATTTAGATGACTGGAGTAGATTTTCATTTATATCTGATAAACAAAAGGGACTGATAAATGCTATGCGTGTTATTTTTCCAGAATCACCACATTTTTTTTGTATTCAACATTTTAAACAGAATTTAAAATCTGTCACCCGAATTACAAAATTTTATCGAATGTTAGACTCTCTTGCTAGATCGTACAATAAAACGGATGCTGACTATAGATTTGAAATCATCAAAGCCGAAAACATTGACATGTATAACTGGCTTATAGGGGTGAATGATGAAAATCGTAGTTTTGAACACTGGATAGCTGCTTATTCTTCTCGTGCTAGATTAGATATTCACACTTCTAATCTTGCAGAATGTTTCAATAGCTGGGTCAAGAATCTACGTGATAAACCGATCACAATGCTACTTGATGGAATTAGAGCAAAGATTATAACGCTTCAAGAGAAGAATAGAGTGCATGCGCAAAACCTAGAAATTCAATTTTGTCCAAGAATGATGAAAACAATGGCAAGTATAAATAGACAAAACCATTACTTACAAATGTTACGCATTGGTAGTTGCTTATTTGAAATGTTAGATAGTAAAACAGGTCGAACCTATGTAGTGCGCTTGAACGAGAGCTATTGTTCATGTTTAAGGTGGTTTCATACACTTATGCCTTGTATACATGCATGTTATGCATGTAAGTCTTCCAATTACAGTATTGAAATATTTTACTCTTCAATATTTTCTACTGACAAGTTGAAAAATGTGTATATGTCGCATATGGAACCAATTCCCGTGCCATACGAGCTTGAAGCTACTCTAACGCGAGGACCAATTGGAGTACCAGATGTTAGACGCAAAGCTAAAAGACCGAAGAAGAAGCGCATCCAATCAACCAATGAATCTACAAGAGATTTGCGTTGTAGTAACTGCCATGGAGTTGGACACAACAGAAGAAAATGTACTAGTCACAATCTGCTGGGTCTCTTGAGTTGGCCTGGGAGCGCTTGGAGTCGCCAACAACTGTGTGTATTGTTCCATGTCCTCGAACCAACTGCCCTCGCCGGCATGACTAGATGTTCCCGCACCGGCATGGTAAGATGTTCCCTCGTCGGCATGGCCAGACGTTCCCGCACCGGCATGGCCATATGCTCCCTCTCCATAAGCCGCTTCATCTGCAGAATGATAAAATGTCTCATCCGGAGGATGATAGGGTGCCTCCTCGCCAGGATGAAAAGACGACTTACGACCCTGTCTCTGACTAACGTGGCCTCTTGGATAATCTTGAGGAATATATACAGGAGGCATATGGGGCGCAGGACCATACGCAAGATCTCGTTCCATACCCTCCAAAATACGGTGTACTAGATTGTAAGTGGCAGCATAATCTCTATTGATAATTGCTTGAACCATTTCTGGACGCTAAAATTGAAAAAATATGCCAATTAATGAATGATAACTAGAATGACGTTGTTCAAATAATAAACATTGTACTTACCAATTCACCTAGGTTCTCTATAAATCGTCGCATACTGCAGTCGTCCACGGCTCTATTAGTGAACCGTACCTCCTCGAATGTGTAGGCTCTGTTACCTATACGTGGTGCTCCATACCAACGTCTATATGTAATATCACCTAGTCCTGTATCATTTGAATATGATATATAAGTCGACAATTACAAACTTGAATATGAAAAACATATAAAATTTGAACTTACACTCTTCAGCGGATTCAATGTGTCGTGACATGTTCAATATATTATATCGATTAGGTCTCGTAGTCCATTCATGGAGATAATATTAAATTCTAGAAACCCGTCCACTTTTGCTTTGACTTATATTGGGGGGCGCATCAGGAATTATTTGTACAAGACCAAACTGACGAAGAACACGATCAGCAGGGTGGTAGACGGTCCGATAATCATATAAGATGACAAAGTTATAATGACTATTGGAATACGATATCCTTTGGATATCGGGAGCATCGGGACGTAAAATATACGGCATCCAGGTAACCTATATGCGATATTGTAAAGTCAATGCATAAGCATAAAAAAAATGCAAATATAAAATGATAATCCAAATATATGATGATAAAATACCTCGTTATGTGTTAGAGAGTCAAATTCGGTCCGATAAATCGAGACAACCGGATGTCCACAATGTGCCTGATCCACCACATCAGTCGTCCAACGTCTAGCTACTGGAAAGACACCTAATTCACGACTAATGCTAGTAACAGGTCTACCGATAGCAAAATGCTCATATGCCCAGATCTAAGCACAAACAACATTAAAAAATTAGATTATATTAAGTAAGTTTAATATCTCTCTAAATTGATAAAATACCTGTAGGAGTGACGTGCATCCAGTTAGATTCTTGCTCATATCTTGTAAAGAGGTTGCAGACACGAACTCTGTCAGAGAAGAATACAAATAAGCCAAGACTGAGGCTCCCCATGCATATTGTGTCGGTTGAACCAAATTTCCAAAAAAAGGAAGAAGCCGAACAGTAATCCGTGATCCAGTTGCGTTCGGAAAGAGAACTGAACCACATAGAGCGAGTAGATACGCCCTTGTGCAGCAAAGAATCTGTAAACGTACAATACTATGAGAACCATATTCTAAAAATAAATACATAAATAAATGAGTGAAGTTAAATACCCGCTCTTCGCTTATATTAACTGGACCGTCAATTGTACGGTCAAGATCCATGAAGTTTCCGCGCAACCAGTTTAGAGTGACGTCGGATCTTGTGTTTATATCTTCGGGCGGATTAATACCGAGATATCGTCTAATTGTAGTGGCAGCGCTTGCTTGATTATCAAAAATTATAGGCTCACCTGTAATTTAAGATTATAATTTTGCATAATATTTTAATAAAAAATTAATATTTAACAATTATTTTACCTGTAATAGGTAACCCTAAAATATTGGCTACGTCCAGTAGCGTTACGGTCATCTCTCCAACCGGCAATTGGAAAGTATTGCGTTGGGGCCACCAACGCTCTGCCAGATAAAATATTAAATCTCTGTCGTGCACCAAGAATCGAAGATCATCTATATATCCAAAACCAAATACGTTAAGTAAACCCTTTTGATATGTATTTATCTCCCATGTGCCGTAATTTGCAGCGTTATGCCATTGTCCACGTTCACGCAACCGTAAATCCGACTTATAATCAAATAACTACAAGCGAAACGAACTATATAAATAAACTCAAATTTAATATATAATAAAATAAAGAATACATATTAATTCCTGAAAAATTACATCTCCTGTAAACACCAATCGAGATATGTGGCTCTTCCGTTCTTGCTCCTCTCTTTCAGTCGTCGGCCCACCGGGAATGCGACCATCGTTTACTGCAGCCATCCTCTTCAAGCGTCGTCCAAGAGAAGCTCCTGCAAATAACAATGTGAATTTATACATCTTTCTTCACTCTCCTCTGCTTATATAGATTTGAAGAACCGGAATGGGAAAAAAAAGTGACATGGAGGGGGGACAAATTGATTTGGGATACCCAAAAAGTGACATAAAGTGACATAAATAGCAAAAAGGTGACATAAAGTGACATAAATTGACATTAATTGAAATGGCGGGAACAACCATTGGTCCGGCGCCATCACTGATGGCGCCAAGGGGGGGGGGGGGGGGGCCGGCCCCTTGGCGCCATCACTGATGGCGCCAGATAGTGTGCCAATTTGTGGCGCCATTGTTCATGTCGTCACATCCCCCTATACGTAATTTCCTGAAACTTACCCTCTTTTCTATAATTTTATCAAACTTCACCCCCCTATACGTAATTTCCTGAAATTTAAATATTCCGCTTTTTTTCCACCGCCTTCAAAGTTATAGTGCTTCTCCCCTCCGGTCCCGACGTTCGCCGGAACGGCCACACCAGGACTGCCACGAGGTACCGCATCGGCCACAGCCACATCGGCGGTGGAGGCGGAGGGGAGGGCAACGCGTCGGACGGGGTCTTCAGGCTCGGCCTCGCTGCCGGGGAGGCTGTCACTTGCTACGTCTCCGGCAGCACCGCCCTCGTCGCCGACGCCGCTCACTCCTCTTCCGATATCGTCAGTTCTCTTCCTCTATAATTTTGGAAATGTTTACATGTTTATTTAGTTGCGAGCATTTGCTGAAGAAATTAAGTGAGAGAGCTCTCTGTGAATTTTGGGAGGGGGATTATTTGAGTGAAATTTTATTGAATTTAAGGTTATTTTATGTGCAATTTTCTTCAAACTATAATGCATTTTTCTGCGTACCTTACCTACGTGTACCATGTTCCGGAGCCTTCTATGTAACCATGTTCATAAAGCCGCAACTTATTTGCAACATATATATTCCATGGACACGAAAGCGACACGACTTGAGTGTGTCGCCAAAATCATCTTTAGTTGATATATGTGCTTCCATGAATGATTCCTAAACCACAGCATATTGCAACCTATCTTGCACGGAAACAGATGAGACGCATATGTCACATATACATGGTAACAACATTGTATTTGGTGTGTCCTTCTGTAATTTGGAGTTTTGTGTCGTACCTAACATGGATGTGACACGGCACAACAGTAGTTTGGAGTGTCCTTGCTTCCCGCTTTGCACCTAACACACATTTAGCGCAACCCTTTTCTCCTGACATGCCTGTTTTGTTAGTAACCAAGATATTTTTACAGTGTGCTTTCATATGGATGATGCTAATAGTGGTAAGTTTGATCGTACGAAGGTGCAAACTACTGATATCATTGTTGGTAAAGTAGATGTGCCAAATTCTAGAGTCAATGATATGTTTGAGACGTTCTGAGCTAGCAGATATTGGAGCACCCCCAGGGCAGTGGTATGAAAGCAATTGAGTAGGAATGATTTGGCGACAACTTCTCGTCTCCTCTCTGATATAGATTCATGAATCCCATTTAGGCCATCTCCAATGGGGGTTTCTATCTCCCCTATTTCTATGGTAGAAACCCACTTTAGAAAGAACAAAAAAAAATACTTCACAACCATGATTTCTATCCCAATTTCTATACTGTGGCGGTGATGTAGGATGGATAGTTTCTACATATAGATACTTTCATAGAATTTTTCCATCTCTCGTACCAATTAATATTGGGCCCTACGTCATTAAATTGATCATTTTATTTGTTGCCACGTAGGATAGAAATGGAGAACCATTGGAGAGTATTATTTTGTGTGTGCAATTTATATCTAGAAGTTCTAAGGCCATCTCCAATGGGGATTTCTAAAATTGGGTTTATATCCTAATTGTAATTGCACTTTATGGAATTTTCTATCCTATTTGGTAGAGTTTCTATATAGAAATTGCACACACACAAAAACACTCTCCAATGGTTCTTTATTTCTATCCTACTTGCAACAAATGAAATGATCAATTTAATGGTGTGGGGCCCAATATTAATTGGTATAAGAGATGAAGAATTTCTTTGAGAGTTTACATCACCGCTACATAGGATATAAATTGTCATAGAAATTTCCAATGGAAGGTGGTTTTTTTTTTCTAAACCCCAATTGGACATGGCCTAATAACAACTAGATAGAAATTTCCTTAAAGTACAATGCCAAGTAGGAGAGAAACTAAATTTTAGAAATTCCCATTGGAGATGGCCTTATTACTCCATCACATATCTACAACACATACAGATGAAAGAGGGGGGGGGGGGGGGGGGGGGGGGGGAGGAGGGGAGGAGGAGGAGGGGGGGGACGGGAACAGGGGAACCCACATTTAAACCACAACATAACCGCAAAACCAATCCTCCATATACTCAGATTTCCTCTTCCATACATTCTCCTTCCACTTCTTCCAACACAACACAACATCTCTTCTACCTCCTGGTTCTCCTCACAACCAAAAACAAACTCCATTCTCTGTTTTACATACTCACCTTGCCCCATACCTTCACCAGCTTCCTCCATAGCAACTAATATAGTCCACTCCCCATTAGCCATCAGCCACTCTTGATTTTCATAGCCGGTCGCACTTCCAGTCGCTGTTGGCACTATTGACCTTCTTGTGTGGTCCTGTTCTCAGTCGGCTGCACCTGTCAGAAGCCTCTTTGCCTGCAGTCCTTTCTGGTCCATCGATTGCAGAATTGACCATCAAGAATGTCTCTCCTAGGTTCTATGATCAAAGAGCTCATAGAATCAGTTGTTCTTTCCACACAACCGTGAGCCTTCAAATTTTGCTTTTAGCTCGTGAATGTCTCTGTCGTCATATTCTGTTCCTGGTTGTGCATCCCTTGTATATATTTATAGAAACTTACTCTAATTTGATCACTTATGAGGAATTGCTATGTTAAGTTTAATTTAATTAGAATTGTAGACTCTCATTAAGAAACAAAAAAGTTAAAAGAAGACTAAATATTTGTTCTCTTCTAATAAATAGTTTGATCAGAATAATATTATCTAACAAGAGACAAACATGACTATTCTCTTAATTTGCTGTTGATGTTTTCGGCAAACAAATTGGAACTTGGAATTATATGTGGGAAGATGTCCTATTGATTGTATTGTTGCTATATTTGCCTGGTAGACCACTAAACATTTTCTTAAACCTTTTGTAGCACGTTCATGAGGATATGTTATGGGCGTTCGTGAACTTGTTTCTGAAATCTTCGTTATTGTTTTGAATTCTCATACCAGTTCTGTAGTTTGATAGAAATAGTACTGTGATCCTTGTAATAAGCATGATCCTAAGAGTAGTTGAATAGTTCCTCATCTTATTTTCTGCTGCAAATTTTAAAATCAGAAAGTGTTCTTCCTGCAAGAAATTCTGGTCTTTCACCTATGCATTGGGCACCTACTGGTTTCTATAATGATTGTAGTAAACAAAGTCATATAAACAAAGTCATATTACATTACTTTTGTTGCCTCTGTTACTCTTGCCTTTGAATTGTTGCAATTAAGGTCGTTGTCGCACTTCTGCCATCGTTGTTCCCATCATGCGGTATCACTATGTTGTCTTAGAGTCATTGTGTCGTCGCTGTAACCAGTGACGAACCTAGAAAATTTTTTTAGGGGAGCAAAAATATACTAACTTAATATGACCCTTTTGGGTTTATCTTGCTGCAAAAGATGATTAAGTTCTTGGTCTAAATAACGAAAAAACCTATCCCAAAGTCCGTCTGTTATGGTTGATTCCCCGAAGTATATGTCCATAATATGGTGTCGGAGAAGAAGTGAAAAGATATGCTAGTTACACTATGTTGGTTAACTTCTTTATTTTACTTGATAGATATCATATAGTGTGTCACATCTTTTCTTGACAATTATAATACATGTGTTTCCTGGGTATATTTTGGCATGCAACTTGGAACCTTAGCCGATATATAAACTTAAGTCATTTATTAGAATGATCATGCATTGCCTATAATAGAAAATTATATCCCATGTTACTAAATTGCAAAAGATGGCCTACTCTGTGTCACGTCCCGCTTCCCGGATGGAAGGGTGACGTCATAAACACATCCCCAGGCTACGCGCCGAAATCGCGATTGTCGCCCGTAATCATCAGCAGAATGGAAAATATAAGAAATTTTCATGGCATTAAAATATAGTGTAGCTATTATACAGGAAACTTTTCCAACAATACTATTACAGATTATTACAAAAGTAGATTTGCAAAATAACTACGATACTGCTGGCCATAACACTAGGTAGTCCAGACAGTTTACTCCTCGTTGTAGTGCGGCGATACTTCGGCAGAGGCGTCTTTTTCTTCTTCACCTAGTGAACAAATACTAGGTCGTTCAGAAAACGACGAGCAAGTCCTCGGCCAAGAACGGTGAAAGTTAAACAAAAATAAGGAATATGTAGTTTAGAGAAAAATGAAACAGAGTATGCCAAATTGCACTGCTATATATATATCTGCTTTAGTAAAACATGAATGAAATCAACGTCCTACTCCATGAATAATAAGATTTTCGAGCTTTCCTTGAGCTTTTAGTAGGAATTGCTTTCCTTGAGCAATTAAGGACACTGCCCACCTATAATAGGTAGCGTTGTTT
Source organism: Iris pallida (assembly GCA_029216955.1). Classification (NCBI taxonomy): domain Eukaryota; kingdom Viridiplantae; phylum Streptophyta; class Magnoliopsida; order Asparagales; family Iridaceae; genus Iris; species Iris pallida. Next base: position 2,225,065 of record JANAVB010019399.1, read on the forward strand.
CTGGAGTAAGATTTAAATGAAATGCAGTTTTGAGAACAATACTCCGAATAATCCTCTAAATATTTTCCGTGAACAATTCCGTTAACCTGGGATCAGGCTGTGATTTTCGAGCCTCCCTTGGGCTAAAATCATCTATTGATGTTACTGTCAAATAGATGCATTGATTTTCGAGCCTCCCTTGGGCTAGTATACCCTAGTCGAAACTAGATGTACTGATTCACGAGATTTCCGAAATACTGATCAGCTTTTGTTATTTATGTTATGGGATATCTAGGGATATTCAGTTGTTCTCCCCTCCCAAATGCTTTCTAGATAAGAAATTTTCCAAGAATTTTCGAAAGTCAGAAATTTGTCTATCTCCTAAATTTTTCAAAAATTTCGGCGGAGTCTCCTTTGTATTTAGGAGCCCCGAAAATTTACAAGAAACATATATATGATAAAAGAAAGATATGGGCTCGCCGACCCCTTCGGTGGAGCAACTCTCAACACCGGATCACGCAGTTATAAAAGAACAGAAGGAACTTGAGACTTTTACCTGAGCAAGCAATGATTACCTTTCCTTTAGCAATTAGTCGGGTCGCGGCTTGCTAATAGTTTTGCAGTTTATCAAAATGAGCAAATGTTTATCCAACTATACTAGTAAATATGCAAGACTTTATAACATATATCTATATATATATATATATATATATATATATATATATATATATATATATATATATATATATATATATATGTATATATATCATGTAGATAGTATAAAGAAAATCAAATCAAACCAAAACTCTTCAATATCAATATTTTAATTTTTGTGCATAAAGTAAAAAAAAGAGACTTATTTCTAAATATGAACACACAACATTAAGTACTTAATAGTAAGTACAGAAGCGCAGGGTCCTTGTACTTTTACCTTTCCGGCGTGCGGTCCAATTGTTCAGTTCCAATGTGTATGTCAAACTTATCCTTGGAGAGTCCCATGTTCATGTATGTTTATGTGTTCATGGAAATTCAAGTCCAAATAGTTCGGGTCCACAATTCAGTTCCTTTAGTTGTGCATACTTACCCGTGATATGTCACAAATAATAGTTCCAGTGCCCAATTTTAAATTCCTTTGCCTATGTCTATCATAATTGAATATTTACTAGAGATCAAAATTAAAAACAATTTAGATATCTCGAATTGGGTTAAATGCTACCAAAATTTCAAAAGTTGTATTAAACCATAGTTAGAGATAATTCCATAACTTATATTCCAAATTCTTGATGAAATGAATAAATTAATATCTAATTATGAGACTTCAAAGTTAACCTATACAAGTTCCAATTCCTAGTATTACCAGAACTTATCAAAAAAGAAATTTGTATGTTCTTAACTTAAAATTTCAGAATTTAATATGAATTCCTAATTATTCAGAATTAACTTAGAAGAAAAAAAAATTATTAGAGAAGAAGGAGGAGAAGAGGACTTGCCTTGGATTGGGAATGACCTAGGCTTCTCCACAACCCTAATTTGAACCCAATAGCAAAATAACAACCCTTATTAGTACTCTAACCTAGTTTGAATTGGAAATATAAGGATTGGGGGAAGAAGATGAGGATTACCTAGGGTTTTCCTTCTTGGAAATTGAAGTAGAAGAGGAAGGAGATGAAGAAGGGGGGTGGTGGAGATGGCCGGGAAGGGGGCGGCCGGCGGCGGCAGGTGGCGGCGGCAGCGGCAGCAGGTGGCGGCAGCGGCAGCGGGCGGTTGGGGGGGGGGGTCGGGTGCGTGTGTGTGTGTGTTTTTTTTTCTTTCTTCCTTTCTTTTGTGTGTGTGTGTGGTTTATATAGAGGGAAAAGGGGGGTTATATGGAGAGAGGGTGCTGGTGGTGTTGGGGTTTTGGGTGTGTGTGTGTTTGTGTGTGTGTGGGGGGGGGGGGGAGAAGAGAATTATATAGAGAGAAAGGGGGTGAGGTGTCCCCCTTCCACACAAGTCCATAGGACACATGGGGGGGACACTTGGCCCCTTAGGTTTTTATATTTTTAGGGACACTTGGTCCTACCTAGAGTTAGGGTTAGGGACACTTGGTCCTACCTAGGGTTAGGGTTATGGCATGACATGGAAATAATTAGTTACAATAATAATAATAATAATAAACCATAATAATAATAATAATGATAATAATAATAATACTAATAAAAATAATTATAATAATAATAATAATAATAATAATAATAATAATAATAATAATAATAATAATAATAATAATGATAAAAATAAGAGTATGACAAGTCTACTCCCCTTAGAAAAATTTCGTCCTCGGAATTTGAAATAACTACAGCAGCGGTATGATTACTGACCTGACTTAGAAAATAGATACGGATATTATTTCCGCATATCTTCTTCCTTCTCCCAAGTTGAATCTCCAGGTGAGTCATTGCTCCATGCGACTCGTACTAATGGAATGATCCGATTGCGGAGTACCTTCTCTCTTCGATCCAAGATCCCAACGGGTTTCTGTTCTATCCGTAGTGTAGGCCCAACGGTGAATTCTGAATGGTCGAGTATATGGCTCGGATCCGAGACATATCTTCGTAATTGGAAAACATGGAATACATTGTGAACTCCCTCTAGTGTTGGGGGTAAAGCAAGCCGATATGATACATTTCCTACTTTTTCCAATATGTCGAAGGGTCCAATGTATCTCGGACTCAGTTTTCCTCTGGTCCCGAATCTGATGGTTCCCTTAGTTGGTGAAATCTTCAGAAAAACGTGATCTCCGGGTTGAAATTTCAGTATTCTTCGATGCTTATCAGCCTACATCTTCTGTCTATCCTGGGCTGCTTGCAGGTGACTTCTTATTGTCTTGACTATGTCCACAGTTTGTGTCACTAGTTCTGGCCCTAACAATTGTCTTTCTCCTACATCGGTCCAGCATACCGGCGATCTGCACTTTCTACCATACAGTGCTTCAAATGGAGCCATTTTGATACTATCGTGATAACTGTTGTTATATGAAAATTCTACCAGATGTAGATGATCATCCCATGCTCTTCCAAAATCTAAAGTACAAGCTCTCAGCATGTCTTCTAGTGTCTGAATGGTTCTTTCAGACTGGCCGTCTGTTTGGGGGTGGTAGGCGGAGCTAAATTTCAATTGAGTGCCAAGATTTTCTTGCAAGCTTTTCCAGAAGTGTGAAGTGAATCGGGTATCTCTATCCGATACTATACTCACTGGTACTCTATGCTGACTGACAATCTGTTTCATGTATATTTCTGCCAGTACCTCTGTTGACTGTCCAACTCGAAAGGGAAGAAATCGAGCGGACTTTGTAAGTCTATCCACAATGACCCAAATAGCGTTATTACCCCTTTGGGTCCTAGGCAGTCCTGTCACAAAATCCATTGTAAGATGCTCCCACTTCCATTCGGGTATGGGCAAGGGCTGAAGAAGTCCTGCTGTCCTTTGATGTTCTGCTTTCACTTGTTGACAGACGAGACATCTGGATACGAATCTAGCGACTTCTCTCTTCATCCCGTGCCACCAAAACGTTTATTTCAAATCTTTATACATTTTAGTGCTGCCCGGATGAATAGAATATTGTGAGTTATGGGCTTCTGTCATGACCTCCGTTCTTAAATCTCCACTGGGCACACATAATCGATCTCCGAATCTTAGCGATCCGTCCGGATGCTTTCTTATCCCGGCCTGGAGCCCTGTTTCTGTTTGTTTCTAAATTTTCTAAAGTTTTGAATCACTTTGTTGGGCTTCCTTAATTCTATCTATTAAGGAGGATTGCACTTGTAAGTTTTGCCATATCCCTTCAGTTATCGGGCATATTACTTCAATTCCCATTTTTCTCAAATCCTCAAGGATTTCCTTGGGTGTATTCAAAAAGAAAGCTTCGGGTCTTCTACTTAAGGCATCATCCACCTTATTAGCCTTGCCTGGGTGATATGTTAATTCCATATCAAAGTCCTTCAATAGCTCCAACCATCTTCTTTGTCTCATATTGATTTCCTTTTGTGTGAAGACATACTTTAAGCTCTTGTGGTCTGTGTATATTTTGATTCTTTCTCCGTATAAATAGTGTCTCCATAATTTGAGTGCGAACACCACCGCTGCAAGTTCCAGATCATGAGTTGGATAATTTTTTTCATGTGTCTTTAATTGCCGGGATGCATATGCTATGACTGTTCCGTGCTGCATCAGTACACATCCTAGACCCTTTCCTGATGCATCACTATATATCTCATATCCACCCGAACCAGATGGTAATGCCAGTATTGGGGCTGAAATTAATCTTTTCTTTAATTCGTCAAATGCTGCTTGACATTTCTCTGTCCAGTTAAACTTTTCTTCCTTCCGGGTAAGACGGGTTAAAGGTTCTGCAATTCTTGAAAAATTTTCTACGAATCTTCGGTAATAACCAGCCAATCCTAGGAAACTTCTGATTTCTGCTACGGACTTAGGTGTCGGCCAAGACTTAACTGCTTCCACCTTCTTCGGATCTACCGAGATGCCTTCTCCGCTGACGATATCCCCTAGAAATGGTATTTGGTCCAGCCAAAATTTACATTTACTAAGCTTGGCATATAATTGTTCCTTCCGCAGAGTTTGTAATACTATCCTCAAGTGCTTTTCATGCTCCTCTTCACTTTTGGAGTATATAAGAATATCATCAATGAATACTGTAGTGCCCCGTCCCTACATCGTGCCCCGTCTCCGTCCACGGGGTGCGCGAGAAAGGAACACTGTCGCTATCGATTCGGTCAGGACCGATAGGTCGGAATCGGCCGAGTCGATCGAACGGGAACGGTTGAATTAAGATCCATTCCACGTTATGGAATGGCTTCTTCGGAACCAAGTCCCATATTCAGCGGGTTGCGCCTCGAGGATTGGCTCTGCGGCTGAGTCGGGAGAGACCTCCCGTTGCTCTGGTTTTCATGCCGCACTTGATTTGGCTTTGGCTTTCGTTTTCGTGAATGCGCTTTTCGTGAATGTTTTCGATGGATTTTCGTGATGCATTTTCGAGCTCGCATTCATATCAAAATTTCTTGAAATACACAGTGTTCTAATCAGTTGCTTATGCGATTGCAGGTGATCGCGTAGGCGACGATAGCGCAGCCAACCGGTCGCTCGCTTAAAGCAAGCCTAAGACGAGTGGCTGACCTCCTTCGCCTCGTCCCTCTACTTCAAAACTCAATAAGTGAAGTAAAATGAATGCTTGTCATAATAGTGTAAAATCAAGGAAATCGTAGCACGATTCTTCATGAAACACTTGTCATCAACTGCTGGTATTGGAAATAGAAAACGTGTTCCTTATGCAAATTCACTTAGCCTATGTGAAACAATGAATGAATCGATTAACGTTTATCGCAACGATACGGCTAAATGACCAATTCAACTAAGTTCAAGTAAAACGGTCATTGGACAACTTGTCGACAAGGTGTAGTTTCCTCGAACGGTTACCTAGGCCAAGGGACCGATTCGGTCCGGGAGGAACGAGTGTATAGCAAGTGCCAGCCTTCATCGGCGCGAGTTACGCAGGAACTTTCGCACAGGGCTCGCTACCCGACGCGAAAGGGTCGCCGTCTAACTCAGCTATATGTCCGCGATGGCTTGAAATTGCCAGTGGCCTTCACACCCTTCTTACTGCTTAACAAATGCACGTGGCACGAAATGAATATGATAGTTGCTAAATGTTATACAATTTCATATGCTTGCCTAAAAACATGTTAACATGCAAATCGAGTAGGATGGTTAGAAAGATCATTGAAATAGCTAGCTAACATGCTGTGAAACTTCTTGAATCAAATACTAGAGCTTGGATTTAATTAGCCATTCGCCAGTACATGTGTTTTGTGCTGATCCTCGCTCTTTGCAGGTCCCGTAAACCAGGAAGGACGTGCCAACTAGCTCGGCGACGTTCGTGACTTTTGAAGCTTCGGCCGTGCGTCGAAGACCCTCTCTCTCAGCGACTCCATTTTGAAGGCTCTCGACAGTCCAAGGAAGATGACTCAGCGTCCCTCCCATCCAGGTCACTGGAGTACTTGTGTATATTGAGGGATGTGTGCAATGTATGGAACAACTATCTCGTCGGCACTCTTTTGTAATCGAGTCATGTTGTAGCCCGCGCGGCAATGAGTCTTGTACCGGAGTCTGTAAATGATGTTCATTATCAATAAAGAATCAAGTTCCTTTACTTATTGTGTGATTCAATTTGTCTGCGTACTCTCTTAGATCTCGTGTCTCGGATTGCCTTATGATTATGCCTTGTGCGTTCGCAAATTAGTTTCGCACGACATCACGCCCAGGGGACGACTATCGATTCGACGGAATCAGGGCGTGACATAATGGTATCAGAGCACAGCTTTACGTCCTTGGCCTCCAGTGTCGAGTTCTAGTCTCCAACCGTTGACCTCGTGTCGATGAGAAGAGTTGTTCCATACACTGAACCCAGGACATTTTCTGAAACTAACGAGAGTTGCCTTTTCTTTTCCCTGCAGTTACGGAAGCTCAGGCGAAAGACGAGACGAGCGCTTCCAGCGGCTCGAGTGCTTCTAGACCCGAGCATTCCGTCAACCCAACGGGAATGACGCCTGTCGCAGCCGGACCTTCCGGTGACCCGATGCAACGTATGCTGCAGATGCTTGAAATGCAGCAACGTCAAAACGAGCTCCATCGTCAGCAAGCGGAGTCTCGTCAAGCTCAATTTGAGAATCGGTTCGAGGCTCAATTCAAGCTGCAGCAGCAGCAGCTAAACACCCTCCAACAGATCGTACAGTCGGTCGTCGGCAACAACAACTCAACGATGACACCTGCCGTGACCCAGCCTGCGGTTCGATCCAATGAAGATGAACCAGAGGCGCCAGCGCTCTTACCTGCAGCACCGAGAAGTTCTAACTTCGACGTGTCAAAATTTACAAAAAGCTGTCGCACATCCTTCAACGGCACAGAAGATCCCGCGGTGGCGATCGACTGGCTGGAGGAGCTGGAAGATAAGTTCGAGCTTCTGGGTGTCGAGGACTCAAAGAAAGTCGCGTGTGCTCAACTTCTACTTCGAATGAACGCGCACGATTGGTAGGCTGTGCAGAAGCGGGCAATTCGACGTGAAGACGAGACAGCGGCGATCTCATGGGCAACATTCAAAAAGGCGTTCGAGACTGAATATCTTTCTGCAGCCGTGCGACAGGAGAAAAAAGATGAGTTTATGCAGTTAAAGCAAGGCAATATGACTGTACGACAATATGCGGCCAAATCCAACAAACTGGCCAAGTTTGCTGGGGACTTCCTACCTACCACTGCCAGTCGAGCTCGACGATTCGAAGTGGGCCTGCGTTCAACTATCCGTACGCATGTTTCGGTGGCCGAATACAAAACCATGGGCGAGGCACTCAACTATGCCATCCGTCTGGAGTCCGAGTATCCTCCTACTACTACCGGCGTTGTTCACTTTAATAACAAACGCCATAGTAATACGGGAGGCAACAACGCACACAAGCGTCAAAATCGTGGCAACGGAGGCGGCAACCAGACGAAGGATCGAGTGGTCTGCACTTTCTGTGCCAAGGAGGGACACTTGATTAGCGAGTGCCGACTGAAGAACGGTACGTGCCTCGGGTGCGGCCGAGCCGACCATATCGTACGCGACTGCCCGGAGAAGTCGAACCAGCGCCCACGACAACACTATCAGAACCGAGGCCAAGCACCTCGGGCTCCACCGACTGCACAACAAAATGGCCAAGACCGTCGCCCTAATGCTCAGGGCCGCATCTACGCCATGACCCGAGACGAAGTGTTCGCATCTGACACAGTCGTGACAGGTATACTGCAATTCAATAATAAACTTGCTCGTGTATTGTTTGATTCAGGTGCCACGCATAGTTTCATATCGGCGGACTTTGCCGCCGAGCACAAGTTTCCCCTGACACCGCTCAGTCTTGAACTTACTGTTAACATCCCATCGGGCATGCCACTAGCTGCAAATTTAGTCTGCGGGGACGGAATCATCTGTATAGGTGGTCAAAAGGTCAGTCTCGATGCGATAGTTCTAAATATTAAGGACTACGATATCATTTTGGGGATGGATTGGCTCGGTCCGTGCAACGCAACCATAGACTGTGCTGAAAAGAAGGTCACATTCCGCATACCGGGAGTGCCTGAATTCTGCTACTCGTGTGGTGAGGCATCGCCGACCTGCATGGTGATCTCTGCAATATCTGCTCGACGGATGCTGCATTCCGGGTGCGAAGGCTATCTAGCTTCCGTTCGAGACATGCGACAGGATGGTACAAACGCGGGTCAGACCGACGTTGTGGCAGAATTCCCCGATGTGTTCCCGGACGAGCTGCCCGGCATGCCGCCCGATCGAGAGATTGAGTTCACTATCGATACCTTCCCCGACACTCGACCGATCTCGAAGACCCCGTACAGAATGGCCCCTGCAGAGCTTAAAGAACTCAAGGTGCAGCTACAGGAATTGCTCGACAAGGGATTCATCCGACCCAGCATCTCGCCGTGGGGAGCGCCCGTACTGTTTGTCAAGAAGAAGGATGGCTCTATGCGTCTTTGTATCGACTACCGCAAGCTGAATAAAGCCACCGTCCGAAACAAATACCCCCTGCCCCGTATAGATGATCTGTTTGATCAGCTCCAAGGAGCCACAGTGTTCTCTAAAATTGATCTGCGTTCGGGTTACCATCAACTCAAGATCAAGCTGGACGATGTGCCAAAGTCTGCATTTCGCACTCGTTGCGGCCATTATGAGTTCCTGGTAATGCCGTTCGGCCTAACGAATGCCCCTGCTGCTTTCATGGATTTAATGAATCGGGTGTTTCGACCATTCCTCGACAAGTTCGTAGTAGTCTTTATCGACGATATACTCGTCTACTCGAAGAATCGGCAGCAACACACTGAGCATCTGCGGACCGTGCTTCAAACCCTTCGAGAAAATCAACTGTATGCGAAGCGGAGCAAATGTGAATTCTGGCTTAGCAGCGTCGCTTTCCTCGGACACATCATTTCTGCTGAAGGCATTGCGGTCGACCCAAAGAAAGTTGAAGCCGTTGTCGATTGGAAACGGCCAGCGTCCATCAGCGAGATTCAAAGTTTCCTTGGCTTAGCGGGATACTACCGACGCTTCGTGAAAGACTTCGCGAAGATCGCATCGCCTCTGACTCGTCTCACCCAGAAAGGAGTCGCATTTGAATGGTCAGACGACTGTGAAGCTGTATTCCAAGAGTTGAAGCAGAGGCTCGTCTCGGCCTCGATACTCGCACTTCCAGAAGGGACTGAGGGTTTCCAGATATTCAGCGACGCGTCCGGTCAGGGCTTGGGGTGTGTGCTGATGCAGCAGAACAAGGTGATATCTTTTGCTTCCCGACAGCTAAAGCCGTACGAGAAAAATTATCCCACGCACGACCTGGAGTTAGCGGCGATTGTGTTTGCGTTGAAATTGTGGCGCCACTATCTCTATGGTGTGGCGTGCACGATCTATACCGATCACAAGAGCCTCAAGTATCTATTCACGCAGAAGGAGCTGAACTTGCGGCAAATGCGTTGGCTTGAACTGATCAAGGATTACGACTTGACTATCGACTACACGCCGGAAAAGGGAAATATTGTGGCAGACGCTTTGAGTCGGAAGTACATTGCCTCGTTATCCATCGACCCCCGACTGCTACGCGACCTAGAAGAGATGGGCATCGAGCTCCGAGTCAGATTCCGGAACGTGCAGTTGGCAAAGTTGCAGTTAGAGCCGAGCTTGCTTAATAAGATCAAGACCGCTCAGACGGACGATCCGTACCTGAAGAAAGTGCGAGAGCTAATTTCGACAGGCAGGACGACCGACTTTACGGAAGACGAAACCGGCGTGCTTCGATTGAAGGGTAGACTATGCGTTCCGGACGATTCAGAACTTAGAAAGGAGATTCTGTCGGAGGCGCACTATACGAAATATACTTTGTATCCAGGCAGTACCAAGATGTATAAGGACCTCCGCACGACCTTTTGGTGGCACGGGATGAAGAGAGATGTGGCGCTCTTCGTGTCGTAATGCATGGCCTGTCAGCAGGTGAAAGCTGAGCATCAGCGACCGGGCGGGGAGATGCAGAACCTCGCTATTCCCGAGTGGAAATGGGATCATGTCACTATAGATTTTATTGTTGGCCTGCCGAAGACACCACGGGGGAACGACGCCATCTGGGTCATCGTCGATCGATTAACCAAGTCAGCGCACTTTATCGCCATCAAAGTTACTTGGAGCGTTGATCGCCTGGCACAGATTTATCTTGACGAGATAGTACGGCTGCACGGAGTTCCAGTATCCATCGTCTCTGATCGGGATTCACGGTTCATGTCGCGATTCTGGAGTAGCCTTCAGTCGGCGCTGGGAACCAAGTTGCAGTTCAGCTCAGCTTACCATCCTCAGACCGACGGCCAAACGGAGCGCGTCAACCAGATTCTCGAAGACATGCTACGGCTCTGCACAATTGACTTCAAATCAAGCTGGGACGTCCACCTACCACTGGCAGAATTTGCATACAACAATAGCTACCAATCCAGCATCCAAATGGCGCTGTATGAAGCTTTGTACGGCCAGAAGTGCAGATCGCCCATTTGCTGGGATGAAGTCGGAGAACGGCAGATACTCGGCCCGGAGCTGGTGGAACAGACTGTGGAAAAGGTCAAGCTCATTCGGGAAAGATTAAAGACCGCACAGAGTCGTCAGAAAAGCTATACGGACACTCATCGTCGACCACTCGAGTTTCTAGTAGACGATCACGTATTTCTCAAAGTGTCGCCCATGCGGGGAGTTACTCGGTTCGGCACGAAAGGAAAGTTGAGTCCGAGATTCGTTCGGCCATTTGAGATACTCGAACGGGTCGCGCCAGTGGCCTACAAATTTGCCCTACCGCCGGCGCTTAAAGGTGTACACAATGTCTTCCACGTCTCTCAGTTGCGGAAGTACGTGCATGACCCTAGCCACGTGGTAGATTTTGGCCAGCTGGAGCTAAAGTCAGACTTATCCTACGTTGAAAAGCCAATTCAAATCTTAGAACGCAAGGATAAGTTGCTGCGAAATCGAGCGATCCCTCTCGTCCGCGTCCTCTGGAAGAACCACTCGGTCGAAGAGTCGACGTGGGAGCTTGAATCGGAGATGAAGGATAAATTCCCTCTATTGTTCTCGTAGAGGTAGGTTTCATCTTTAAGTTTCGAGGACGAAACTTTTTATTAGTTGGTTATGGTGTAGTGCCCCGTCCCTACATCGTGCCCCGTCTCCGTCCACGGGGTGCGCGAGAAAGGAACACTGTCGCTATCGATTCGGTCGGGACCGATAGGTCAGAATCGGCCGAGTCGATCGAACGGGAACGGTTGAATTAAGATCCATTCCACGTTATGGAATGGCTTCTTCGGAACCAAGTCACATATTCAGCGGGTTGCGCCTCGAGGATTGGCTCTGCGGCTGAGTCGGGAGAGACCTCCCGTTGCTCTGGTTTTCATACCGCACTTGATTTGGCTTTGGCTTTCGTTTTCGTGAATGCGCTTTTCGTGAATGTTTTTGATGGGTTTTCGTGATACGTTTTCGAGCTCGCATTCATATCAAAATTTCTTAAAATACACAGTGTTCTAATCAGTTGCTTATGCCATTGCAGGTGATCGCGTAGGCGACGACAGCGCAGCCAACCGGTCGCTCGCTTGAAGCAAGCCAAAGGCGAGTGGCTGACCTCCTTCGCCTCGTCCCTCTACTTCAAAACTCAATAAGTGAAGTAAAATGAATGCTTGTCATAATAGTGTAAAATCAAGGAAATCGTAGCACGATTCTTCATGAAACACTTGTCATCAACTGCTGGTATTGGAAATAGAAAACGTGTTCTTTATGCAAATTCACTTAGCCTATGTGAAACAATAAATGAATCGATTAACGTTTATCGCAACGATACGGCTAAATGACCAATTCAACTAAGTTCAAGTAAAACGGTCATTGGACAACTTGTCGACAAGGTGTAGTTTCCTCGAACGGTTACCTAGGCCAAGGGACCGATTCGGCCCGGGAGGAACGAGTGTATAGCAAGTGCCAGCCTTCATCGGCGCGAGTTACGCGGGAACTTTCGCACAGGGCTCGCTACCCGACGTGAAAGGGTCGCCGTCTAACTCAGCTATATGTCCGCGATGGCTTGAAATTGCCAGTGGCCTTCACACCCTTCTTACTGCTTAACAAATGCACGTGGCACGGAATGAATATGATAGTTGCTAAATGTTATACAATTTCATATGCTTGCCTCAAAACATGTTAACATGTAAATCGAGTAGGATGGTTAGAAAGATCATTGAAATAGCTAGCTAACATGCTGTGAAACTTCTTAAATCAAATGCTAGAGCTTGGATTTAATTAGCCATTCGCCAGTACATGTGTTTCGTGCTGATCCTTGCTCTTTGCAGGTCCCGCAAACCAGGAAGGACGTGCCAACTAGCTCGGCGACGTTCGTGACTTTTGAAGCTTCGGCCGTGCGTCAAAGACCCTCTCTCTCAGCGACTCCATTTTGAAGGCTCTCGACAGTCCAAGGAAGATGACTCAGCGTCCCTCCCATCCAGGTCACTGGAGTACTTGTGTATATTGAGGGATGTGTGCAATGTATGGAACAACTATCTCGTCGGCACTCTTTTGTAATCGAGTCATGTTGTAGCCCGCACGGCAATGAGTCTTGTACCGGAGTCTGTAAATGATGTTCATTATCAATAAAGAATCAAGTTCCTTTACTTATTGTGTGATTCAATTTGTCTGCGTACTCTCTTAGATCTCATGTCTCGGATTGCCTTATGATTATGCCTTGTGCGTTCGCAAATTAGTTTCGTACGGCATCACGCCCGGGGGACGACTATCGATTCGACGGAATCGGGGCGTGACAAATACAATCACAAATTTATCCAGATATTGATAAAATACTCGATTCATCAGATCCATAAATATAGCTGGTGCATTTGTCAACCCGAATGGCATAACTAAGAATTCGTAATGCCCATACCGAGTTCTAAATGCAGTCTTTGGAATATCTTCCTTCTTTACCTTCACTTGATGATATCCGGACCTCAAATCAATTTTTGAAAATACCCTTTCCTCTCCTAACTGATCAAACAATTGATCGATCCTAGGTAAGGGATATTTATTTTTGATGGTAACCTCATTCAAGGCCCTATAATCAATCACTAGGCGTAGGGTACCATCATTCTTTTTCACAAATAACACTGGTGCACCCTATGGCGAAGCGCTAGGCTGAATAAATCCCTTGGATAATAATTTCTTTATTTGTTTGTTTAACTCACCCAGCTCCTCCTTGTTCATTGGGTATATCTTTTTGGCTATGGGTGCAGCTCCAGGTATTAAATCTATAGAGAATTCTACAGCTCTATCTGGGGGTAGCCCTGGCAATTTTTCTGGGAATACGTCCTTAAATTCTTCCACTACCCTTGAAAATGATTGCTCTGCCACTCCTTGCAGCAGTACTGGTAATTCAAATTTCTCTAGTTCTTCTGCGTTGAATTCATTCTGGTCTCTTATAAATTCATAAAATTCTCCGTCAGAAAGTTGGAAGTAAACTTTCTCCTGACCGCAATCTATATTGGCTAATGTTGCAGTTAGCCAATCCATACCCAATATTATATCATAGTTGCTTGTTGGGAAAACGAGCAACCGGGTACGAAAAGCTCCTCCACCCAATTTTATGGGACATCTACTACATACCCGACTGACTTCTACTACTGCATTACCGGTGAGGACTTTCAGTAATTTAGGCAGCAGTTGGGACTCTATTTTACGTTGTGATATAAAAGAAGATATAAATGAATGGGTAGCCCCGGAATCAAATAATACTGATGCTGGATATGCAGAAATTAAAATAGTACCTGAAATTACTTCTCCAGGGATATTTGCATCTTCAGCCCCATTATAAACGCTTGTCCTTGCTTATTCCTTTTTTTGTTATTATTTTGGGCTTGAGCCGCCCGTTGTGCTTGTTGAAATTGATACGCCTGAGGAGCATAGGGCGGCCTGTGCTGATTTCCATAAGCCATACCTGCTTGTGATGTAGGTGCCTGCATCATAGGTCGAGGTTGTGTTCCTTGAACTGGAGGTCGGTATCCTTGATTGAAACTTTGTGTGGTTGCTCCAGTTGCAGGCAACTGTGGGCATTGGTTGGTTGAATGATTTCCTACTCCACATTTCAAACAAAGCCCCAATCTCTTCCTACATACATTTATTTTGTGGCCTGGTTTGTGACAGTAATTACAGATAACGGATCTGTCTGGGTTGCCATTCTGAGGACGCTTAGGCGGTCCTTGCCAATGATTCTTGTTGGAGGATGTCCCCTCCTCAAAAGTTCTCTTAGGTTGTGAAGACCGGAAAGGTTGTTCTTCCTTTAGGATCCTTTCTTGGTCTCGAGCAGCTTCTGTTGCCTCTGAAAATGTTTGGCACCGATAAGAGGCGACCCTACTTTTTAGTTGGGTCCCAAGTCCTTCTACGAACCTGGATATTTTTGTTTCTTCATCCGCTATCATGTTGGGGGCAAATCGACTAAGCCTGAAAAATTTCGCGACGTACTCATCAACTGTACGTCTCCCTTGTTTCAGATAGTTGAATTGTCGTTCTAATTCTATCCGTGCTGATTTAGGATAGAATCTGTCTTCAAATTTCTTCTTGAATTCTGCCCATGACATGTCCTGGTCAGAATCTTTTGGGTACTCGGCACTCCACCAGTATCCGGCTATGTCTTCCAGCTGGATGCGGATTGCTGGTACCATATCCTCGGGTTTAACTTTGACAGCCTTCATCAAACCTTCAATGGTTCTCAGCCATTGACCCGCTTCCATCGCATTTTCAGTTTCTTTAAACTTGGGCGGCCTAAGATCCCTGAACTCTTTTAGGGTTTTATCCTTGGTATTATTAGAATTCTGCATTTGTTCCAGTATTGTGGTATTTGTTGCATGGGCAGCATTAGCCTGTTGACTATTGGAATCCAATAGTTGCTGGAACAAACGGAACATGTCAGCCACGGTTGGCTCAGTTGATGCTTGAGGTGGTGGGTTGTTTGTTTGATCATGATTGTCCATATCCTGAAATAAAAGACACAATTTCCTCAGGGAATATTCGACTCACAATGTTTATTCATAACAAGGTGTACAGCAGAGCCATATATTTATACATATTTCACTAAAATGAGAGTAATACAAAATGTGGTTTCTACTCTCAACTTCACATTTGTTTACATTCCTTTCACCTAACCTACTCATGTCACTCCACTTTCGCAAAATATGACATAGTATCTATCTCTGTCTATCTCTACTTGTATACATATCTGCTGATTTTCAGAATACCATACAGCAGACAAAAAGAGAAGGATTCCTTCTTCACTATACATTCATGGTTAGGTTTTTCTTATACTATAGCCTCAATGAGGATCCTTTCCTCATTGAGGATATCAACTTCTGGATGGAGTCTTTCAAAGTCATCTAGTGTACCCTCATATCCATGTAGTCCGATGTAGATGCGGTTTGGGTCTCGGACATGCAGACAGTAGGTTGTATTTTCATAATATATTTCAGCTCCGTCCTCAATGTCTCTGATAATGGGACGCATGACTGCATAAAATACTTGGTAGACATGGATGTCGTACCAGTCGGGTTCGTTCCACATTAGCCTTGCATAGCGCTGGTATAAGTACAAAGTGTAATCACTCCCATCCCTGTAGCACCCAGTTTCCCAAATGAGGGTAATTTTAAAATTTCGTGTTTATAATTATTTTAATAATGATATTTAATTCATGATATAATTTTTGGTGATTTTAAATCATTTTAAAATTATTTAAAACAATGACTTGTGGTTTTGACGTTTTGCTAGTGAAACCCTAGAGACTGTTTGACCTATAGCCTAACCATGTGATTATGATATTTTAATATCATTTTTGGCCTAAGAATATTTTTGCATTTGACCTCTTTGAATTATTTTGATATTATTTTATTATTTATGATATTGTTTTGGGGTTATTTGAGTCGGGTTCGAATTTCAACTCAATCCGACTTAAAACGGGGACCCGGGGGTAGTTTGACTCTAGTGGGACCCACACACTAGTTAGACATGGCCCACATGATATTAATTTTAGTCCACATGATAGAAATATTTTAGTTAGAGGTTAGACTAATTATTATGGATAATGTTAGTGTGATTAGAGACTTTAGAATGACTAATTTAGCCCCAACCAATTAGCCCTTTCCTAATACTCATAGAATAGGTTAGTAGGGGCTTTTGGACTTTTCCTAATAGGACAAAACTACCTTTATGGCCAGCCACAATAAGGATAGGGTTGAGCCTCCCATTTGTCATTATCCATCTATTTTTCTCTCTCTTGTTCTTCCCCAAATTCCTAGAGAGCAATCCCTAGCAATTTCTCTACCAAATCCTTCCATTTCACCACCAAATCTTCTTCTTTCCTTCTCCATTCTAGCCAAGGAGGAAGCTACCCAAGTTTGGGAGGATTCAGAGCTCATTCGTGTCCTTTTGGAATCTCTACGTGTCGGTGTCGCTCCGGGAAGGCTTTTCTTCGATTCGATCTACCGGGAGGTATAAATCTCTTCTCCTTTTCATTTCCTCATGCATATAGGTCTATTTGAACCCCATAGGAATGACCCCCATGGTTGTATCTCCATTTGTGTCCATTTTGTGTCCATTTGGAGGTCATAGGAGTGTCCTTTGTGTTGTAGATGTGTTCATGTTACATATATAGATATATATATATATATTGTAATGAGAGTGTATCTATATTTGTATATGTAATAAATGGTTCATGATGATTATATAATCAAGTTTGTGAGTGTGGTTCCTCATATTATTATTGCTATTATTGTTGTGGATAATTAGGATATATATTGTGTATTCTTTTGGCTCAAACTATCTAAATCCGTCATTATTTTTATCCACGTTTTTAATTTCAGCCCTAACTTAGAAATGTCATAACTTCTAGCTCAAAGCTCGGTTTAATCTCCCGTTTTTTTAAAAAGAAGAGTATTGAAGTTAGCTTTCCAAAAACATGTATTAATAGGCCTAATTCTTTCTGTAACTTTCTGGAGAATTATTTGAGTGTCAGCTGTACGAAAGACAAACGCGTTCTCGGTGTTTTTGCGATTCCGGGAGTTTCCGGAAACGAAAATGTGATCCGTTTAAAGTTTCGGAAAGCTAACACATAGATCTATAGCATACTTTAATCCTAAATTTTAATTCATGCTGAGATGGTATAGTATTGATTATTAGTAGGAGTTACTATTTGACATATGCATTTTGTGCACCCTTGTGTGTAGTATAATATTCTATTTGATTTTAACCCATATTAATGTATATACATTATGTAACTAAATAGAGAATACAAGCATGAGTAAATGGTTAAATAAATAATGTATAAGGTGATAATGTAAGCATGTATAAGTATGGCTTGTAATGAATATGTAGGTTCCATAGTATGTAATGTATGGTGCATATAGTGGTGCAAGAGAATAAATGAATGATGAATGAATGCAAGCATGAATGTAATGTAATAATAGATGTAATGTATGAAATATACAAGTTAATGAGATGTAATATTCTATGTTAACACAAATCCTATATTACCTCATGTACCCCCTTACACTATGTTGATACTATCACACTTGACACATTGTTCACTTACACTTTGACACTCTTTGAAATGTATACACTATGTATGCCCATTTAACCCTCACTTGCCCCTTTGCCATGTTCACATACACACACGTAGCCTCTTAAATAAGTATTTATGAATATAGTTAACTTAGCTATGTATGTATATTATATATATGTTAGCATATTGTGTTGTAATATATAATATAACCATTTAAAATGCCATGATTATAGACCTAATGTTGAATACCAATATATGCATGTGTATATATGTGTAGACATATATAGCTTAAAGTAATAGATTACCTAGTGTATATCCAATGTGAATTCTTGCCTATTTGAGTATTGAATAATTGCATGCTATATAGAGTTGGGTGTATGTTGGCTTGTATAGCCTTGTATTGATGTGTGCTTGCTAGGATAGTCTTGGTTAGGCCTAGTAAGACTTACTGGGTTCGGACATGACCTAGTTTGACCTAGTTTGACTAGTGCAGTTGACCAGAGTTGACCAAGGGTTGACTTTGGCCTAGTTTGACCTAGATTCATGTAGAATGCATTATAGTGCTTTATATTACCCTTCTAGACATGTTGTGACTTGTGCTGTTCTAATTAGGAGCCAGACACCTCTCCTCTGACAGTATCTTTACCTTGGACATTCAGATATCAGGCGAGTACATTCTCTGATCATTTCATATCCTGTTTAGAATTATATTTCTGCTTTAGATTACTATACTTGATGCTGTCACGACATTATCACGGATTAGTACTATACAGATCTCTTCATGCGATGTTATCCCCCTCGGGAGCATCGGGTACATTGTGTCATGTGCGTTTCACTTTCATCATGTACTCCTGTGCTTTCACCATACATGTACACTCTTGTGAATCTTGTACTCTCATGTTCACAGAGCCTTCATGTATACTATCATGTGCACCCTTTTAAGGGCCCCATGTGATATCATGTACAATAACATAACCTGTTTAGATCCTTGTGTATTGATTGGGGAAACGGAGGAGTGCTAGTAGTCATGTGAACAATTTCATAGTAGTGTAGATCATGTACAACTCTTTAGTGTAGATCATGTACAAATCTGTCCCGTTCACATGTGCTATCTTGTACTCTACATCACTAGCCACTGTTAGTTCTCTATTTATAGTAGATATTCTATTACAGTTCTCTCTCTGTTTACATACTGTATTTTTTCAGATCATGTATCTTACTTTACTGCATGATTATATTTTCTAACCTGCTATGAACTGTTGAGATGTAATGTGCTCGCTCTTGTCTTGACTGGACCTGTTGATAAATTTTACAGATAGCCTGGAGGTTGCCTGCTAGTCTAGAGGAGACAGTAGAGGTTGCATAGATAGCTAGGGTTTTTGCCTATAGTTTATTTTCAGTCATCTTGAGTTGTATTTATGGATTACTATATTTGGGTTTTGAGATGTATTCTGAGTTTGTATCTTAGACACTTAGACTTCTATCTGTTGTATCTCTTTTCGATTTCATGTTTTATCTATCTTCCTTTATGCTCTACCTTAGATGTGATTTAGTTTACATTCTGCTATGTTACCCCCATTCGGGGAGTATAAACTATTTAGTCTTATACTGTTAGATGCATTGAGACCTAGGACAGCGTTCTACCGCCGACACTGCGGCGTAGGCTGGGCGTTGTTACGTTCTCGTGCCCTAACTCTAGGATGCGGGTCGTGACACGTTTTTAGTGGTGGCCCATGCAGGTCGAGTTTGTGTAGTGGTATTCGAACTAGAGTACCACTACAGCCTGCAGTAGGATTAGGATATATTTTTGAAGATACTCAATCACAATTAGGATCCCTTGAGAGATTCCTGGGACGACCCTTGAGAATCTTGTTTAACTCCGATTTGAAAACCCTTTTCTTTTTCCTTGATTTGATTTATCTTTACTTTCTGCTATTGAATTTGATTTTGATGGATTATTATTGAATTTGAGTTTGTATTTATTGATTTTGATGAAGATTGTTGAAATTTGAATCTTGATATTAGCTATAGCATCGGAGTTTGTAGTTATATGATTTGAAGGATTTTGTTCATTTCTGAATTTTGATGTTCGTTGATAAATTTAATTTTTTTTGGTATTCATTGTTGATTTAATTTAATTTTTGGCAAGATAAAATTATAAGGGCCAGGTCATCTAAGTTATGGAAATCTTGTCTTCTATAGTCACATTAGCCAGCATGGTGAGGACATATAGTCTGATTTTGGATATATTTCTCGGGTGTAAAAATTTAAGGTTTTTGCAGCCAAGCTAGCGGCATCGCAAAAATGTTAAATACCATGATTCTAGAGGTATGTGCATAAGTCAAGGACTCTGTGATTATCGTAGCCTTGCTCACTAGTATGACGAGGATTTAGAGTACCATGATTTTGGATAGACGCATATGATTATCATATTGTACCTTAAATATTTTCGAACATGTTTTTGCTACTTTTGTTTCAGTCATTCAAAAAAAAGAAGGAATTATTGTTGTTTTATTTTGTTTCTCATTGTTTACTTAGGATATAACTTTAGCTATTTTTATAAACCTTGTGTAACTTTTTTACAAAAATTTATTTCTTCTTAATACAATAAACCAATGATTTTGCTAGGCCTTATTTTGGATTTGGTATTATAATTCTTATTTCAAAAAAAAATGGGTCCCTCTTTTAAATAGATAAGCAGAACAGATTCTATTATCATTCTTTTTCTGCCAATATTTTTACTACCATCATTCCTTGTCTTATATACCTATCCTGATTATATCAATTCCCTGTCTCGTATATAATTCTGTCAGCTATACCTTGACAACTCTTGAATCTTTATATCATTTTGCCTGAGAAATGTTAAGGAAGTGACGTAAATTATGTTGCTCAGAGAAGACGTAACTGGTTATTTTATGATGATCTAAAGGAAATCAAATGTGGAGTGTTCCATATGGAAACTTGAGATAGAAATGTGGTAAAGGTCTCGAATAGAATAAAGAGATGTATACTGCCAATCTGGAAATAATTACATTTAGAGAAATTTTGGGGTTATGAGATAGTTTATAGGTGTATTCAAAACTAATGAGGATATCAGAGGTCAACCTAGTTTTGAGAACTTAGAAAATCTTGGTTATTGATTCTGGGAAAAACTTTTACTCTGAGACTATGTAGAAGGTTAGTAATGGAAAAGAGAAGTTAATTGTGTTTAATAAGGATATTAAACAAGATGTTACGAGGAAATGACTAGGGATAGAGAGAGCACAAAGTTATGGAAGTTTAGAGATTGTTGTGAAATATTTTTAGCAGAATAATATTCAAGGGTGTATGTCGAAGAAAATACGGAAGTTGATTCTTTGATGAAAGATAAATTTTGTAAGACCTAGAAATTTAAATTAAATAATACGAGGAGAACAATTTGAACAAGTTCAAGGAATTCGTAAACGGGATTTAGAGGTTTTGGGTCAAATTTAAGACAAGGTGAAAGAACTTGGAAATTTAAATAAATGGTTAATGTTGATTCCTAAATGTGAGGGTTGTGCTTCAAGAGTGATGTTTGGAAATTGGGAATTGCCTACGGTAGTCATGGTAAGGGTTTAAGTAAAGGTTAAATTTTCATATGGAGACTGGTGAGGTAAAGATATGATTGGCAAGTTATGACCAGATGAACTTAAGAGTATCAGAAGCAGATGACTAACTCGATCTTCATTATTTTTGTGCATTAATTACCACCTCTTGAACTCCCACTTTCTAATTGAGATCCTTGACGTTCCTTATCGTGACTTTGATATTCGGAATGTAATACTAGCTGTTACCCTCCAACAAATCTTATATGCAAGACCTAGACGAGCTCACCTTCGTGTAGGTATATCATGTCCCACTAAAACCCGTCTTCTTGTACTCTATTTTCTTGATATGATTTTCTGGTCAACTGGCTAAACTATAACCTCTACCATTATATTGAATTTCTTCTTATTTCAATTAGAAATCCAGCCTTGACTCAATTCTTTCGACCCAACATGTGATGGTGTTCTGCTTGTTTCCTTAGATGCTTAACCTTGTACCTTATCTGATTACTTGACCCGTTGGTTAAGAAACTTGGACTATGTAATTCCTTTCATCATTACCACCCTTATATCTTGTGCTGCCAAATTAGCCTTAGTTTTGCAAGCTTATCTATCTTCGAGCTTGGTCATGACATATTTTATTGGGTGGTCACCCACTAACATATTGTCTAATCAGAACCGGTACATGATGGTCTGATCAACCTATTGTACTTTGGTTCGCTTTTTCATGTATCAATCTACGAGAATAGAGACATAGTTAAACTTGACCCTAGAGTCTCATTCGCGACAGCCTTGACAATTCTTCTTGAAATCTTTTCATCGCCTATGAACCTCGTATTCGTACTCAGTCGAACTAAATTTAATCATGACCTGAATCTCCATTATTGGATGCTCGTGCTCATACTTTGATTTTATTGATTTCCCTTCTTACCCAAATCTCGTTTATTCCAAAATTGATCAACTTAGATCGTGTCAAGACAAAAATCTATTTGTGATTTGTTGTGCCTAAATTTTCAATTTTTGCCATTTTATGGAATAGTAACCTTTTAATAATTTCTTAGTTGCTTGTTAATGACCAATTTTCATATAGGATGGTAGTCAGCCCTACAACCTTGATGATTGTTGTTCCCTTACTTTCCCAATTAGGATACCCTAGATTGTTTGTGTGTTGATACCATAGTACTATTTTGACCTAGAATGATTAGTGTACCTAGGTGAGACTTCCAACTGCTACGGTATGCCCTAACCTTGTATACTATTCCATCCAATTGCATGATTTAGATAAAAAAAATTTAGACCTTGATTGTTGGAAGACAGGGACGTCACCCCATTAGTATCAGTTGTAGATATATATAGGTTAGTCCTTGATGTGGGGATGTGTGTCTATAAACATGTAGCTTATGAGATTTATGAGAGATTATAGTATCAGCCTTGATGGGATGTACTAGTCTTTTGGTGAGCATAAATGTGTTATGAGAGATAGGGGCCTATATGTCTTAGTAATGCATCGTTCCTTTGGTAATAGAATGTATTAATAGATGGTTAATAGGAAGATAATAGTTTGAGCATACCTATAGCCTATGATCAGTTCTTTTTCATCCTTAGTTAAGACCACTTTAAAATAGGTCCAGTCCCTTGGATATAGGTTCCAGTCCATATTCTATTGAAGTTCCATTACCGCCGTACAACAGAGCAGTATTGGAGGTATTCCTAGATTGACATTTTTTAGATGTCCGTTTATTATTCCAGTGTTAGGAAGTGTTACCTTAGATATTGGGTAGGTTAGAGGCTCTAGAAGGAGTACTATCGATCTTAAATTTCGAGGACGAAATTTTTCTAAGGTGGGTAGAGTTGTAGCACCCAGTTTCCCAAATGAGGGTAATTTTAAAATTTTGTGTTTATAATTATTTTAATAATAATATTTAATTCATAATATGATTTTTGGTGATTTTAAATTATTTTTAAATTATTTAAATCAATGACTTGTGGTTTTGACGTTTTGCTAGTGAAATCCTAGAGACTGTTTGACCTAGAGCCTAACCATGTGATTATAATATTTTAATATCATTTTTGGCCTAAGGATATTTTTGCATTTGACCTCTTTGAATTAATTTGATATTATTTTATTATTTATGATATTGTTTTGGGATTATTTGAGTCGGGTTCGAATTTTAACTCAATCCGACTTGAAACGGGGACCCGGGGGTAGTTTGACTCTAGTGGGACCCACACACTAGTTAGGCATAGCCCACATGATATTAATTTTAGTCCACATAATAGAAATATTTTAGTTAGAGGTTAGACTAATTATTATGGATAATGTTAGTGTGATTAGAGACTTTAGAATGACTAATTTAGCCCCAACCAATTAGCCCTTTCCTAATACTCATAGAATAGGTTAGTAGGGGCTTTTGGACTTTTCCTAATAGGACAAAACCATCTTTATGGCAAGCCACAATAAGGATAGGGTTGAGCCTCCCATTTGTCATTATCCATCTATTTTTCTCTCTCTTGTTCTTCCCCAAATTCCTAGAGAGCAATTCCTAGCAATTTCTCCACCAAATCCTTCTATTTCACCACCAAATCTTCTTCTTTCCTTCTCCATTCTAGCCAAGGAGGAAGCTACCCAAGTTTGGGAGGATTCGGAGCTCGTTCGTGTCCTTTTGGAATCTCTACGTGTCGGTGTCGCTCCGGGAAGGCTTTTCTTCGATTCGATCTACCGGGAGGTATAAATCTCTTCTCCTTTTCATTTTCTCATGCATATAGGTCTATTTTAAACCCATAGGAATGACCCCCATGGTTGTATCTCAATTTGTGTCCATTTTGTGTCCATTTGGAGGTCATAGGAGTGTCCTTTGTGTTGTAGATGTGTTCATGTTACATATATAGATTTATATATATATATTTTAATGAGAGTGTATCTATATTTGTATATGTAATAAATGGTTCATGATGATTATATAATCAAGTTTGTGAGTGTGGTTCCTCATATTATTATTGCTATTATTGTTGTGGATAATTAGGATATATATTGTGTATTCTTTTGGCTCAAACTATCTAAATCCGTCATGATTTTTATCCACGTTTTAATTTCAGTCCTAACTTAGAAATGTCATAACTTCTAGCTCAAAGCTTGGTTTAATCTCCCATTTTTTTTAAAAGAAGCATATTGAAGTTAGCTTTCCAAAAACATGTATTAATAGGCCTAATTCTTTCTGTAACTTTCTGGAGAATTATTTGAGTGTTAGCTGTATGAAAGACAAACGCGTTCTCGGTGTTTTCGCGATTCCGGGAGTTTCCGGAAACGAAAATGCGATCCGTTTGAAGTTTCGGAAAGCTAACACATAGATCTATAACATACTTTAATCCTAAATTTTAATTCATGCTGAGATGGTACAGTATTGATTATTAGTAGGAGTTACTATTCGGCATATGCATTTTGTGCACCCTTGTGTGTAATATAATGTTCTATTTGATTTTAACCCATGTTAATGTATATACATTATGTAACTAAATAGAGAATACAAACATGAGTAAATGGTTAAATAAATAATGTATAAGGTGATAATGTAAGCATGTATAAGTATGGCTTGTAATGAATATGTAGGTTCCATAGTATGTAATGTATGGTGCATATAGTGGTGCAAGAGAATAAATGAATGATGAATGAATGCAAGCATGAATGTAATGTAATAATAGATGTAATGTATGAAATATACAAGTTAATGAGATGTAATATTCTATGTTAACACAAATCCTATATTACCTCATGTACCCCCTTACACTATGTTGACACTATCATACTTGACACATTGTTTACTTACACTTTGACACTCTTTGATATGTATACACTATGTATGCCCATTTAACCCTCACTTGTCCCTTTGCCATGTTCACATACACACACGTAGCCTCTTAAATAAGTATTTATGAATATAGTTAACTTAGCTATGTATGTATATTATATATATGTTAGCATATTGTGTTGTAATATATAATTTTATATAACCATTTGAAATGCCATGATTATAGACCTAATGTTGAATACCAATATATGCATGTGTATATATGTGTAGACATATATAGCTTAAAGTAATAGATTACCTAGTGTATATCCAATGTGAATTCTTGCCTATTTGAGTATTGAATAATTGCATGCTATATAGAGTTGGGTGTATGTTGGCTTGTATAGCCTTGTATTGGTGTGTACTTGCTAGGATAGTCTTGGTTAGGCCTAGTAAGACTTACTGGATTCGGACATGACCTAGTTTGACCTAGTTTGACTAGTGCAGTTGACCAGAGTTGACCAAGGGTTGACTTTGGCCTAGGTTGACCTAGATTCATGTAGAATACATTGTAGTGCTTTATATTACCCTTCTGGACATGTTGTGACTTGTGCTGTTCAAATTAGGAGCCAGACACCTCTTCTCTGACAGTATCTTTACCTTGGACATTCAGATATCAGACGAGTACATTCTCTGATCATTTCATATCCTGCTTAGAATTATATTCCTGCTTTAGATTATTATACTTGATGCTGTCACGACATTATCACGAATTAGTACTATACGGATCTCTTCATGCGATGTTATCCCCCTCGGGAGCATCGGGTACATTGTGTCATGTGCGTTTCACTTTCATCATGTACTCCTGTGCTTTCACTATACATATACACTCTTGTGAATCTTGTACTCTCATGTTCACAGAGCCTTCATGTATACTATCATGTGCACCCTTTTAAGGGCCCCATGTGATATCATGTACAATAACATAACCTGTTTAGATCCTTGTGTATTGATTGGGGAAACGGGGGAGTGCTAGTAGTCATGTGAACAATTTCATAGTAGTGTAGATCATGTACAACTCTTTAGTATAGATTATATACAAATCTGTCCCGTTCATATGTGCTATCTTGTACTCTACATCACTAGCCACTGTTAGTTCTCTATTTATAGTAGATATTCTATTACAGTTCTCTCTCTGTTTACATACTGTATTTCTTCAGATCATGTATCTTACTTTACTGCATGATTATATTTTCTAACATGCTATGAACTGTTGAGATGTAATGTGCTCGCTCCTGTCCTGACTGGACCTGTTGATAAATTTTACAGATAGCCTGGAGGTTGCCTGCTAGCCTAGAGGAGACAGTAGAGGTTGCATAGATAGCTAGGGTTTTTGCCTATAGTTTATTTTCAGTCATCTTGAGTTGTATTTATGGATTACTGTATTTGGGTTTTGAGATGTATTCTGAGTTTGTATCTTAGACACTTAGACTTCTATCTATTGTATCTCTTTTCGATTTCATGTTTTATCTATCTTCCTTTATGCTCTACCTTAGATGTGATTGAGTTTACATTCTGCTATGTCACCCCCATTCGGGGAGTATAAACTGTTTAGTCTTATACTGTTAGATGCATTGAGACCTAGGACAGCGTTCTACCGCCGATACTGCGGCGTAGGCTGGGCGTTGTTACGTTCTCGTGCCCTAACTCTAGGGTGCGGGTCGTGACAATCCCATTCCAAACTTGGCATAAATAGGTCCATACCTACATTCATAATATTCTTAAGAAAAAAATATTTTCCAGGAATATAAAAATATAGGAAAAGCATATTTATTTATTGATAGCACAATATGTTCCTACTACATACATTCATATATTACATTTCTACTAAATACATTCATATTCCACCTATATATTGGGGCCTAATACTTATTTTACATTCACACACAACTAATACTTATTTATACATCTATATTTACACACTATCTTCATTCTGGGGTTTAAATCCACATTCTCCTTATGTTAAGGATCCTTTCCTCTGGGTACGCCTGTTTCCATTCTTCCAAGGTACCGTTACGTTCATTTTCTGGACCTTCAGAGGGTTCTGCCTTGATCAGTACATAGTAATGCACCGTATTATAATATACTTTTCTTTCATCTACTATATCTGTCACCACTGGGTATTTCAGCTCGTAATATACCCCATAGGCTTCTATCATTCCTTTTGGTGCTACTTTCCACATCTTCTTCATAAATACATAATATTCGTCCATGCTGTGGCTGTCATTATTTAGTCTTGCGAAAGGTGCGAATCGGGGCATGATCTACATCAAGAATTTCTTGAGTCACTATCCATTTACTAGGATTAAATAGTTGGTTAGAAAAGAGGTAATCATCTACTAACTATTGATACTTCCTTCTCAGGGATTCCTAGAGTGTGATTGGGACTCGTAGTGCTCCCTATGATTCTAGAACCTACGTTTTATCCGAACCTATGTCCTATCCTAGATTTTCCATTCTTGCTGACCTGTATGGGCCACCACTTAAAAGACGTGTCACGTCCCGCTTCCCGGATGGAAGGGTGACGTCATAAACACATCCCCAGGCTACGTGCCGAAATCGCGATTGTCTTCCGTAATCATCAGCAGAATGGAAAATACAAGGAATTTTTATGGCATTAAAATATAGTATAGCTATTATACAGGAAACTTTTCCAACAATACTATTACAGATTATTACAAAAGTAGATTTGTAAAATAACTACGATACTGCTGGCCATAACTGTAGGTAGTCCAGACAGTTTACTCCTCGTTGTAGTACGGCGATACTTCGGCGGAGGCGTCTTCTTCTTCTTCACCTAGTGAACAAATACTAGGTCGTTCAGAAAACGACGAGCAAGTCCTCGGCCAAGAACGGTGAAAGTTAAACAAAAATAAGGAATATGTAGTTTAGAGAAAAATGAAACAGAGTATGCCAAATTGCACTGCTATATATATATATCTGCTTTAGTAAAACATGAATGAAATCAACGTCCTACTCCATGAATAATAAGATTTTCGAGCTTCCCTTGAGCTTTTAGTAGGAATTGCTTTCCTTTAGCAATTAAGGACACTGCCCACCTATAATAGCAGCGTTGTTTCTGGAGTAAGATTTAAATGAAATGCAGTTTTGAGAACAATACTCCGAATAATCCTCTAAATATTTTCCGTGAACAATCCCGTTAACCTGGGATCAGGCTGTGATTTCCGAGCCTCCCTTGGGCTAAAATCGTCTATTGATGTTACTGTCAAATAGATGCATTGATTTCCGAGCCTCCTTTGGGCTAGTACACCCTAGTCGAAACTAGATGTACTGATTCACGAGATTTCCGAAATACTGATCAGCTTTTGTTATTTATGTTACGGGATATCTAGGGATATTCAGTTGTTCTCCCCTCCCAAATGCTTTCTAGATAAGAAATTTTCTAAGAATTTCCGAAAGTCAGAAATTTTTCTATCTCCTAAATTTTTCAAAAATTTTAGCGGAGTCTCCTTTGTATTTAGGAGCCCCGAAAATTTACAAGAAACATATATATGATAAAAGAAAGATATGGGCTCGCCGACCCCTTCGGTGGAGCAACTCTCAACATCGGAACCACGCAAGTAAATAATTGGGATCGCCGACCCCTTCGGTGGAGCAACTCTCAACACCGGATCACGCAGTTATAAAAGAACAGAAGGAACTTGAGACTTTTACCTGAGCAAGCAATGATTACCTTTCCTTTAGCAATTAGTCGGGTCGCGGCTTGCTAATAGTTTTGCAGTTTATCAAAATGAGCAAATGTTTATCCAACTATACTAGTAAATATGCAAGACTTTATAACATATATCTATATATGTATATGTATATATATATATATATCTATTATACAAAACACAAAGGTTTTTGAATCCTAGGGCTGACTGTGCCAAGATAAAGAGTGGTTGAGATTTAATCTTGGTGAATCAACGGTTGTGGGGTTTTATGGGGAATCCAAAGATGGGGATTTAATATTTTGATGGTTGGGATTTAATATTTTGATGGGGGCCTCATAATGGTTGTGGATGAGCATTATTGAGAGTGGGGTTTTATGGGGAATCCAAAGAAAATTCACATCGAGCAGTGGTTGGAATTTAATATTTTGATGGGGGCCTCAAAATTATTATTGTTCGTTTAAAATTAGGGGTCCAAGATTTTGAGGGGGAATACCTTAAATGAACCATGCCCTATGGGCACGGGTTATGACTAGTGTATATATATCATGTAGATAGTATAAAGAAAATCAAATCAAACCAAAACTCTTCAATATCAACATTTTAATTTTTGTGCATAAAGTAAAAAAAAAAAGAGACTTATTTCTAAATATGAACACACAACATTGAGTACTTAATAGTAAGTAGAGAAGCGCAGGGTCCTTGTACTTTTACCTTTCCGGCGTGCGGTCCAATTGTTCAGTTCCAATGTGTATGTCAAACTTACCCTTAGAGAGTCCCATGTTCATGTATGTTTATGTGTTCATGGAAATTCAAGTCCAAATAGTTCGGGTCCACAATTCAGTTCCTTTAGTTGTGCATACTTACCCGTGATATGTCACAAATAATAGTTCCAGTGCCCAATTTTAAATTCCTTTGCCTATGTCTATCAAAATTGAATATTTACTAGAGATCAAAATTAAAAACAATTTAGATATCTCGAATTGGGTTAAATGCTACC
This sequence comes from Iris pallida, assembly GCA_029216955.1. Taxonomy (NCBI): domain Eukaryota; kingdom Viridiplantae; phylum Streptophyta; class Magnoliopsida; order Asparagales; family Iridaceae; genus Iris; species Iris pallida. The sequence goes on from JANAVB010019399.1 coordinate 2,254,807, forward strand.
AAAATTTCAAAAGTTGTATTTAACCATAGTTAGAGATAATTCCATAACTTATATTCTAAATTCTTGATGAAATGAAGAAATTAATATCTAATTATGAGACTTCAAAGTTAACCTATACAAGTTCCAATTCCTAGTATTACCAGAACTTATCAAAAAAGAAATTTGTATGTTCTTAACTTAAAATTTCAGAATTTAATATGAATTCCTAATTATTCAGAATTAACTTAGAAGAAAAAAAAATTATTAGAGAAGAAGGAGGAGAAGAGGACTTGCCTTGGATTGGAAATGACCTAGGCTTCTCCACAACCCTAATTTGAACCCAATAGCAAAATAACAACCCTTGTTAGTACTCTAACCTAGTTTGAATTGGAAATATAAGGATTGGGGAAAGAAGATGAGGATTACCTAGGGTTTTCACTACCAAATTACAGTATTTTAGCGACGGCCATTTAGCGACGGAAATTTTCCGTCGCTATTACCGTCGGATCACCGACGGATTTGTGACGGACTACCGACGGAAAGCAGTGGACAATTTTTTTTATTTTTTTATGTTCATATCCGTCGCTACGCCGTCGATAGGTCGTCGGCCAAGTAGCGACGGTTTTATATCCGTCGCTAGAACGTCGCATATTTTGGCGGCAAAAGCCTAAAATATTGGCGCGAGATTTGACTGACGACTTAGCGACGGAATAATCCGTCGCTACTCTGGCGCGAGATTTACTGACTACTTAGCGACGGAATAATCCGTCGCTACTCCGTCGCTAAATTTACGTTCCAGACTTAAATTGAAACGACGGGAGGAACTTTTTCATTCCCCCCAAATTTCACTCTCTCTCCTTTCTCTCTCTCTCTCTCTCCCGCGGTGATCGATCGGCGACCCCCTCTCCTCTCTCTCCCACGGCGGTGATCGGCGACCCCCTCTCCTCTCTCTCTCCCAAAGGTAATCCCCTCTCCCTCTCCCTCTCTCTCTCTCTCTCTCTCTCTCTTTTTCTCTCTCTCTCTCTCGCGCGCGCGCGCGGTGGTTGTGGGTGCAGCGGGCCGGGGGCGTCGGGGGCTGCGGGGGCGGCGTCGACTGCGGAGGGCGACGGTGGCGGCGGTGGCGGGGGGTGTGGAGGGGGCGGTGGGAGGGGGCAGGAAGCGTTGGAGGGATGGGGGCGCGCGGGGGCTGGCCGCGGGGTGCGGGGGGTTGCGGAGGGGGGCTGGCCGTGCGCGGGGGGCGGGGGGCGGGGGGTGTGGAGGGGGCGGTAGGATCGAGGGGGCGGGCAGCGTTGGGGGGGGGACGATGGGGGCGGGGGCTGGCCGCGGGGTGCGGGGGGGGTATGTGTGGAGGGGGGCTTGCCGCGGGGGGCGGAGGGTGTGGAGGGGCGGCGATGGGAGGGGGCGGGGGGTGTGGAGGGGGCGGTGGGAGGGGGCGGGCAGCTGTCTCCGTCACTGCCTCTCTCCTGGCTAGCGACGTCATTTAGCGACGGCGACCAGTAACGTCGCTATTTATTGAAAATAGCGACGTCATAAAAATAACGTTGCAAAACGTCGCTGGCTAGCGACGTTCTGCGACAGGCATAAATATTCGTCGCTGATGAGCGACGAATAGCGACGTATTATTAAATCACGTCGCCATGTGGAAAACTTCCTATTTGGACACATCAAGTGTTTGATTTATTGTTGGAATGAATATTTTGTATATTTATTCTCAGATTTTAGATGTGTTCTTGAGAGTATCTCATGGTATCATATTGCCTATATATATATACCATTGCAGCAGCAGCAATGCAGCAGCTGCAGCAGAAGCATGCAGCAGCAGCAGTTAAATGCAGCAGCAGCAGCAGTTAAATGCAGCAGGGGGGAGGGGGCCGGGCATTGTTGGGGTGGCTTACTGCATCCATATTGCACCTGCCCAGCTCATCATCCCTTGTGTGCAGTCAGATGATACCCCTACTACTATTTTGTCCTGCATACTATAGTTATATGTTCAGTCACAGTTTATAACTAGTGTTCTTTCCATAGCAGTAGCAGACCCATTCGTTTGAGTATCAGTCCAATATTGGTCCTATATCACTTGGGTATGTGATAGACCTTAGACTTCATCTTTTCCTTTTTAAATGAATTGTCTACACAAATAAGTACTTATCAAAAATTTGTTGTTTTCTGTGTATGGAGTGTTTTGTTGGCATGGGATGATGGCTTTTGAATTACATTGGACTAAAAACTGAGAATTAGTACACTGTTTGTGTTTACTGATTTAAGGATGATTAAATTATTAGGTTTAATCCTATGTCATGTCTGGGTTTAAGTTATATGTTATGATTCATGTTGGCATGGGAATTTTGGTTTTTGAATTTGAGCTGTTACATTCTTTTACATTCTGTTACATATACTTACCAGATGGCACCCATGACCCGAGGAGCGGCACGTCGTTTGAAGAAAACAGTGAATGCTGAGGTGGCTCCTCCTACAGTTGAGGAGGAAATGGCACCGGTTGCTAGTGAGACCGGGAGTTCTAGTCATCCAGCACCGGTAGCTAGTAATGCCGAGAGTGCTTTTGATGCAGTCCTGGCAAGGGACGACACCTCTCCTCGTACCAAAAATCTCGCTTTTCGGAGGTGGTTGCGTGAAAGTATCACTGAGCGTTTGCGTGAGCAGCGTGGCAAGCATTAGCTATTAGTACTTATTTGTATTGGACTATTTTTATTAGGTTGTTTTTGTTTTAGACTATTTGTATTGGACTACATATATGAATTAGAACTGTGTCAATCTCTGGATTATATTGGACTACGACACCGCGGTAACATAGTTCCTGCAGCCATTCGACTGGCGAGGCAGAAACTATGTATCCGTAGATAAAGTGGACTGTCCTCCGACCCTCATCCCTCGGCAATGATGATACGACAACCAACCGGAGAGGATACTCCGAGAGATCCATCTGGGAGGGACGTATAATCTGAGAGATCACCTTTACAAGAATTATATCAGTAGTAGGATTGAGTGCTGGAGGAGATGTTATCAGAGTATACGTCCTACTCAGATGGATCTCTCACCGTTACTATTTTTTTTCTGACAGCATGGTGGATGTGCTCCGTCCACAGATTCTGGCTTCGAGCCAAAACTTTGTTCCGGAGCTCAAGTGGACATCTTTGGTGTATAGCTCGAGGGAAAGGTTCCTGACAGCATGGTGGTCTCCTCTGTCAAAGTATCCGTGCTCATCCCACATGGGTTGTGGGACGAGCACGGATACTTTGACAAACGAGACTACCATGCTGTCAGGAACCTTTCGCTCGAGCTATACACCAAAGATGTCCACTTGAGCTCCGGAACAAAGTTTTGGCTCGGAGCCAGAATCTGTGGACGGAGCACATCCACCATGCTGTCAGAAAAAATAGTAACGGTGAGAGACCCATCTGAGTAGGACGTATACTCTGATAATATCCCCTCCAGCACTCAATCCTACTACTGATATAATTCTTGTAAAGGTGATCTCTCAGATTATACGTCCCTCCCAGATGGATCTCTCGGAGTATCCTCTCCGGTTGGTTTGTGTTCTGAGCCATCCGTTCTCACAGAGGGTCCTTTTTTGGATTCTATATTTTGTATTTTGGTTTCTGTATTTTGGTTTCTATATTTTGTATTTTGGTTTCTGTATTTTGTTACATTCTTCAGATACTAGATACGATAAGAACATATACATTCTTTTATATTCTGTTACATATACTTACCAGATAACACCCATGATGGGTGACCAGGACATAGTCCCTGCAGCCATTCGACTAGCGAGGCAGAAACTATGTATCCGTAGATAAAGTGGACTGTCCTCCGACCCTCATCCCTCGGCAATGATGATACGACAACCAACCGGAGAGGATACTCCGAGAGATCCATCTGGGTAGGACGTATACTCTGAGAGATCACCCTTACAGAAATGATATCAGTAGTGGGATCGAATGTTGGAGAAGATATTATCACAGTATACGTCCTCTCCTCCACGATGGCTCTAGACCCATCTGCTCGTCCCTGCTTCCATTCTTCTTATTTGACTCTCTCAGCCACACATGATATCCAGCTCAAGTGTAGAGTAGGCAGAAAAGAAGGGGACAGGAATAGGAGGGGGAAGCAGCACAGCCGGCGGCATGACCCGGAGGAAGTACAGAGGTTTTCTTCAACATACGTAGGAGAACTATAAGGATTTATCTTTTCATAATATATCATCTTGTCAAAGACCCTTAATGTGACAACCATGTTACCGCGGTGTCGGAATATTAACATGTCATAATTTTCTAAGCCGTGTGTTTTGACATAATCATCCCAACTCTTTCCTCCTGTGTCGTAATCTCGCATTATTACATAGAACTGAAATCCGGTTGGGAGGATTATGTCAAAACACACGGCTTATAAAATTATGACATGTTAGTCTTCCGATACCGCGGTAACATGGTTGTCACATTTAGGGTCTTTGACAAGATGATATGTTGTGTTTACCTATATCCTTATAGTTCTCCTACGTATGTTGAAGAAAACCTCTGTACTTTCTCCGGGTCATGCCGCCGGCTGTGCTGCTTCCCCCTCCTATTCCTGCCCCCTTCTTTTCCGCCTACTCTACACTTGAGCTGGATATCATGTGTGGCTGAGAGAGTCAAATAAGAAGAATGGAAGCAGGGACGAGCAGATGGGTCTAGAGCCATCGTGGAGGAGAGGACGTATACTGTGATAATATCTTCTCCAACATTCGATCCCACTACTGATATCATTTCTGTAAGGGTGATCTCTCAGAGTATACGTCCTACTCAGATGTATCTCTTGGAGTATCCTCTCCGGTTTGGTTGTCTTCTGAGCCATCCGTTCTCACACTTAAAATATAGGGATTGGATTATGTGTTTCGTATTTTCGGCGAACCCAGGGATTGGATTCTGTATTTTGTTTTTTGGTTTCTGTATTTTGTTTCCAGCTCCATTTGCATTAATCTACGGTACGACATGGTGATCAGGACATATATAGTTCCTGCAGCCATTCGACTGGCGAGGCAGAAACTATGTAGCCGTAGATAAGTTGACTGTCCTCCGACCCTCATCCCTCGGCAATGATGATACGACAACCTATCACTATATCTTATATAGTAGTAGATGATGTCTTAGTATTACATTATGTGTGTTCATCTTGATTCTGTTACGTTCTTCAGATACTAGATACGATAAGATCATATACTACACCATATGTACAGAACATAGATGATTCACACTAATGTATGCTAGAATGAATTTTGGGTTGTGTATTCTGAGCCATCCGTTCTCACACTTGAAGATAAATTTTCAGTATAACGACGGATATTAGGTTACTCTTCAGTATAATTGATGTCTATTCTTGGATAATTGGTGTGCATTAAATTCGTATGTGCATATTTCGTCTATGTGATTTTTGGATATATACCTACGCTGGGTTATAAGCGATGATCTGATATACAAAGGAGGTGCTGCCGAAATTTTTGTAGACATTTGGATACATTGTATGTTCGAATATTTTTTTTATGTTTGGATAATTTAATGTTGGATATTGGATATATTGTGTCGGTAATATTTTGTTGGATATTGGTGTCGGATATGGATATTTTGCATATGGATATATGGTGTTGGATATTGGATACGTTGGATATTCGTGTTGGATATGGATATATGGTGTTGTATATGGATATTTTGTATGTTTGATATTGTGTTGGATGTGTTGTATAAACAGGAAAGAGTCTGTTTGCAGTATTTTTTTTTTTCAAAAATTAGAAGTTAGCGACGGACTGGCGACCACTCAGCGACGGATAGTCCGTCGCTAACTGGAGAAACTGAGTTTAGCGATGGAGTGGCGACGTAAAAACCGTCGCTACCTGGAGCATTTCAATAAAGCGACGGATTGGCGACGGACTATCCGTCGCTAACTGTAGGAATTTAATGTATCGACGGATTGGCGACGTAATATCCGTCGCTACCTGGAGTATTTTACATTGAGCGACGGTTTAGCGACGGAATGTCCGTCGACCTGGTTCTGTTTGATGTCCATAAATTTTGCAGTTAGCGACGGATGTTTTGTCGCTAATACGACGCTAATCCGTCGTACACCTCGACGGATTAGCGACGGCATAACGACGACCTGCCGTATGGGAAAATCTCTGATACGCTTTTACCGACAAATTTACGACGGATTAGCGACGGATATTGCGTATCAGAATATCACTGATACGGTTTTGCCGACTCTTTAGCGACGGATTTTTTCGTCGCTAATCCTATATCCTGATACATGTTTTGACGAAAGCTAGTCGGTAATCCGTCGCTATATATATTTAAATGCGCCGACGGTATTCCGTCGCTAAGTCGTCGCTGAGCGACGGAGTAGCGACGGATATGTTTTAGCGACGAGGTTATTCCCGACGGCTGTTTTACCAAAATTTCCGTCGGTAATCCGTCGGTATTTATTTTTGGCGACGGACTACCGACGGATAAGGCCGTCGGTAAATCCATGTATTTTGGTAGTGTTTCCTTCTTGGAAATTGAAGTGGAAGAGGAAGGAGATGAAGAAGGGGGGTGGTGGAGATGGCCGGGGAGGGGCGGTCGGTGGCGGCAGGTGGCGGCAGCGGGCAGTTGGGGGGGGGGGGGGGGGGGGGGGGGAGGTCGGGTGCGTGTGTGTGTGTGTGTGTGTGTTTTTTTTTTTTTTTTTTCTTTCTTCCTTTCTTTTGTGTGTGTGTGTGGTTTATATAGAGGGAAAAGGGGGGGTTATATGGAGAGAGGGTGCTGGTGGGGTTTTGGGTGTGTGTGTTTGTGTGTGTGTGTGTGGGGGTGGGGGGGGGGGGGGGGGGGGGGGGGGGAAGAGAATTAAAGGGGGTGAGGTGTCTCCTTCCACACAAGTCCATAGGACACATGGGGGGGACACTTGGCCCCTTAGGTTTTTATGTTTTTAGGGACACTTGGTCCTACCTAGAGTTAGGGTTAGGGACACTTGGTCCTACCTAGGGTTAGGGTTATGACATGACATGGAAATAATTAGTAACAATAATAATAATAATAATAAACCATAATAATAATAATAATGATAATAATAATACTAATAAAAATTAATTATCATAATAATGATAATAATAATAATAATAATAATAATAATAATAATAATAAGAGTATGACACTCTGACATCTTTACATTCAGGCATATGATCAGAATATGATGCTTTTTATTCATAATTGAAAATTACATCCAATATCACTGTCGAAAATGATCTAATCTGGCACATATATATGACTGTTGGTAACTATGAAACATGAATATTACTATGTATCTTTTGCTTATGTATTGTTGAGCATTCTTTTAATATTCAATCCATACCGCGGACATTCTGTGGAAATACGGTTTAAATTGTATGCATGGTCCTGGTCATATTTACTTTCTTAGTTGTATTGTGTTATCATTGTTCCTTAATAAATGAAATCTGGCATACAAATGAGTGTATTTTGGTCTTTTCTCCACTCCATAGATGCGTTAAATTTTGTACCTGCGACGCCTGATAGATTAAAGTTTAAGCTTACAGAAATAGCAAGAAAACTTGTCTCTTTAAATCAATATAAGCTAGATGAATCATTCTCTTTTTTCTTCTCTTTCATGACAATATTGTCTTATAATCTTAATTTTTTGTCACTCTCTCTCAAGTCTTGGATCTGTTTACCTACATATCTTCTTGTTGACACTTTGATCTATAATCTTGGACTGCATATTCTCAAATTAAAATTACATACCATTACTCTTGAACCTCTGTTCATGTGTACTATACATGCAATAGTGAACTTGATGTGGTATGTATACCCAGAGACTCCAGACCCACCCATTTTACTGCAGAGGCCTTTTCTCTTTCCTCCTTTAGGCCATCAATGCTGCCTGTGCGATACTTGCTGTTTCTTAAGGTAATTTCTAAAGTAACTCCACGTTTTACTCCAGGATAGCCCATCAGGACTGCCAATAAACCTAACATTAAGGAGGACTGCCAACTTCGTTCACAGTCTATCTTAATATTCAAAATTTTTTTAGGACTGTCACCTTTGTTAGCAGTCCTATTTTATGTTAGGACTTAGCTGTCCTGGAGTAAAATATGGAGTGCCTTTAGAAATTGCGTTTCTTAAACAGTGCAAAACTCCCCCATCTCAAGCATAGAGTTTCCTTTTTTTTTTTTCTTTTCTTTTTAAACTTCCTAGCATTTCCATATGGGCCCATGAACCTAGTAAGCATTGGTTACTAATCGTTTCCATATAAGCTCCTTTGTCCTTTAAGAGGATTGCCAAAATTAAATGGTGGAAAACGTGTGCACGGTTCAAGAGAAAATACTGTGCAGAACTTCCTCAGTTTACTCTTCCCTAATTTGTTTTGTTCGGTTTGTCTTAACATTTAAGTTGCTTTAACTTACTCTCATCTTGCTCTCTTCTCTATCTTTCTCACTGTCAGAAACCTACAGCTACATGTTTTGCCCTGCATGCACTTAAAAGTATATAGCATTTAGTTGCCAGCTACAACATGGAACATTTTGTTTCAAAACTGACCGTATTGAAATATTTCTTCGAGTCCTTTTTCTCTTCAATCTTTCCATCTTTGCCTTTGATGTGTCAATTTGCATGTGCAGGGTTTTGGTCGTCAAGAAAAAGAAAAAAAGAAGAAGAAAAAAAGCAAATTCTATTGGCACCTCAAGTTTTACTTGAGAGCAGCCCAATTTTTTTAAATTTATTTACAAGTTTACCACTCCTAATTTTTACTTGAGAACAACCCACATATTTGGATTTGGACTGCCAGCAAAGTTGGCAGTCCTAAAGGATTTGGGTAGTTTGAATTTGAACCGCCAACAAAGTTGACAGTCCTAACATAAGGTATAACTGTCAACTTCGTGGACAGTCCTACGGGGCTGTCCTAAGTACAAATTACACCAAGTTGGGCTGTCCTGAAATAATGGCTCTCCTGGAGTAAAATGTGGAGTGCCTATTGAATTTGCCAAAAAAAAAACCATGGTTATTTCTTGCTTGATATAGTCACATGTTGTTGGGGCTGTAAGCTAGTTCTATTTTGAATCTGGTTCTTGCTTGAGTTGGATACATGTAGAGTAGTTTTAATCTTGACAATTTATTCTTCAATTTCAAGTCCTCTGTTGATAATGTTAGTAAAAATAATTTCTAACTCTGTATTTTAGAGACAAAATAATAGAATATAATGTAAATAAATAATCTGACCGATGCCGAGGCTTGAACTTGGTTCAATATCCTTAAGACAATATTCGCCCCGCACTAGTAGTTACGGTTTTAATGGCGATTAGTCTTCCAGGATACAACGGTTCTTCTCCTTCGGTAGCAGCACTTCAAACCGTAGGAACTCGTCGAAGCAATGTTGGTTGTCTCTCTCTCTCTTAGACTTAGTGCGCTAGATGGATGAATTGATTGAATGATTGAATTAATCAAACACTTATGCTTTTATAGAAATAAAGAGACACAATGGAAAGGACACACCTTTCCAATAAATAGATTCGTACACCTTTCCAGAGATTCGTTGCTATAGATTCATTGATAGAAAATAATAATAATTATTATTATTTCAAATATACATTCACTATTCCAACGGATAATTGGCTTGAGTAACTAACCTCAACTCCTTAGCTGGGGCATATTCCTAGATTTTGTGTGAACATGTGAATATATATTTCCATCTTCATTTGTGATAATTCTACCCCTGCCTCGTTGGTTTTAAAAAGTCTCTAACGACTTAACTGGAATCTCAAAGGTCGAGTGTCCTTGCACAATGCGAAGGACTTGTATTTCATTCTGATAATTCTACTTCTCTTACCTCCTTAGTTTAACAAAATGACTTAAAAGTTACTGGAAGAGTGGAATATCAGAAGTTCAGTATTGGTGTACATTACCGCAGAACTTGTATGTTCATCAAAAGATTTGTTGCTTATGTGTTATGTTGCACGAAAACAGACACAGTTACGGATAAGGACACGATATGGGTACATGATACGGACACTTTCGGATAGGTACAATGTAATCACCTATGTCGCATGAATATGGAAACGGATACGGGTATGGACACCATACAGATACAGTCATCATTTTTCCGTGCCCGTGCAACATAGCTTGTGTGTTCCAGCCTGTGTTTGGAAAATTTATGGTTCTCCCGTTACCGACCTCTTGTTTGAGTGCCAAAATGTTGGTTTGTGCGTATGTTGATTGCCGTCCTAGCTTTGATATTGTAGTGTGCTAGCATTATTTGGGACTTGGTTGGCCAAATATCTCGGACCTAGCTAGCAGCCTACAATGAATTAGAGTCTTACATGGCTGCTCCGCAGTTTGGGCATCAGGTCTGGAGATCAGCCAAAGCCTCAATCCGATCTAACTGACTTGGGTGGTCTCGTTCCAGGTTTCGACCCTTGTTAGCAAATTCGACAATCAGGAAAAATTCGGGACGACAAAAGTGCGAGTATAAATCGGCTCAGTGCAATAAAAGACGTTCAAAAATTCGGTCAAAAATTCGAAAAATGGAAATATTATGGTTAGAAATTTCACTTCTTAAATATGTTGCCAATTTGGTTAATTAAACAAGTTCCAACCATAATTTTTTGTGCTAATTTTTTCAATAATTTATACGAAACGCATTAAAAACTTCACATGCTTAAAATTTATATACCGATTTGAATATGTCAAAAGTACGCAAGTATTGTAGGTTTATGAAAGATACGGAAAAATTCGCTTACAATACGAGTTTTATTCGGTGATTGCTAACAAGGGTTTCGACAGATTCCCCTGCCTAATATGTGATGCATATTGCTTCAGTTTCATGAATGCCTATGGCAAGTACTGATATCCGATCAGTACTGGACCATTCCTATGAGTATCCGTTCTGCGGTTTTGGCTGTTTCAGGGACGTTTCAGTGGTTTTGAAACGGTAGTTTCGGTGGTACTGGTATCAGCCAATGCTGTGAAACACTACGAATAGGACACACTTGTTGGAGTTTGATCTTTTTCTAAGTGAATTTTAGTCCCACATCGGCTAGACCAAAGGAGTTGTATCTCTATATAATAGCTTTCCTATTTTAGAGATGCACATGTGGTGTGGAGGTGCACATGGGTGTGCCATGTGGGGTTATTTTTCTAATGGGAAAAGTACTAAATCAACAATAAAAGCATTCATGCTTTTTGCTCTTGGGAAATTCATTTCCATGGGAGCTAAGTCCCGTAGGGGCTTAGCGACTCGGACTCGGACCCGGACTCGGACTCGGACTCGGACTCGGGCTCATGGGCTCATGAGGCGTAATGTGGCGTTTTGTTGGCGCACTTTGCACTTACGCTGCCCAGGTGCGCGCCCAGGTTGCGCTCAGGTTGCGCAGGGTTGCTCGGGTTGCTCGGTTTGCGCTGGTTGCGCAGTGTGCGCAGTGCGTGCAGTGCGCGCAGTGTACGCAGTTCAGTGCGCGCTCTGTCGCGCAGAGTGCAAGGAGCGCTGGGTGTGCGCAGTTGGCAGCAGAACGTGCGTTTGCATGTTCTGGACGGTTGCTACATGTTCGGGGTGGTTATTACCACGTTCCTAACTTTGTGGCAACCAACCAGTTGCTGCAGGGCCTATATAAGGCATCCTCTCTCTCAAGGCTCATTACAGAATAGAAGAAAAAAAGGAGGAGCCACTACATAAAGTTTACAAGTATTTTTTAGCACACGTAAACAGAGTAATCAGAAGTGTTCTTTAACACGGTTCTGATCTTCTAGTAGCCTTCGAGAGAGAGAGAGGAAAGGCGCCGCACCAGCGTTGCTTTTGCACAGGAATTCGTGTCCATCCGAGGAGTCAGAAGAGTAGGAGTGTTCCAAGTTCTCTGACGAACTTGCTGGTTCCTGGAAGCTGTTCGTGTAGGGCGAATAAAGCTTTGAGCAACGGTGATTATTCACCCCAGCAGGAGTTCTTCCATCTTTCGCCAGTCACCTTCTTCGTTGCTGCCAGTAATTCTGATTGTATCTTCTTTTTAGAAGTACTACGATCTGGTTGCTGTTGATTACGAAATCTTTTTAGATTCTCGTAATATCATAACGATATCTTTTTAGATCTTCGTTATACTTACGCAACCTTCCTAGAAGTGTTGCGTTGGAACATTATTTTTACAATTGTTTCATATTCTCAGTTTTCCATCGAAAAAATTGTGCCCCGGCACTAACAATCTCAAAGCTTTATTGCTACGATGGAAAACGTTAATGCTTCACTCCTCAATACTGACTTTTGCAAATTAGAAAAGTTTGATGGAGAGCATTATCAAGTCTGGAAGAGGAAGGTTTTTCTCACTCTTCAACTCAGAGACGTGGATCACGTGCTTCTTGAAGAGGAACCTACCGTTCCAGATACTGGGTCTGCTGCCGCAATCTCTACGGCTACTAAACTTCAGGCCAAGTGGAGAAGAGAAAATAGCATTTGCAGGCTGCTTATCCTGAATGCTATGGAGGATTCCCTTGCAGAATCCTATTCTAAGAAGAATATCGCTAGAGACATATGGGAGTCTCTAGAAAAACTCTACGAAGAAGACAAGAACCGCAGTAAAATATTTGTGGTTGAAAAATATCACAAGTGGTTCTTTGAGGACGAAAAGTCTATGCTGCCGCAGGTGAAGGAGTTCCTGAAACTGCGACAGAAGCTGGAAGACGAGGCGATGCCCCTCCCCGACAAGTTTGTTGTTGGAGGGATTGTCTCAAAGCTCCCCGCTGGATGGAGCAAGTTCTATGCAAATATGCATAGGAAGAAGCTTGAGATCAGCCTTGAAGATCTCTTGCAGGAAATATATGTTGAGGACCAGATGCGGGCTCAACTGAAGGTGGACACACTGTCCAAGCAATTGGCTAACGCCAATCTGGTTCAGACCAAGGAACCAAGGGAAAAGCAGGCGGCTTTCCACAGCAAGAAGAAGGACCCTGACAATCTAAAAGTCAAGGGAACTTCTATCAAGAAAAAGAAGCCAAAGTCTCAAATGCCTTGCTTCAAGTGTGGCAAGAAAGGCCACTTTAAGAATGAGTGCAAAGCAAAGACCAAGCAATCAGAGCAAGGAGAGCCTAGTAAGGTTTCTATGATCACTGACATTGTTGCTATGATTGCACAGGTTAATGCGGTAAGGACTGACTCTGACTGGTGGGTAGACACTGGAGCCTCCTGCCATGTCTGCTCTAGTAAGGAGTGGTTCACCACCTACACACCTACTTCTGAAGTGGTTTTGATGGCGAACCAGGCACAAGCTGAAGTGCTCGGGATCGGGACGGTGGTGTTGAAGCTGACTTCGGGGAAGTCTCTGACGTTTCAAGGCGTGAAGCACGTACCTGCTATCGCCAAGAACCTGATCTCAGGAGGCCTACTCTGCAAAGCAGGCCTCAGGATGGACATCAATGCTGGCCAGATGGTGATGTCTATCAAGGGAACATATTTCGGAAAAGCTTTTTATACCGAAGGAATGTTCAAAATTCAGCTTGTAAATCAGTCCAATGTAATTAACGTGATTAATAAAGTCACTCATTCTGCTTATACTCTTGAGTTGTGGCATAATAGACTAGGACATGTTCATTATAAACGAATTAACAGAATGTCTAGTCTAGGACTTATCTCTAAGTGTGGGGGTAAGGTAGAGAAATGTGAAGTTTGTGCTCAAACAAAGATCACAAGGAAACCCTTTCCTCGGGTTAATCGAAGTACAGATCTTCTAGAGTTGGTACACTCCGATATCTGTGACTTCAAACAGTTCTCTACAAAGGCCGGGATGAAGTATTTCATAACTTTTATCGATGACTTCTCAAAGTATGCGTTCGTCTACTTGCTGAAGGCTAAAGACGAAGCATTCGAGAAGTTCAAGGAGTTTAGAGCCGAAGCTGAGCGGCAGACTGGACAACAACTCAAAAGAATAAGAAGTGATCAAGTGGAGAGTACAGGTCTCATGAATTCGTATCGTTCTGCAAAGAACATGGAATTGTCAATGAGACTACGGCTCCGTACTCTCCTCAATCAAACGGAATAGCAGAAAGGAAGAACAGGACGTTAACAGAAATGATTAACTCTATGTTGTTGACTGCTGGTCTTCCTAAGTGCTACTGGGGAGAAGCTGCATTGACGACCACTTTTCAGACGTTACTCCTCATGAACTCTGATTCAAGGTCAGACCTAACTTGAATGTCATTTGAGTGTGGGGGTGTTTGGCATATGTCAAGCTTCCAGATCTGAAGATTCAGAAGCTTGGGACAAGGACTACTAAGACGATCTTCTTGGGGTATGCCGAGAAGAGTGATGCTCGAAGATTTCTTGATATTGAGTCAAATCATATCATTGAATCTCGCGACGCAGAATATTTTGAAGACAAATTTGCAAGGCACAAGAATATTGTTCTTGCGGATGTTCCGGAGAACAATGAGGTTGCGCAGGTCTTCAATGAAGATGTGGTCCAAGAAGATGTTGTTGTTGAAACAACGGTTGAACCAGATCTCGCTGAGCCGTCAACGAAGCGAGTGAAGAGGCCGAAGGACTTCGGAAGTGACTTTGTCACCTATCATGTGGAAGCAGATCTGCTTACCTATAATGAGGCGATGAAGACCAGAGACGCGGTTTTCTGGAAGGAGGCGATTGACAATGAAATTGATTCCATCACCTCAAATAACACTTGGGTGTTGGTTGATCTTCACGAAGGAGCAAAACCCATCGGATGCAAATGGATCTTCAAGAAGAAGATGAAAGCAGATGGAACTATTGACAAGTTCAAGGCTAGGTTGGTAGCCAAGGGATTTTCTCAAAAGTAGGGGATTGACTATTTTGACACGTATGCTCCAGTAGCCCGGATGACCACCATCAGAATGTTGATTGCTCTCGCAGCAATACATAAGATGGTGATACATCAGATGGATGTGAATACGGCTTTTCTAAATGGCGAGCTGACCGAAGAAATTTACATGCAACAGCCAGAGGGATTTGTCATCAGGGGTCTTGAAGACAAAGTCTACAAGTTGGTAAAATCCTTGTACGGTCTTAAACAGGCTCCCAAGATGTGGCATGAGAAATTTGACAAAGTTATAATGTCAAATGGCTACATGGTCAGCGATACGGACAAGTATGTTTACACGAAGTTCGCTGATGGAAGAGGTGTGATCGTTTGTCTGTACGTGGACGACATGCTTATCCTAGGTACGGATATTAGCTGTGTCACGGAGACAAAGAAATTTATCTCAAGCAAGTTCAGTATGAAGGACTTGGGGGAAGCTGATGTGATCTTAGGGATCAAGATCATCCGGACAGACACTGGACTAGCGCTGTCACAGTCTCATTATATTACAAAAATGATCACTCGTTATGGGTATCGGGATCTTCTAGGGATCGATACGCCGTACAGATATGATCTGAAGCTGAAGCCTAATTCAGGGGAAAGCGTCAGGCAGCTGGAGTATACAAGCGTAATCGGAAGTTTGATGTATGCTACTAATGCCACAAGGCCTGATATAGCTTTCGCCGTGGGAATGCTGAGTCGTTTCACGAGCAACCCAGGTGCTGAACACTGGAAAGCTGTGAAACGGGTTATGAGATATCTCAAGAAGAGTCAGACATATGTACTGTACTACAGCGGAGATCCATCGGTAGCGGAAGGCTTCAGTGATGTCAGCTGGTGCTCAGAGGTGGAGAGTGAGAGGTCCACAGGTGGATTCATTTTTATAATGGATGGAGCTGCTATATCATGGAAGTCGAAGAAGCAGACTATGATCTCGCGGTCATCCATGGAATCTGAGTTCTTTGCACTTGATACCGCAGCCGAGGAAGCAGAATGGCTTCGGGAGCTCATGTATGATCTTCCAATGGTTGGGGCACAAATATCGGCGATACCGATATACTGCGACAACCAGGCGACTGCGGCGGCGGCATCAAATGACCTCTTCAACGGGAAGAAGAGGACTGTGCGGTTGAAGCACAGGATAGTACACGATCTTATCAAGAGAGGTGTTATTGCAATGATTGACGTTCGGAGTCAGGAGAACCTGGCGGATCCGTTCACCAAGGGCCTCAAGCGCCAGCTGGTCGATGACACAGCTTGTAAAATAGGCTTGAAGGCATTCTGATATTGTATTATTGTATTCCTACCATAAAGTTTTATGCTATTAGTTCAAAGATTTATCTACTAGGCATCTAGCTTTTGGTTCAAGGGAGGACCACTAGTCGGAAGAATATCAGGAACGGTGGGTACATGTTCTATTGGGCATGGAGAGGTTACGGACCTATAACCACTGTTGTCTACTGTTGTTTTCTACGAGAAACAGTTCCTGTGGGAAGGTTGGCTTAATTGCCTTAATGAGTTCTCAGGCAGAGAATGCCTGGTGTGCTTTACAGGAAGCACGGTAGAGCAACACTACAAGGAGTGAAACTCCATGCTACTGTGGGATGACTCCACAATGAGGTTCCTATATGTGGGGTGCTGCCCAGGAATAGGATAAAGCCTCGGCTTTGCAGGCCAAGTCACAGCGACGTAGCACCGCAAATAGGCAGTTAGCCTAATGCTGTATGTTAAATATAAAGAGGGGTGTACTTAGCACTACAAAGAGGAGGAGTTCCTCATGTTACAGTGGCATGACACCACAATAAGGTACCCGGTTAGGGATAAAGCCTCGGCCTTGCAAGCCATGTCGTTGCGGCGTAACACCGCAAGGGAGCCTAAGACTTCATGCTGGGTAGTTTGGCACTACAAAGAGGTGGTTGTCTCATGCTACAGTAGTATGACACTACGATGAGGTTCCCGATACGGGGTAAGGCCTCGGCTTTAAGCCATGTCATGGCAGCGTAGTACCGCAAGGGAAGCGCAAAGCGCTTCATGCCATGTCTCTTTATAATGAACTCACCTATAGTATATGGACAAAGAGATTTCAGGCCGTCTCTTGAGGGTAAACTTGTAGATGCCCAAAATTATACACTGAAACCAGGCTGGCACAGGGCCTTTAATGTGTAGCCAGAAGCACACGTAACTACATTATGCGAGTGGAAAGAATTTCAGCTATAATGCAGAATTCAAGGCTTAGTCCATTCTTGTATTATAGTCTGTTGTTTGACCCACACGGGAAGATTCAAGTCGTAAGCGACATCTCTTCTAATGCATGATGGAAAGTTACTGTGGGGAACACTTATACCCATATATATAGAGATATGTGGGGGATTGTTGGAGTTTGGTCTTTTTCTAAGTGAATTTTAGTCCCACATCGGCTAGACCAAAGGAGTTGTATCTCTATATAATAGCTTTCCTATTTTAGAGATGCACATGTGGTGTGGAGGTGCACATGGGTGTGCCATGTGGGGTTATTTTTCTAATAGGAAAATGACTAAATCAACAATAAAAGCATTCATGTTTTTTGCTCTTGGAAAATTCATTTCCATGGGAGCTAAGCCCCGTAGGGGCTTAGCGACTCGGACTCGGACTCGGACTCGGACTCGGGCTCATGGGCTCATGAGGCGTAATGTGGCATTTTATTGGCGCACTTTGCACTTAGCACGTCAGCATCGTCGCTAGGCGCATAGTGCGCTTTAGTTGTGCGAGCCACTTGTGCTGCCACGTTGCGCAAGCCCAGTTGCGCATGCCCAGGTACGTAAGCCCAGTTGCGCATGCCCAGGTGCGCAGGCCCAGTTGTGCTGCCCTGGTGTGCGCCTAGGTTGCGCTCAGGTTGCGCTTGGGTACGCTGGATTGCGCTGGGTTGCGCAGGGTTGCGCAGGTTGCTCGGTTTGCGCTGGTTGCGTGGTTGCGCAGTGTGCGCAGTGCGTGCAGTGCGCGCAGTGTGCGCAGTTCAGTGCGCGCTCTGTCGCACAGAGTGCAAGGAGCGCTGGGTGTGCACAGTTGGCAACAGAATGTGCGTTTGCATGTTCTGGGCGGTAGCTACATGTTCGGGATGGTTATTACCACGTTCCTAACTTTGTGGCAACCGACCAGTTGCTGCAGGGCCTATATAAGGCATCCTCTCTCTCAAGACTCATTACAGAATAGAAGAAAAAAAGGAGGAGCCACTACAGAAAGTTTACAAGTGTTTTTTAGCACACGTAAACAGAGTAATCAGAAGTGTTCTTTAACACGGTTCTGATCTTCCAGTAGCCTTCGAGAGAGAGAGAGGAAAGATGCCGCACCAGCGTTGCTTTTGTACAGGAGTTCGTGTCCATCCGAGGAGTCAGAAGAGCAGGAGTGTTCCAAGTTCTCCGACGAACTTGCTGGTTCCTGGAAGCTGTTCGTGTAGGGCGAATAAAGCTTTGAGCAATGGTGATTATTCACCCCAGCAGGAGTTCTTCCATCTTTCGCCAGTCACCTTCTTCGTTGCTGTCAGTAATTCTGATTGTATCTTCTTTTTAGAAGTACTACGATCTGGTTGCTGTTGATTACGAAATCTTTTTAGATTCTCGTAATATCATAACGATATCTTTTTAGATCTTCGTTATACTTACGCAACCTTTCTAGAAGTGCTGCGTTGGAACATTGTTTTTACAATTGTTTTATATTCTCAGTTTTCCATCGAAAAAATTGTGCCACGGCACTAACAATATGACACAAATTGTAAAGGTTTCTATCCTTTCTTTAAATAATTATATAGTTGTAGAAGCATGGAAAATCACAACCAGAAGGCCCATGCGTCAGACAATCTATACGTCAGAACTCGGACAAAACAAACAAAAGCAACAAATATAGACATGGAAAGAGAACTTTTTATTTCACACATAAAAGTCTATTACATGTCTAGAGAAGGCTGTACAAAGGAAAAACTTCTACAAATGAAAGATCCTAAGTCTACGGCCAGCAGTCACCATGCGCCTCCCGTCAGGCGCAGCAGCCATCATGCGCCTCCAGTCAAGCGCAGCAGTCACCATGCGCCTCCCGTCAGGCGCAGCAATCATCATGCGCCTCCAGTCAGGCGCAGCAATCACCATGCACCTTCAACCGGGCGCATCCCACCATGCGCCCTCAGCAAGGCGCATCCCTTCAGCAGCTCAGTTATGTGCATCTCCAGTTATGTGCATCCCTTCAGCAGCCCAACTATCTGCCACTCTTCCAGCCAGGCTCACCTGACCGAGCAGGATGAGGGTGGCAATTAACCCCCCATCCAGAGAAAGAGCCTCAAAAGCCAAATGAAGACGGTCAGGGCACCACCATTCCGATCTACGGCTCTTCCTGCACAACGGAGACGAGGCCCGAGCATCCCTATCTTTGGATGCAACAGGCACCTTCCGCCTGTCTCGGAAGCCCTCGACCCCGTCTTTTGGATGTAACAGTCACCTTCAAGTGCATCAACGACGACATGGCGTCTCATCTTCACCTTCGGGAGCACTTCGTCAACAGAATGCACTCGAGTACCCAAGTTCATGTTGGAAGTACGCGAGAGAACGAGAAGCAAACCTTCTCTCCATGCCACTATTATAGGCCGGGCAGATCAAACCCACGCGCCAAGTGGATGGCTCTCCAAATTCTGAGCAATGAACTTGCATTTAATGGATGAACCGGACGCCTCGAATTCAGCCAAACGGCTATTTAAAGCACTCGAGGAACGAAACAGCCGCACACGCCCTTCGACTTCAGGTGCATCACACAGATGCGCCCTTCAGAACCAAGCGCATCACAGAGGATGCGCCCTTCAGAACCAAGCACATCACAGAGGATGCGCCCCCATGCGTCCCCATACCCAGTGGTACGCCAATCGATGCGCTCTCTCAGCTGTCCATCGAATGTCACAAACATTAAATGCTGAACTGACAGAGTTGGCAGCACATCTCCCAAAGTCTGAACAGTCGGCAGCTTTTTCAGAAGACGAAGCATCGGCAACGTCAGCATCATCATGACTTTACCCTGACGGCTACTGCCACGTGGCCACTCAACCACCAGCATGCGCCTCTGCAGCCATGCGTCCAAATCTGTATGCGCCTCAAAAGCCATGCGCCTCAGACTCTTCACTGATCCCTAAAGACAGAAGGAAAGTCTCCATCTGAAGCTCTGCATGCGCCTCAAAAGCCATGCGCCCCAGACTGCTCTCTGATCCCAAAAGACAGAAGGATAGTCGCATGCATGCGCCTCAAAAGCCATGCGCCCAGAATGGTTCATGACTCATAAAGGTTACGAGCCAAAGTCTCCTCATGCACCCAATCCTAGGCGCATCCTACCAGATCATTCTCCACCAAATCCGAGATCTCCGAGCCATGGGTCGATGACACATGTCCCCTGACTCAACTCATCCAAGATCTCAGCAACAGAAAGATCTTCTCCTCTTCTACGTGCCGGCTCACAACAGCAACGTGAAGAAGTCAACCCCTCGATCAGGGCGCATCACCCATGCGCCTCCATCAGCAATCAACACGTGGCGTCCCCACGCACCGGCGCATCCTACATATGCGCGCATGAGCAGCCAACCTGTCCAGCTATAAATAGAGGAATCATTTCCTTCTTCCGGACACACACACGCATACGAACGAACATACCACCAGAGAGGCAGATACAGACACTCAACGTCTTCCTCCTCTCAGCAAGCTCCAGCACCCAGAGCAATCCAAACCTTCAGAGAACCGATAACCGTCGTCAGCTCGTCAACGGAGTCAACGCATTACCACTCGCTCCATCGACACAAGGGACCCAGATAAACAAAAGTGTACTCCTAGGATTACGTCTAAAGTCCTATATTGTAACACTATTCTGTTTGTATTGAATTACATCAAAAGATTTTAATGGCAAACAATAGTAGCTGTAAGCACTGTTTGAGATATCAGAGATATTGGCCGATATACCATTTTGAAGCCAAAACAACATATATCGGCCACATATCGTTTTAGCAAATATAGGCCAATATATTGACCAAAAACCCATATATCGGCGGCCGAGGCCGATATACCCTTACATGTTCCGTTTCATATATCAATCATTTTGAATCCAAAACAACATATATCGGCCACATAACATTTTATTATGCTCAAGTTTTTCAAGGCTTCTGAGAGGAAAAGTATGCTCCATTTCGATACAATAAATGCTATGCTATTTATTCATTGAGTTTTGTAAAGCACCAATGCTGAAATCCTATTTGCTTATATCTTTGGGCATATTTGTTATCCTTCCTTTCCATCTTGCTTCTACTTCATATTGTTGGTAATTAGTTTATTGCATAGTTCGCAATATCGGCCGATACCGATACAGTTTGGCATTTCCATATTCGATAACGACCAATACCCGATACTGATCGATACCGATATTGTGGGTCTCTTTTCCGGTCATTTTGGCAAAAAAAGAAAGAAAGAAAAAACAATCAACAATGGTGTAAAAGCATAGAAAGCTTATAAAAGCATGTAAAAGAAGAAAACTTATCTATCGTACGTAAATCAATCGGTAAGGGTGATTACTATTTCATTCAATTCAAAACTACTAAGAAACAACACTGAAAGTATTAAAGTTATGCCTAAGTGTATAAAATATATTTTCTAAAATGTTAATAATTTATTAATAATTATTTGTTTTCCGATACCAAAAAATCTGGTACTCCGATCCAAAATCTCCGATACTGCCGATACCGCCGATTCCGATACTCGTAGGAATGGTCCGATACCGATTCCGATACTTCGAACCTTGGTTTATTATATATCCAGACCTGTCATACTTGCAATGCTCATCTGTTGTGGACCAAAGAGAGAACTTGAAGGGCCCACAAAGACAAAATTTAACTCCACACAACAAGATGCTGAAGGCATTGTCTCAAGTACTATCCCGTCACTATTTACCGAGGTACTTATGCACAAAAACCTCTATGGCTGATGTAACCTAGCTATAGTGCCGGAACATTTATAACAATTGTAAAGCAATATATATGCTATATCTTCTTCTCGAGTAGTGTTTACTGTAGAAAATAATAGTTGGGATGAATTTTATTGATGGACTACTTCACTACTTATAGGGAGTCTAGCTCCTCTACATACTACAAATTTCGATGTGGGACTAAAAGTCCCTTATTGATTCTCAACACTCCCCCTCAAGATGGGCGATAGATATTAATCATCCCCATCTTGTTACATAGCTTTGACAGACTCAATGAACTAAGACCCTTAGTCAGACAGTCTGCCACTTGTTCTTCTGAGCGAACATAGTCAATCTTCAGTATCCCTTGTTCCAGCTTTTCCTTGATGAAGAATCGATCGATCTCGATGTGCTTCGTTTTGTCGTGCTGAACCGGATTGTTCGCTATACTTATCGCAGCTTGACTATCGCTCCGAAGGTGCAATGGTGTCCCCTTATCTAGCTTCAACTCTGTCAGCAGCGCCTTTACCCATAGCAATTCTGATACTCCTAGAGCCATTGCTCTGTATTCTGCTTCAGCTGTCGACCGTGCTACCACTGACTGTTTCTTGCTTCTCCATGAAACCAGGTTTCCTCCTACAAAAACACAGTACCCTGTGGTAGACCTTCTGTCGTCTATGCAGCTTGCCCAGTCTGCATCGCAGTATCCCTCAACATCTGTGCATCCATTCTTCTTGAACCACAGTCCTTTTCCCGGCGTCCCTTTCAGATATCTTAGGATCTGAAATACTGCATCCATATGACCCGTTCTTGGATCATGCATATAGCGGCTTACAACACTTACTGCAAATGAGATATCAGGGCGAGTATGCCCTAGATAAATCAGTCTGCCTACTAGCCTTTGATACCTTTCGCGATCAACAGGCTCTCCTGCTTCTGCTCCCATCTTGCACTTCTGGTCAATTGGAGTGACTGTTGCTCGGCATCCCAGCATTCCTGTCTCCTTCAGCAGATCTAGTGCTAGTGCATATTTCCTTTGTGAGAGAACAATTCCTTGTTCACTATTACACACCTCGATACCCAAAAAGTATCTCATCTCTCCCAGGTCCTTCACCTCAAACTCTTTGGCGAGTTTCGTCTTCAGCTTAGTGATCTCATCAGCATCATCACCTGTGATTACTATATCATCCACATATACAGCAAGTATAGTTATGTGGCCTCTTGCATGCTGGAGGAAGACCGTGTGATCTGCATTTGTCTGATGGTACCCCATGCCAGTGACAGCCTTTCTGAATCTGTCAAACCAGGCTCGAGGAGATTGCTTCAGCCCGTACAGCGACTTCTTCAGTTTGCATACTTTTCCATGTGACGTTCCTTCACCTGAATCTGACACAGAGTAGCACCCCGGAGGAGTCTCCATGTAAACTTCTTCTTGTAGGTCTCCATGAAGAAATGCGTTCTTTACGTCTAACTGGTGTAGCTTCCACCCATAGTTTGCTGCAATAGAGACCAGTGTTCTTATGGTACTCATCTTCGCTACTGGGGCAAAAGTCTCATCATAATCGATACCATATGTCTGGGTATAGCCTTTTGCAACCAGTCTCGTCTTGTATCGTTCAACTTTTCCTTCTGGTGTCTCCTTCACTATGTAAACCCATTTGCATCCCACAGCTTTCTTTCCTTCAGGTAATGGCACCAGCTCCCATGTCTTATTTTTCTCTAGTGCCCCAAGTTCTTCCATCATTACGGCTTTCTATCTTGGGTCCTTCTTTGCTTCCTGCCAATTCTTAGGGAAAGAAGTGGAGTCTAACGAAGTGAGGAATGTTTGATAAGTCGGAGAAATATTAGAATAAGATAGGTAGTTGGCGATATCATGTTCATAATCTTTATAACGAATAGGAGCCTTTCCCGCATTAATGCGAGAAGACCTCCTTAAGGGAGCAATGGGTGGTGGAGAAAGCATACCATCCGAATCGGAGAGATCCGCTTCCGAATTCGAGCGATCCGGTGCGGGAGTAACATCTTCAGGAGTCGGGGCAGGAGTAGACGAGGGACTTGGCACTATAGGCACAGGGTACGGCACAGTACTGGACCTCTGCTGTCTTCTTCTGTAAACTTGGAGCTCCTTTTCCCTTGTCTGCTTCTCCCCCTTCGTAATGTACGTATTGTCTTCTTCATCCTCCGTATCAGTATCAGTGATGTTGTCTCCCCCTTTCTGCCAGTCTGTCACGACAGGACAAGGTACCGATCCGACAACGACGTTTGGGCGTACTACCTCCCCCTCACGTCTAACACCCGCTGTGTGAGGCGTATTCCCAAACGCAGAACCTTCGTCCGAACCATAATAAGGTTCCAGCTCTCTGAATGTAACGTCCATGCTTACAAACAGCTTCCGTTCAACCGGGCTCCAGCATACGTAACCCTTCTGTGTCCCGGTGTACCCAACAAAGATACACTTAAGTGCTCGAGGATCCAACTTACCAACACCAGGCCTGTTATCGTGGACGAAGCATACACAACCAAATACTTTCGGAGGAACGGTGTACGCAGTTGTCCCCGTGAGCATTTCTAAAGGCGTCTTCCAGTCCAGTAATTGAGAGGACATCCTGTTGATGAGATAAGAGGCTGTCAAGACAGCCTGCCCCCACAAAAATTTAGGGACATTCATAGCCAGCATCATTGTCCGAGCCACCTCCAGCAGGTGCCTATTCTTTCGCTCGGCAACACCATTTTGAGCCGGTTTATAAGCACAAGAGGTTTGATGCAGTATACCATGAGAGGATAAATACGCAGCAAACCTCTTATGGGTATATTCCATCCCATTATCTGACCGAAAATACTTAACACGAGCATTATACTGTGTCCGCACCCGTTGATGGAAGCTTTGAAATGCCTCGAAAACATCACTTTTATTCTTCAGCAGGTAGACCCACGTTACGCGGGTAGAGCAGTCAATAAAAGTAACAAACCATCTATAACCGTTAACACCGTTTGTAGGACAAGGGCCCCACACATCGGAATGAATCATATCAAAAGCAGCAGAACATCGATGCCCATAATGCACATAGGAGCTTCTGGTATGTTTCTCCAACTCACAAGAATCACAAACTAACAATTCTTTATTTGCTTTTTGATATAATGACGGATACAGTCGACCAATAACGGGAAAAGAAGAATGTCCTACACGCTGATGTTGGAGGAGCAGCTCGGCTTCGACACTTCGACTTCGGACTTCCGGTTGGGCGTCTGCAACCAAAGATGCCAGTGCTCTATCCATACCGTTCCTGTCCAAGTACCATAGACCCTTATGCCATGTGCCAGTGCCTAGTCGTCTCCCCGTTCCCTTCTCCTGAAAAGTTACCTTAGGAATATCAAAGGAAACAATACAGTTTAGATCAAGGATAATGGCGCTAATGGAAATAAGATTGACAGGAAAGGAAGGAGCATGTAAGACATTAGATAGAGTGATGGAAGGAGTGCAATCAACAGTACCTTTACCCGTAACCGGCCTGTAGGTACCATCAGCAGTCTGAATGCTTTCTGGCGGCGTTAGAGGAGAGTATTCCCGGAACTCTTCTCGGAATCCCGTGACATGGCAAGATGCCCCAGAGTCCATAATCCAAGCTGGCTGAGAGACAGATGCAAGAGTACGCGGAGGTATACCGGCACTGGTTTGGGAGAAGTAAGTGCAGTAATCTCATGTAGCGGACGGCGCCCCAGGAATGACTTGTCTTTCACCAGAACCAAGCTTTGAGCCGCGCATCTTCTCGAGAACTTCCCTCTCAAATGGAGTGATGTTCGCCAGCTGATTGTCCCCACCTTCATCCGCCAGATGTGCCTTATTGCCTCCAGAGTAAGTGCCCCTTCCACCACCGTAGCAGCCTCGACCACCTCGTCGTCCACCGCGACCACGACCCCGACCATTCGAGGGAGTCCGTGTCGGTTTTGGGCAAAAACGGATGTAATGTCCTGTGTCACCACAGTTGTGGCAAACGCCTCCCGTAGAAGGAGGCTGTGTGAAAGTGGCAAGAGCAGATGTGTCAACTCCGGGCTGTTCCCCCTGGGAGATACCCTTGGTAGGCATCAGCTTCCACCGTGCTTCTTCTTGTGCCATGGCAGCTATGGCATCTTCTAATGTCGGCAGCGTCGATTGTGCGAGAAGTACATTCCGCCATTGCTCAAACGCTGGGTTGAGCCCCTTCAAAAACTTCATCATCCGTTGCCGCGAGATATAATCCAGAAATTTTTGGAAATATTTGGCAAAAGTCGGTTCAACCTGAGCATCCTCCATGCCAAGAGGATCATAATGGTCAAGATCAGACCAGTACTTCTTCAACAAGGCAGCGTACTCAGAGATGGTACGATCGTCTTGGATTACCCTATCGAGCTCATCCTGCAGTTGGAAGACTCGCATGGGGTTACCCGAACCGGAGTACATGTCCTTCAACGTTCTCCAGATATCAGCAGCTCCCTCCATTGCTTCAACGTTACCCGACACTTGGTCGGTCAAAGAGGCTGTCAACCAACCAGCCACGACATTGTTGACAATGTCCCATACAATAAACTCCTTCGAGGAGTGATCGACAGGGGCTGTAGTGTGGCCATCAACATAACCAACCAAGCCACGTCCCTTCAGCGTCCGCATCGCCTGCCGCGACCATTTCAAGTAGTTGGTCGTGCCTTCCAACTTCGTCTCCAGCTTGTCCAACTTTCCCATTTTGTACGGTGACGGATCCACATCAGTATGGGCCACGCGTGGGGTCGCCTCCGGTAATCTCTTGGTCAGGAGATCCTCGACCAGGGCCTTCATTTCTTCTGCTGTCAACTTCTCATAGATGGAATCCATGACTTCTGCAACTGCAATCAGTGAGGTGTTGTTGTTTCCGGAGTCGTCTTTTTTGGAGTCGTCTTCGTCTTAGTCAGCTACCGGGGGAAAACAACAAAACGAGATCCCTCACTGATATGTCGTAGTTTATACGACCAACTAGAACCGCGTCATGATAACGCGTTCGGACGGCTCAAGGATAAACAACGTAGTTGTGCCTCCTTGCATGAGACAAACCAGAGGTATACCAGCCGTGCAGAAACGATTGTAAAGACAACGTTTCTGAGATACGAAGATCTAAAGAGATTTCGTATTCGTAGCAGAGCTTCTAAAAAGAAGGTACTAATTCTCGAAGACAACTACAGAGATCTTCTAAAGAGAAGGAACTCTGATTCTCGAGGCAACTACAGAGATCTTCTAAAGAGAAGAAATCTATTTTTTTTTTTGGAAACAGCAAAAAGAAAACCCTAAAAAGGGTGCTGTAGCAGCAGTAAAGGGGCGGGTTGGGGGGGGGGCGCGGGGGGCGGCGCTGGAGGGGGGGAAGGGGGCGGGGGGGGGTGGCGCTGCAGGGGGGGAAGGGGGCCGGCGGGTCAGCGGGGGGGGGAGGGGGCGGCGGGTCAGGGGGGGCGGGTCAGCGGGGGGGGGGGGGGGGTGGCGCGGGTCAGCGGGTGGGGGGGAAAGGGGGGCTGCTCCGGGAGGGGGGGGGGGGGAAAGGGGGGTCGGGGGGGGGGGGCGGCTCCGGGAGGGGGCTAAATTTTTTTTTTTTTTGTGTGGAGAGAGAGAGAGAGTTATGGCTCTGATACCATGTAGAAAATAATAGTTGGGATGAATTTTATTGATGGACTATTTCACTACTTATAGGGAGTCTAGCTCCTCTACATACTACAAATTCCGATGTGGGACTAAAAGTCCCTTATTGATTCTCAACATTTACATTCGTAAGTTCATTGTTGCACCTTTCTAGCTGGATTGTGGTATTAAGGATTTGGAGAACTGCTCTCCTACTTGGATAGTTTTTGCACTCATATCACCAATGGACTCGTCTTTTCATTGTGCTATGATGGTAGCCTTACAAGAGTAACCGATAAATCTCAAGGAAGGACCTAAAGCATGGCCTCGTTCCTCTTAGATTTTTAGATATAAAGGGGAACTTAATCCTTGAGTAATTAGGTCGTGAAATGGTTAATGAGAAATTTGACAACATTCTTAATAGTCTACTCATCCTAGCCCTTGCTAGCAATTCCGCAAACGAAAAAAATTCAGGACGGCAAAAGTACGAGTATAAATCGGTATAATATAAGTAAAATACGTTCAAAATTCGATCAAATATTCGTCTAACAAAAAAAATATTCGGATTAGATTTAATTTGTGTTTAGTACGTTTCATATGAACAAATTCAAGCACTAAAATTTCGACATTTGTATAGGACTCACCCACCTCTACTCCTTCATAAACAAGGGTTCAGTGAGAGAATAAGAAGAGGTTGGGGAACATTATATAAAGAAAAGAAAGTGAAAGTAGGATGGAAAACCAAAATATTTTTCTTTGATTGTTGCAAGCAACACGTGCAAAGACACTTGAGTTTCTTTTTTTGGTTACTGTGAGACTTTTTCTTCTTTTATTTTGATAATTTTTGAGAATTATGCCAAGCCTTAATATCTAATAGCAGTGAGAGTCAAGAAAGTCAAGGCAGTTGGGTTTCCCAGTGACGTTTTTTTGGCTGAATTTTTTAAAAATTCGTACGGTATGTGTTTAAAACTCCACATGCTTAAGATTCGCTTACAAATCCGAAGTTTTCAAAGTACGTAAGTATTATACCTTTATGTAAGATATGAAAAAATCGCATATAATACGCGTTTTATTCCGGTGATTGCTAACAAGGATTCTAGCAGCTACTTGTCTTTGATACTCAATTTCATCTTTTGGTAAACATCTTCTGTTATTTGATTCATTTCGTAATAGCGCAAAAAATCAAATGTTAGAAAGTTCATTAGTTCCTGCCCAATTGGCTTTCTGTGCCTACAAAATTGATAGCTATGTTAAAGTCCCATGTCCTCCCAGTAACTAAGAAGCTAAATGATTCTACATGTTACTTTATCATACTGCCGAAATCCTTACTCGCATTATTTGCGGAAACCTTGATTCTGAAGAACTTTTCGTGTGTACTTGTTTATGTACATGTGAAGGAAAGTAAATCTTCCATAGATTTTGGAAGTATTTTTAAAACCCAACTTACTAGACTGACTTTTAGGAGATGATCATATAACCCGCCACTTGTTGCAAGGTAGGGTTTTAGTTGAGGTCCAACTCTTAGTGCCGCCAGAAATGTCCATTAAATGTTGGTTTTTTTTTTTCCTTCTTTGAGGTACCCTTATTTTGAAAATATTGACACGGGTACCCTTATTGTAGGCAACATAAGGATGATTAGTATCATTATTTTCAAAATAAGGGTATTTGTGTTATTATTTTTAAAATAAGGACACCCCGTGTAATAAACCTAGGGGGATGTTGGTGGGATAGTGTAATTAATACTTTATTTTCTTGTTTTGGAGGAGTATTCGTTAAAGTTGAGAGTACATATCCTTTTTCAGGTCCTCTTAGTAATACCTGGCATTCCCCATGTGAATTTGGGGTAAGCATGTTGTACATTTGTATTAACGATTATAATTTGATGAAATAAAAGAGGGTCCTCCTGTAACATTTGTCCTGGCACGATATTTGCACATACTTGAACAGGTTTGACCTGGGCAAGTCGAAATCACACAAATTAAGGAATATGCGTTACAAATGAAATGAATATACAGGTGATTTCACATTGTAGTCACTCAACAAGGTTTCTTATTTTTGGTTCTTTGTGAGATAACTCTTGATTTATTCATTGAGACGAATGTGATTCAAGCTTCCTTGGAAATTTTCCAAGAATTCATGACAATAACCAAGTCTCCTTCCCAACCAAGATAAATCTCCAATCCTAACCTAAACTCTCTAGGTTTTTCTTAATCTTACTTTCTATGTTTGTTTCATGTGTTTTTAAAACACCACTTAGTAAATTTTAGGTTAATAATTCGCCAATTGGTGTTTTGCCAAAGTTTCGAATCCAATTTTAGAATTTTGAACTTCATATTTCGACACAGTTTCGTTGGAGACGACACATGGCTGCCAAAATTATGACAATCCTGATTATTGTTATGACTGTCGAAATTTGAGAGTCACAAGACAATTTTTTTTTTGTCTTAAGGCTGTCAGGATTCCGACAGTTCTGACTATTGTTAGAATTGTCAGAACCCTAACAGTCATCATAATACAGAAATGTACCTTTGACCTCAGACTGTAAAATTTATGAAGCCAATACTAGTATGAATTTGAAATTGTTGCCACCATTGGCATCATCGTCCCTCTGGAGGCACCATGGTCACAACAATGATCAGGATAGGATTAGGAATGCAACACGAGAATTTCTGTCTCAGAAAGACAGTAATGCAACAACACAAAGTGAAGCACAATATGACCATAGACTATGCAAGGATCGATCATCTGACTTGTCCCATCCATCAATTTTTGTGATATTTTGAAAGGTTTTAAGGACACTACAAAATTTAGTAAGGGACTATACAAGAGAGGGGGCAACACACTTAAACCATTTTGTTTTAGGTTCCGTCAAAATTTTAATAGGGAGCAACACACATCAAAATTTAAAATGTTCTCTTTCTTCTCACTTCATCTTTCT
Organism: Iris pallida; assembly: GCA_029216955.1. Taxonomy (NCBI): domain Eukaryota; kingdom Viridiplantae; phylum Streptophyta; class Magnoliopsida; order Asparagales; family Iridaceae; genus Iris; species Iris pallida. The sequence continues at coordinate 2,285,128 of JANAVB010019399.1, forward strand.
TTTCTAACCCTAATTTTGGGTTTATGATTCTCTAATGGATGTTCTAATGAAGTTTCAAACCCAATTTTAGGAGTTTTGAACTTCAGATTTCTACAGATACTCGGTGGGGACGATGCATGAATGTCAAATTTTTTTTTTTTTTTCTGACTACAGTGAGGACTTGCAAAAATTTGGCAGCCCTAAGCATTTTTTGGATTGCCAAAATTTTGGCAGTCCTAATTCATTGTCGGACTGCCAAAATTTTGGCAGTCAAAGCAATGCATAAGACAACAAAATTTCGGCTGTCCAAGCAATGCATAAGACAGCAAAATTTCGATTGTCCAAGCAATGCATAAGACTATTAAAAATTTGGCAGTCCTGAAAATATACTTCTTTGTCTTTAGGACTGTCAAAATTTTGGCACTTTCGTGTATATTCAGGATTGCCAAAATTTTGACAGTCATTCGTCTTTCCAAACGAGACTTTTTCGATTTTGAAGCTTCCAAACTCCATTAATTGAGTACGAAACTTTAGAAAAAAATTCAAATGAGACTATCTACTAAAAAACTATTAGGAATTAAAAAAAAGAGGAATATAAAAAAAATTATATTTTATACTTTTGTTTGTGTTGCCCCTCAATTTTTTTTTAAAATATTTTGGATATTGAATTTTTTTAACATTTGTGTCGTCTCCTAGTAAATTCCGTAGTGCTATTAACATTTACCTTTTTAAAACTAGACTAGAACTAGAACTAGACAAAGCATTAAACACATGCATATCATAAAAGCCAACTTCAATCTAGAAAAATAAGAACATACATAACCCTATCAGGTAAACTATATGCAGTATAAGTCTAATATGCAAAGATAATGCCACCGAAAAGGATAACCCTAGAGATATCAACCTTCCTCTAAAGTTGGGGATGTCATCGGACTGCCAGAATTTTGGCAGTCTGATTCTAAGATAGAAAAATCTTTGTTTTATGACTGTAAAAATCATAACCATCTTAAGACAAAAGTGATACCTGCTAACAATTAAAAAAAATGGATACGTTAAAAATGTCTTTTTGTTATGCCAATCTTTATCAATGACCTTAAAAAAGAAATAAAAATGTTACATTCCTCATCATAATCATAAGAAAATTGCTAATTTGCACGCGGGAGGGGTGATCACCGCTGTGCCCGCTGACGTGTCCCCCTCCCATTCACCCCGCCACCTCCCGCTACATCGGGCCCACCCCCGAAAAGTTTGGACCCCGCTTCAATGGAAGGTCGACACGTGACTGTGGGTCAGAATTGCGGTCATATATCACGGTCCATGTAGCACGGTCGTAATATAATGGATCTAGTTATCTTTGTTCCTTCTTTTTAGATGATCCTGTGACTATAGGAATAATGTACAAGTCCATGAGACTTTTCAACAATCCCCCGCAAGACGTATATGATATAATATGGTTTGGGTCCCTGGATATTGTAGTTTACTCGCATGTCGTACAATATTATGCATACATATTAATTAAACCTATATATTTTTTAATTAAGGTCATTTATGAAATGACCTAAAAAAACAGTTAGGGAACATATATATTATCTAACAGTCAACTTGGCAACTGGGCTCTCTGACCCACTGCAAAATGGCACCCGCATACTAGCTCACTTGTAGCGCATTGCACCTAACCCACTAATTGACCAACTCATAGTATAATGTTCCACAAATTATAATATAATCTTCCCACACTTTTGGAATTGGAACACAATCTTGTTGGTGTTTTTACCTTTGGACTAGAAAAAATAGTCCCACATCAGCTACACCAAATGGTAAGTATCTCAATATAATGCATTTGCTTGTGTTGAGGTGTGCACATGAGGTGTAGTGGGACACAAGTTTGTGCCATGTGGGAGTATTTTTCTAGAAGGAAAAAAAAGGATTAAATCCAACAAGGATGCAAGTTGATTTTTGTTGTGCGGACTCGGACTCGGACACGGACTCCAGGATGTCTCTAGCATGCATGGGAGTGTTCGGGGGGTAGGCGTGGACTGGCACACTTCTATGCTGATTGTGGGATGATCTAAAATATCAAACTCTATTTTTGAGTATTGGTATTTTAGTCCCACATCGGATAGGAGAAGAGGTGAAGTCTCAACTCCACTCTATAAATAGAGCCCCTTGGCCTCCTTTGAAAGATGCACCAAGAAGAGAGTTAAGGGAGTCTGTAAAGTCCAGGAAGCCCGTTCAAGTCTCAAATATTGACTTACGAGCGTTCCAGAAGTTCTTCGTGAACTTGCCGGTTCCTGGGAGCAGATCGTGTTAGGGCGAATCTTGCTTTGAGCAACGGTGATCTTAATCACCCCAGCAAGAACCTTTCCTCTTCACTACTAAAATCTGTCAAATCAGCGATGCCACAGGACGTCGCTAAATAGGAAAAATACGTCGCTAATATCGATTAGCGACGTATTTAGCGACGTTTACACGTAGTCGCGATTAACCTAGTCGCTAAACAACAAAACGTCGCAATACGTCGCTATTGCGACGACACTCAGCGACGCGGACACGTCGCGAATTCAGCGACTACCAGCGACGTAAAACGTCATCATTTACCAACGCAACCTAGCGACGTTGAGCGACTTGATATGCATCGATGCTGACCTGGCTTGAGAGGCAAATGACGACGTTCTGCGACTTTGTTACGTCGCTATAGTACCGACATATAGCGACGTCTAGCGACGTCTTACGTATCGACGTTTAGTGACGATCAGCGACGGTATTCACACAGTTAGCGACGTTGTGATACTTACTTAGCGACGTTATCTTCGTCGCTGAACGTCGCTGAGAGTCGCTGAACGTCGCTAATATTGAAAAAATAAATAAAAAATACAGCATTTGCAGCATCCCCTGCAGCATTTGCAGCATCCCCTACACCATTTGTTACAATAACGACGATGTGTATCACGAACACAGTATCAAATAACACAGATACACACAATCACGAACACGTTTGAAACACAATCTCATCAATCAACACAGATATATAAAAATTTGTAACAACAATGTCAAACATAATGGTCCACAACTTAATTGCCAAGTATGGGAACGAATGGCTCAGAACACAACCCAAAATTCATTCTAGCATACATTAGTGTGAATCATCCATGTTCTGTACATATGGTGTAGTATATGTTCTTATCGTATCTAGTATCTGAAGAATGTAACAGAATCAAGATGAACTCACATAATGTAATACTAAGACATCATCTACTACTATATAAGATATAGTGATAGGTTGTCGTATCATCATTGCCGAGGGATGAGGGTCGGAGGACAAATATCGCTCGAGTGAGCCAAAGGCATGCAGCCACTTCCCTCCCTCTCTCACGCTATCAACGTCACAACTTTTTTACCTCAAGTTCCGATCAAGCATCTTCCTTCTCCTCTCCTCCACCATGGCTCTGGACCCATCTGCTCCTCCCTACTCCCCTTCTTCTTATTTGACTCTCTCAGCCACATATGATATCCACCTCAAGTGTAGAGTCGGAGAAGAAGAAGTGGGCAGGAAGAGGAGGGGAAAGCAGTACAGCCGACGGCATGACCCGGAGAAAGTACAGAGGTTTTCTTCAACATCCGTAGGAGAACTATAAGGATATATCTTTTCACAACATATCACCTTGTCAAAGACCCTTAATGTGACAACCATGTTACCGCGGTGTCGGAAGACTAACATGTCATAATTTTCTAAGCCGTGTGTTTTGACATAATTCTCCAAACTCTTTCCTGCTATGTAGTAATGCAAGATTACTACATAGAAGAAAAGAGTTGGAAGGATTATGTCAAAATACACGGCTTAAAAAATTATGACATGTTAGTCTTCCGACACCGCGGTAACATGATATTCACATTAAGGGTCTTTGACAAGGTGACATGTTGTGAAAAGATATATCCTTATAGTTCTCCTACGGATTTGAAGAAAACATCTGTACCACTTCCCCCTCATCTTCCTGCCCACTTCTTCTCCCCCGACTCTACACTTGAGGTGGATATCATATGTGGCTGAGAGAGTCAAATAAGAAGAAGGGAAGTAGGGAGGAGCAGATGGGTCCAGAGCCATGGTGGAGGAGAGGAGAAGGAAGATGCTTGATCAGCATTGTCTTTCGGATCGTCCTCATCAAGGCATAACGGGATGCTCAGCGTGCCCAGCTTCTTCAACTTCTCGCTGGCTGCAGAGTCGAAATGGGAACGGGTCCTCTTTGCCGGTCCGGAGCTCTGACTCGCACTCGTCGCCTCGCTACCGGTTTTCTTTCCTCCTCTGACGCGGGTCATAAGAAAAGAAATTTCGTACCTCTTCTTCACATAAACATCATTGCCGCCTTGTACTCGAGCCTCCTCGTCTGTGACGCTATCCAACTTCTCGGTGCCTACATTGTCACTCGAATCTCCCCTTCGACTCGTATCGTCCTTTTTTTTGCCTGTCTTTTCGCTCCCTGTCTTGCAATCATATGCTATCACCGCCGACTCATTCGACTCCTTCTTCGAGTCTTCCTCCTCCTCTTCCTCCTCGGAGTCATCGGAGAAGGAGTCGAATGAGTCTGCGGTGATAGCAGATGATTGCAAGACAGGGAGCGAAAAGATAGGCGAAGAAGAGGACGATACGAGTCGAAGGGGAGATTCGAGTGACAATGTAGGCACCGAGAAGTTGGATAGCGTCACAGACGAGGAGGATCGAGTACAAGGCAGTAATGATGTTTATGTGAAGAAGAGGTACAAAATTTCTTTTCTTATGACCCGCATCATAGGAGGAGAGAAAACCGGTAGCGAGGCGACGAGTGCGAGTCAGAGCTCCGGGCCGGCAAAGAGGACCCGTTCCCATTTCGACTCTGCAGCCAGCGAGAAGTTAAAAAAGCTGGGCACGCTGAGCAGCCCGTTATGCCTTAATGAGGACGATCCGGAAGACAATGCTAATTCAGTTTTGCCTTCCTTGGATGGTATTGATTCTGTAGATCCGTGTATAAAAGAGAAAGAGATTGGGAGTAGAGTGGACCCGGAGGGAAATAAGAGATTGGAAGCTGGGTAAATATCCAAGAAGCGAAAGAGAGTCGAGGATTCTAATTTTGATGGCATAGAGGAAGAGGTTCGCGACATAACGAGAGGGACAGGGAAGGGGGCAGATGAAGTGAGGCCGACGATATCGAAGAGAAAGGCAGTACGGTCGTTAAAGGAAGGCGAAATGTTCAACATCCTCAAGAATACCTTCTGGAACGACAAAGTATACTTTGACAAAGGAGACCACCATGCTGTCAGGAACATCATCTACTACTATATAAGATATAGTGATAGGTTGTCGTATCATCATCTACTACTATATAAGACATAGTTTCTGCCTCATCAGTCGACTGGCTGCAGGGACTATGTCCTGATCACCATGTCGTACCGTAGATTAATGCAAATGGGGCTGGAGCCAAAATACAGAAACCAAAATACAAAATACAGAATCAAATCCCTGAGTTCGCCGAAAATACAAAACATATTTCTAATTCATATGTATTTTAAGTGTGAGAACGGATGGCTCAGAATACAACCCAACCGGAGAGGATACTCTGAGAGATCCATCTGAGTAGGACGTATACTCTGAGAGATCACCTTTACAAGAATGATATCAGTAGTGGGATTGAGTGTGTACGTCCTACTCAGATGAGTCTCTCACCATTACTATTTTTTTCTTACAGCATGGTGGATGTGCTCCGTCAACAGATTCTTGCTCCGAGCCAAAACTTTGCCCCGGAGCTCAAGTGGACATCCTTCATGTAGAGCTCGAGTGAGAGGTTCCTGACAGCATGGTGGTCTCCTTTGTTAAAGTATCCGTGCTCGTCCCACAACCAATGTGTGATGAGCACGGATACTTTGACAAAGGAGACCACCATGCTGTCAGGAACCTCTCACTCGAGCTCTACACGAAGGATGTCCACTTGAGCTCTGGGGCAAAGTTTTGGCTCGGAGCAAGAATTTGTTGACGGAGCACATCCACCATGCTGTCAGAAAAAATAGTAACGGTGAGAGACCCATCTGAGTAGGACGTATACTATGATAATATCTCCTCCAACGCTCAATCCCACTACTGATATCATACTTGTAAAGGTGATCTCTCAGAGTATACGTCCTACTCAGATGGATCTCTCAGAGTATCCTCTCTGGTTGGTTGTCGTATCATCATTGCCGAGGGATGAGGATCGTAGGACAGTCAAGTTCATCTACGGATACATAGTTTTTGCCTCGCCAGTCGAATGGCTGCAGGGACTATGTCCTGATCACCATGTCGTAGTCCAATACAATCCAGAGATTGACACAGTACTAATTCATATATGTAGTCCAATACAAATAGTCTAATACAAAAACAACCCAATACAAATAGTCCAATACAAATAAGTACTAATAGCTAATGAGAACCACGCAGCTCACGCAAACGCTCAGTGATACGATCACGCAACCACCTCAAAAAAGCAGGATCTTTGGCGTGAGGAGAGATGTAGTCCCTTGCAAGTGCTGCATGAATAGAACTCTCGGTCTCACTAGCTACCGGTGCTGGATGAATAGAACTCCCGGTCTCACTAGCAACCGGTGCCACTTCCTCCTTAACTGTAGGAGGAGCCACCTCAGCATTCACTGTTTTCCTCAAACGACGTGCAGCTCCTCGGGTCATGGGTGCCATCTGGTAAGATCGATATTCACAAATAATATAATTGTAACATAAGTAAGCTAACTAAAGGAACCATCATGTAATTTGAGTACATTTTTGAAAGCAGATAAAGTACAAAAAATTCAATTTTTTGCCAAGTGTGAGAACGGATGGCTCAGAACACAATCCAAGATTCATTCTAGCATACATTAGTATGAATCATCTATGTTCTGTACATATGGTGTAATATATGTTCTTATCGTATCTAGTATCTGAAGAATGTAACAGAATCAAGATGAACTCACATAATGTAATACTAAGACATCATCTACTACTATATAAGATATAGTGATAGGTTGTCATATCATCATTGTCGAGGAATGAGGGTCGGAGGACAGTCAACTTTATCTACGGCTACATAGTTTCTGCCTCGCCAGTCGAATGGCTGCAGGGACTATGTCCTGATCACGATGTCGTACCGTAGATTAATGCAAAGTCCTTATAGCAAATGTCGTACATAGATTTCTACCTCGCCAGTCGAATGGCAGTAGGGACAGTGTCTGACTTGGTGTATCTCACCATTTTTCTAAAATGCCTGACATTCTACCTCGCCAGTCGAATGGCTGTAGGTGTATTTCTACCTAGGTATCCAGTCTCTCATACAGGACCTACCTATCTGCCTTTAACATTAAATTATACAAATCAAACTAGTCTTAAATACTGGTACCAACTGCCTGAACATGACAGTCCCTAATTTGTACTGGATTTATCCTACCTCTGAGTTTCACACATATTAAAAAGGAAGGCATTTACTGTTAACAAGATAACCTGTCATGAATTGAACATCAGGCAGACTTAGATTTAGGATTTAAAATATGGTATTCAGGTCAACTTAATTCAGTCAAAGGGTACTGAACAGAAAGTCTAATTAAGACTTTCAACTAAGCAGGCAGCCTGGACTGCTGTTCAGAACTTGGCAGGCAAAATTCTATACCATCTGATGACAAACCTATACACACCATTGCCCAAACCATTTGTTTCCTTAGGTAAAACATTCCAGGTTACTCAAGTAACCTGTCGTGCAACATTTGGTGTCAACAGCATTCCTTGTTAATTGTAACATGCATACTATCATATCCCAACTCTGCCAAAACCTGACCAACATACCCTACACTAATCATTCCATATTTCAGTAATGTCAGTGAGCTAAATCATACTCAACTGTCGAGAATACTTAGGAGAAAACTCATTCACATGACTAGTATCCATCCTTCGTGACATAGCTGAAATTTTATAGGGCTCGATAATAATTAGTAGTCAATTTATTCATCATTTCAAAATCCTGAAAATGCCCAAAAAACTTCCAATATCAGTAAATAGGGCTCGAACCCTAAAATAGAATTAGAATCCAAGCAAAACATCAAATTGACAGTTGATATGCCCAAAAAACTCCCAGTATCAGTATATAGGTGTCACACTGTGAGTCTCGTGTCCACACAGTGGGACACGACGTGTCCAAACCAACAAAATAGGTGTCACACGAACTAGAAGCGAGTCCACGCTCTCGTGTCCCCCGCAGCGAGTCCACAGTGAGTCTCGTGTCCCCCGCAGCGAGTCCACGCTCTTGTGGACACGAACTAGAAGCGAGAGAGAGAGCTAGAAGACGGGAAGAAACTGGAAAGCAGGGACAGGGGAGAGTTACCTGAGGAGGAGCTACGTGAGGAAGGAGGAGGAGGAGGAGAAGGAGGAGGCCGGAGGAGGGAGATCGCCGGAGGAGCGTCGCGGAGGAGGAGCGCGCGAAAAATTGGGGGAAAACTTGTGAATGATTGAAAAGGAAATCCTCGCCGCCTATATGAAACATTTAGCGACGTCCTTCTCGACCGTCGCTAAACGTCGCTGATATTTAATAAACGGCGACGCTGCTTAAAATGCGTCGCTACACGTCGCTATATCAGCGACGTGTACCGACGAACTTGCGACGCAGATTTCTATTTAACAAATTGTAGCCGCTAGACGTCGCTATTAGTCGCTGTTGGCGACAAACAGCGACATCTTTGATAAACGTCACTAAACTCCCAAAAATTAGCGACGTTCTTTCTTGGAGTCACTAAATACGTCGCTGATATGAATTATTTTGGTAGTGAGCTTCTTCTTTCTTCTTTCTTCTTTCTTCTCCTTCATCTGAGTTGTAACTCAGTTCTGTCTGTCTGCAACTGCGATTGCAAGGAAGAACGTGAGATTTATTTTCTGAACTCAGTTCTGTCCATCCGTAACTGCGATTGCGAGGAAGAACATGAGATTTCCTTTCTGATTATTGTTGCTTTTGTAATCAAATTTATATTATAGTGTTACTCTTAGATCTCGAGAATAATTAGAAGGTGAACGTTTGTTGAACCTCTGATCTCGACATCGAGTCTACCATCTTTGATCAAGTCCCGGGACTAACAATCTCAAAGCAAGATTCTTGTAGATGGAGAACTCTCGTGCTTCTCTCATCGATACCAGCTTTAACAAGTTGGAGAAATTCGATGGAGAACATTTCCAAATCTGGAAGAGGAAGGTCACCCTTAATCTTCAACTCGTAGACGTAGACCATGTGTTGATTGAGGATGAACCAACGATTCCAGAAGGAGGAACTGCCGATGCTATTGCTGCTGCACTCGTCAAGCAGAGCAAATGGAAGAGAGAAAACAACATATGTAAACTGCTGATTCTCAATTCTATAGAAAACTCTCTGGCAGAGTCATATTCTAAGAAGATGAAGGCCAAAGAGATCTGGGATTCTTTGGGGAAGCTATATGAAGATGACAAGAACATATCCAAAATCTTCATCGTCGAGAAGTACCACAAGTGGCTCTTCGAAGACGAGATGGCGATGCTACCTCAAGTGAAGGAATTCCTGAAGTTGCGCCAGAAGTTAGATGACGAGAAGATGCCCCTCGTCGACAAGTTTGTCGTTGGAGGGATAGTCTCGAAACTTTCTGCTGGTTGGAGCAACTTCTATGCTAGAATGCATCGGAAGAAGCTGGACATTAGCTTGGAAGATCTTATACAAGAGATCAACGTTGAGGACGAAATACGATCTCAACAGAAGATGGACTTTCTGTCCAAACAACTGGTTAAGGCAAACTTGGTGCAGACAAGAGAGTTCAAGGGAAAGCATGTGGCTTCTCATCACAAGAAGAAGGACTCCACTAATCTAAAAGTAAACGGTCCTTCGTTCAAACAACAGAAGTCCAAGTCCCACGTGACTTGCTTCAACTGTGACAAGAATGGCCACTACATGAGTGAATGCAAATCTAAATCCAAACCAAAATAGCAGGTATAGAAAAACTTGGTTATTTTGATTACTTAACTTGGTTGCTATTATTGCACAGGTTGAGTTATCTAGCGTGGTAGCTAACTAGTGGTCTGACACTAGTGCATCTGACCACGTGTGCTCTCAAAGGAGCTAGCTGTTCACCAAGGACGAGTCATGTTATGACAAAGGTCTCGATGGCGAACATATATCTAGCAGAAGTTCTGAAGATCGAGACAGTGGTTATTAACCACCGACAAGGACACTGGAATACGTGTTACACGAACCAGAGATTTTTTGGCGATCTGATCTCAGAAAGTCTGTTATCTGATACAGACTTGAAAGATGGACATTCGTACTAGCCAGATGGTAATTTCTTGGCGAGGAACATGCTTCAAAAAGATGTTCGATGCTGAAAGAATGTTCGAACTTCTGCTGATGGCGATGAAGTTACTTCATTGAGTGGACTGAGAGTTGTTTTATGACAGAAGCAGACTCAAGCTGTCCTATCGGGACCTTATCTTCGGAATGTGGGGGTAAGAAGGTGGAGGAGTTTAAGGTCTGTGCAGATACAAGACTGTTGGGAAGCTGCTCAGACGATTGAACTAAAGTACTGATCATCTGGAGTTAGTACACTCAGATATCTGTGACTTTTATCAATTCTCCACAGAGGGCGGTTTGAAGTGTTTCTCGAAGTGCACGTTCGCATGACTTCTCAACAGAAGGATGCAGCATTCGAGTAGTTTAGAGACTTCAGGGCTGAAGCTGAACGTTAAACCGATCTACAACTACTCATGTAACGCTCCAGTACCAGAATACTGAGACGGACTAGGCCAGCTACACCGTATGAGGTATATAAACGTTATACGGCAATCGTGGCTGTCAAAAGACAAGGGGGTGCATGCTACAATCAGGTATGCTATGGTCCTATAGAGCATCTATGTCTCAATCAATCAAAACAAGAAGCAGTAAATAATGATCATATAAGACAAAGCAGTAAGGCGTCCCCGACGCTTCATCAAAATGATTCATGAGTCTAGCTATACAAAATGATGAGCTAGTTCCGAGAGTCAATAGTACATAACTATAGTCAGCTGCAGTCTGATTTAATTACAATTATGCAAAGAAAACTTGTGTACAGAACTGCCGGCTAAACAAGTGCCGGTGGCTAAACGCCAAGTACAAAATAGAAGATATCAGAGCAGTGAAGAAGAAACCCACTCATGGTCCCTGGCGCCCATACTCCTGGTGTGCACCCTTGTTCGGGTGGAAGGCTGGATCCTCTGGGACTGCTACGAGATCTGGCCAAACAAAACCAGCGGGGTCAGGCCCCGAATAGCAAGTACCACAAGGGAGCACAAAAGAGTGAGATAAATCCAATGAGTTAAATAAGACCTGATTCACAAGTTATTGTCTTATACTATATCATCGAGACAATACGACACCCTTACAACCAAACAAGGACAAACGGTACCAATATCGTACCGAGATAAGATATATCCTATAACCATGGGCAGGTGAAGGGCTTCTGGTCGCGACTTCGGTCCATAGCCTATCGCAGCACAATAGCCCAACCCAACAACCAAACAAGGACATGGGTTGGACCACGCACCACGATAGTCCATGTTCCTCAGTTGCTAACAGAAGAAAACATACCACAAAACAAGTCAGCTTACAAGCGGCCAATCAATCCTATGGCTTTCTATAATTTGACTGGATTATCTCAGTAATGTAAATTATAGGAATCCTCAGATCGTGTCAACCCAGCAGGGCTAGCCAAACCATATAATATATATATATACATAGAACTTTGATTATGCACCGGTACCCCGTAAGGCCACCGTGCTAAAACATATAACACATAGCACGTAGGAGTCGGATATAGTCATCCACTATAGGCGGATAAAACTGTATCCGTGGCGGCCAACCCGACACGTCAGGACAGGACCTGGGGTGGCAGTATGGCACGATCTCGGGATTCTTTCCATCCAATGCATCTACCAATTTGAGTTTCTTAGATTAACCCTATCTTGATATGGAATTACATGTCGTGGTCACATGGTCATCCTTCTATATATCGTATCATTGTACGCGTATCCTAAGTATGAATCCACATCGGCCCGATCTAGATCCATGCTTAGTGTAATGCTTCAAACAACAATCAACATACCACGACACTATTACTGACCAATTACCATGACTATACTGGAAGGTACACATGTATTGACATATAACACGAACGATCACTTGGCATGTAGAGTCATACCTCAGTGCACTCATTAAATGGCACCGCAGTGTATACTAATATTGTATCTCAATACACACTTAGAACATGTACCAGCACGTATACAGGTAATCAGGTCAGGAAGTCAGGAAGTCACTCGGACTCCTTGTGACATAAAAGTCACATATGAATTCAGGTTAAAGTGAGACATGAGGTCCCTTGAAGCCAACACAAAGATCTACAACTTTCATGTTGGAAGTTGGAAGAAATTCTTGGCCACAAATCAGTCAAATAGGACATAAAATAGCCAAAAACAGCCAAAATAGGCACTATGCGGCACTATTCAAGCCATGTGGTACTATTCATCCTGCGGTACTATTCATCTCATACGGCACTATTCATCTTATACGGCTGTGGTACTATTTATCTCATGCGGCTGCAGAACTATTTATTCCTTGCGGCTGCGACACTATTTATTCCTGCGGTAGCGGTACTATACATCTCATACGGCTGCGGTACTATTCATTCCTGCGGCTACGGTACTATTCATCTCATGCGGCTGCGGTACTATTCATCTCATGCGGCTGCGACACTATTCATTTCTGCGGCTGCGGTACTATTTATCTCATGCGGCTGCGGTACTATTCATCTCATGCGGCTGTGGCACTATTTATTCCTGCGGCTGTGGCACTATTCATCTCATGCGGCTGCGGCATTATTCATTCCTGCGGCTGCGGCACTATTCATCTGGCACTATTCATTCCTGCGGCTGCGGTACTATTTATTCCTGCGGCTGCGACACTATTCATCTCATGCGGCTGCGGTACTATTCATTCCTGCGGCTGCGGCACTATTCATGCGGCACTATTCATCGTCCCTACCAAAACCAGGGCAGATAACATAGAAAATGTCCAAATATTATTTTGGCCATAACTTCCTCAAAACAAGTCAAAATCTAACTTTTCAAAGGTCAAAATTGGGTAGAATTAAATTTCCTACAACATAGGACCATTAGTTTTCGAAAACAACCAAGTTTGGTAGATCAAAACCATGGAAATCCATAAAACCCTAGTTATAGAAACTTAGATCTACACCAAACTAGCTATTAAAATAAAAAACTCCAAGAACTAAACTTGTAGAGGATGATGAGAAGAACAATATAGACAAATAATATCTAAAAAAATTAAGAAATGAAAAATACAAGAATCTCTCCATTTGGTGCAAGATGTAATTGTCTAAATGTTGTTTGAGCAAAATAAATGAAAGAGTGAATGAGGAGAGAGTGTGGAAGAGAATATATATAGGAGTTGGGTTGACTCAAAGAAACCCTAAGCTTAAGCATGCTCTTAACCATGTGACTAATGACATGTTAATTGCTATATGATACAACTAATTAAATTAATTAAATAAAATAATAACCACAACACGGTTCAAAAATCCTATCATCGAAACAGTGAACCACGCCTACAACCAGACAAGGACAAGAGGTGGCACACTAATCCGCGACGAGATACTGTTCCATGCCATGGCCAGTTACAAATACAGGATATATGCAATAAAGATACAGGTGCCAGATACCATATACATGAAAAATCAAAAATTTACGTATTCCGGGAATGGAGAGTGACATCTCTACCCTCCTTAGAAAAATTTCGTCCTCGAAATTTCGATAAGGCTAGTTGAGCGCGGTCTCAGATCACGAAATACACTCATGACATATATCTAGCACAATTATCAAACAACACATGGCACATAAACAGATTACGAAATAAAGAACTATTAAGTAAAAGCGCAAACAATAATCATACCCTAGAAGAAAAGTGATCGAAGACATACGAATAAAATATGCCTCCCAAGTCAGTTGGGTAGGAATTCGTCCTCGAGGTCCTACACTGACTCCCAAAGTGGACAAGGGTCAACGCTTAAGATAAGTCGGTACCAATGACTAAATCAAGAACGAGACTCTGTCCAGGACGTACTCTCGTAATCAAGACACATGATGAATATCACGTATCACATGATATGAGAGCAGATGAGTGAGACGAGAAAGTCGCCTTCACTCTTCGAATATAAAACTCAAGGAATTATAATAAATAATACTCAAAACTTACCCACAATCTGACCGCCTTCAGCCAACCTCTACTTTAATACTCCAAATTCTATTTGCCTCTGCCCCTGCTGGACTCCCTGCTGCTGCCTTCCCTGGCCTTGCTGTTGCGGCCTCTGCAGTCCTGCCTGATATTGCGCTTGTCGGTACATCTGAGCTTGTGTTAGTAATGGACGCTGGGCTAGTGGCCTTACTGCTAGTGCTGGCCCTTGATACGGTGCTACCTCTGGAGCTGGCAACGTCGGAAACCGTTGAGCTGGCCCTCCTGGCCTCTTTATCATAGGATAATTGGCAATCCTATGATCTGGACTGCCACACCTCAAGCATAATCCATTAGCTGAACGACACACATCCCTAGTGTGCCCTCCCTTACCACAGTAAGTGTAACCTACTGGTGCTTCCTGACGCTGCTGCTGGTTCCTCTGTTGCTGCTGTCGAACTGGTACAGTCACAATTGTCGTGACTGGTGCTGCATCATGAATACGGATGCCAGGTGCTGGTGCTGACGTCCGAGGTACTGCTCCTCCCCCAGCACTCTGCATATGAGACCTCTTCTGGCCTCCAGTCCTTGCTGATAACCTTTGAATAGTAAGCTCGTACCTCCGAGCCGCCGTCAATACTGTATCGAATGTCTGGTAGTCGTGCCCCTCGACCAGCTGCAAAATCTCTAGGTGAAGTCCCTGCTGGAACCTCATTGCTCTCTCTGGCTCTGTCGCCACCATCATCCGAGCAAACCTACTTAACCTGCAGAACTCCGCTGCATAACCATCCACCGTCTTACCAGCCTGCTTGAGACTGATAAACCTCTGCTGTAGCTCATACCGCGCTACCACGCCAAAGTACTTGGCCTTGAAGCTGGTACTAAAGCTATCCCAAGGAACAGGACGCCTCATTCCAACCTCTTCGGATGCCCACCAGTCGCGGACGAGATCCGGAAGTAACAATCTGACTTGGTCAACCTTCTCCCCTGCTGGAACCTTTGCTGCTGTCAATATGGCCTCTGTATCCTGAAGCCAAGCATCTGCCGTGATGGCATCTTCCGTGCCATCGAAGTATTTTGGACTAAGTCGACAAAACCTTTTCGACGCTCCCGAGTCATTCCTGACGCTCCTCTCAAGGGCTAATTGCAACCTCTGATTCTGTAGCACATCCTGTTCTTGCTGTCGGATTTGTTGTTGCTGTTGGGCTGCCATTTGGCGTTGCTGGGTCTCCAATAACCCTCTAATAATCTGCAATAGTGTCGGCGCATCTAGTGCTACTGGTACTACCGGCATCACTAGAGGTACAGGATCCTCTGGCCTCTGTAGCTCAACTGGTTCATGCTCGGTAACGTTCTCGATGGGAATCTGTCCAGGTAGAGGGGCTACTCCTTGCTGATCTCCAACTGGTCCCTGATCTACTGGATTCTCTCCCATGTCGGCTCCTCCAATAGCCGAGAATGATGTGACCCTAAAGGAAAGGATACAAGGTATCAAAAGACAGGACGGGAAAGAATCGAGGATGATAATCAAGTTAGCAATCAAGGTGGAAGAAAGAGAAAATGAATCAGGAGATCAAGGGGAACATATTTTGATTGAGACTCCTATAATCACAACACCCTACAAGTCTGAAAAATAGACCCGCATGGGCCACCACTAAAACCTTGTCACGCTCCAGTACCGGAATATTGAGACGGACTAGGCCAGCTACACCGTATGAGGTATATAAACGTCATACAACGATCATGGCTATCAAGAGACAAGGGGGTACATGCTACAATCAGGTCTCCTATGGTCCCACTGAGCATCTATGTCTCAATCAATCAAAACAAGAAGCAGTAAATAATGATCATATAAGACAAAGCAGTAAGGCGTCCCCGATGCTTCATCAAAATGATTCATGAGTCTAGCTATACAAAATGATGAGCTAGTTCTGAGAGTCAATAGTACATAACTATAGTCAGCTGCAGTTTGATTTAATTACAATTATGCAAAGGAAACTAGTGTCCAGAACTGCCGACTAAACAAGTGCCGGTGGCTAAATGCCAGGTACAAAATAGAAGATATCAGAGCAGTGAAGAAGAAACCCACTCATGGTCCCTGGCGCCCATACTTCTGGTGTGCACCATTGTTCGGGTGGAAGGCTGGATCCTCTGGGGCTGCTACGAGATCTGGCCAAACAAAACTAGCGGGGTCAGGCCCCGAATAGCAAGTACCACAAGGGAGCACAAAAGAGTGAGATAAATCCAATGAGTTAAATAAGACCTGATTCAC
This sequence comes from Iris pallida, assembly GCA_029216955.1. Taxonomy (NCBI): domain Eukaryota; kingdom Viridiplantae; phylum Streptophyta; class Magnoliopsida; order Asparagales; family Iridaceae; genus Iris; species Iris pallida. The sequence continues at coordinate 2,301,652 of JANAVB010019399.1, forward strand.
GAGTTATAGGCTTATACCATATCATCGAGACAATACGACACCCTTACAACCAAACAAGGACAAACGGTGCAAATATCGTACCGAGATAAGATATATCCTATAACCATGGACAGGTGAAGGGCTTCTGGTCGCGACTTCAGTCCATAGCCTATCGCAGCACAATAGCCCAACCCAACAACCAAACAAGGACATGGGTTGGACCATGCACCACGATAGTCCATGTTCCTCAGTTGCTAACAGAAGAAAATATATCACAAAACAAGTCAGCTTACAAGCGGCCAATCAATCCTACGGCTTTCTATGATTTGTCTGGATTATCTCAGTAATGCAAATTATAGGAATCTTCAGAACGTGTCAACCCAGCAGGGCTAGCCAAACCATATAATATATATATACACATAGAACTTTGATTATGCACTGGTCCCTCGTAAGGCCACCGTGCTAAAACATATAACACATAGCATGTAGGAGTCGGATATAGTCATCCACTATAGGCGGATAAAACTGCATCCGTGGCGGCCAACCCGACACGTCAGGACAGGACCTGGGGTGGCCAGTATGGCACGATCTCGGGATTCTTCCCATCCAATGTATCTACCAATTTGAGTTTCTTAGATTAACCCTATCTTGATATGGAATTATATGTCGTGGTCACATGATCATCCTCCTATATGTCATACCATAGTACGCGTACCCTAAGTATGAATCCACATTGGCCCGATCTAGATCTATGCTTAGTGTAATACTTCAAACAACAATCAACATACCACGATACTATTACTGACCAATTACCATGACTATACTGGAAGGTATACATGTATTGACATATAACACGAACGATCACTTGACATGTAGAGTCACACCTCAGTGCACTCATTAAATGGCACCGTAGTACATACTAATATTGTATCTCAATACACACTTAGAACATGTACCAGCACGTATACAGGTAATCAGGTCAGGAACATGATCAAGTCAGGAAGTCACTCGGACTTCTCGTGACATAAAAGTCACATATGAATTCTGGTTAAAGTGAGACATGAGGTACCTTGAAGCCAATACAAAGATCTACAACTTTCATATTGGGAGTTGGGAGAAATTCTTGGCCACAAATCAGTCAAATAGGGCATAAAACAGCCAAAAACAGCCAAAATAGGCACTATTCAAGCCATACGACACTATTCATCCTACGGTACTATTTATCTCATGCGGCACTATTCATCTCATGCGGCTACGGTACTATTCATCTCATGCTGCTGTGCCACTATTCATTCCTGAGGTAGCGGCACTATTCATCTCATGCGGCTGCGACACTATTCATTCCTACAGCTGCGGTACTATTCATCTCATACGGCTGTGGCACTATTCATTCCTGCGGCTGCGGCACTATTCATCTCATGCGGTTGCGGTACTATTCATTCCTGCGGTTGTGGCACTATTCATTCCTGCGGCTGCGGTACTATTCATACGGCACTATTCATTCCTACGGCTGCGGCACTATTCATCTCATGCGGCTGCGGTACTATTCATTCCTGCGGCTGCAGCACTATTCATGCGGCACTACTCATCGTCCCTGCCAAAACTAGGGCAGATGACATAGAAAATGTCCAAATATTATTTTGGCCATAACTTACTCAAAACAAGTCGAAATCTAACTTTTCAAAGGTCAAAATTGGGTAGAATTGAATTTCATACAACATAGGACCATTAGTTTTCGAAAAAAAAACCAAGTTTGACAGATCAAAACCATGGAACTCCATAAAACCATAGTTATAGAAACTTAGATCTACACCAAACTAGCCATTAAAATCAAAAACTCCAAGAACTAAACTTGTAGAGGATGATGAGAAAAACAATATATACAAATAATATCTAAGAAAAATCAAGAAATGAAAAATGCAAGAATCTCTCCATTTGGTGCAAGTTGTACTTGCCTAAATGTTGTTTGAGCAAAATAAATGAAAGAGTGAATGAGGAGAGAGAGTGTGGAAGAGAATATATATAGGGGTTGGGTTGACTCAAAGAAACCCTAAGCTTAAGCATGCTCTTAACCATGTGACTAACGGCATGTTAATTGCTACATGATACAACTAATTAAATTAATTAAATAAAATCATAACCACAACACGGTTCAAAAATCCTATCATCGAAACAGTGAACCACGCCTACAACCTGACAAGGACAAGGGGTGGCACACTAATCCGCGATGAGATACTGTTCCATGCCATGGCCAGTTACAAATACATGATATATGCAATAAAGATACAGGTGCCAGATACCATATACATGAAAAATCAAAAATTTACGTATTCCGGAAATGGGGAGTGACAACTCAGAAGTGATCGAGATGTAGAGTATAGGTCTCATGAATTCGTATCGTTCTGCAAAGAACATGGAATCATCAATGAGATTACTGCTCCGTATTCTCCTCAATCTAATGGGGTAGCGGAGAGGAAGAACAGAACATTGACAGAAATGATGAACTCAATGCTGCAAACTACGGATCTTCCTAAATGCTAATGGAAAGAAGCTGCATTGACGACCACTTTTATGGTAAATAGAGTGCCGTATGCAACTTCGAACGTAACTCCTCATGAACTCTGGTTCAAAGTCAGACCTAACTTGAATGTCATTCGAGTGTGGGGGTCTCTGGCTTATGTGAAGCTCCCAGATCAGAAGATTCAGAAGCTGGGGATTAGGACTACGAAGACGATTTTCTTGGGGTATGCCTAGAAGAGTGATGCTCGGAGATTTTTTGATATTGAGTTAAATTATATCATCGAATCCCGTGAAGATAATTTGTAAGGCACAAGAATGTTGTTCTTACGGATAAATCGAAGAACAATAAGGGTGCGCAAGAAACTGAAGTTTTCAATAAAGAAGTAGTCCAAGAAGATATTGTTGTTGAAACAACTGTTGAACCAGAACTCGCTGAGCCGTCGTCGAAGCGAGCGAGGAGGCCGAAGAACTTCGGAGATGACTTCATCACCTATCATATGGAAGCAGATCCGCTTACCTATGATGAGGCGATGAAGACCAGAGATGATGTTTTCTGGAAGGAGGCGATTGATAATAAAATTGATTCCATCACCTCAAATAACACTTGGGTGTTGGTTGATCTTCCTGAAGGAGCGAAACCCATCGGATGCAAATGGATCTTCAAGAAGAAGATGAAAGCAGATGGAACTATTGACAAGTTCAAGGCCAGGTTAGTGGCCAAGGGGTTTTCTCAGAAGCAGGGGATCGACTACTTTGACACGTATGCTCCAGTAGCCCGGATGACCACTATTAGAATGTTGATTGCTCTCGCAGTGATACATAAGATGGTGATACATCAGATGGATGTGAAAACGGTATTCCTGAATGGCGAGCTGACCGAAGAGATCTATATGTAACAACCAGAAGGGTTTGTCGTCAAAGGTCTTGAAGATAAAGTCTGTAAGTTGGTAAAATCTCTATACGGTTTAAAGCAAGCTCCCAAAATGTGGCATGAGAAGTTTGACAAAGTCATAAGGTCAAATGGCTACAGGGTCAGTAAAACAGACAAGTACGTCTATACGAAGTTTGCTGACGGAAGAGGAGTCATCGTTTGTCTATACATGGATGACATGCTAATCCTAGGTACGGATATAAGCTGTGTCACAGAGACAAAGAAGTTCCTCTCGACGAAATTCAGTATGAAGGACTTGGGGGATGCTGATGTTATCTTGGGACTCAAGATCATATGGACAGACATTGGACCAGTGCTGTCACAGTCTCATTATGTTGAGAAGATGATCACTCGTTACGGGTATCAGGATCTTTCAGGGATCGATACGCCGTACAAGTGTGATCTGAAACTGAAGCCTAATTCAAGGGAAAGCGTCAGGCACCTGGAGTATGCAAGCGTAATCGAAAGTTTGATGTATGCTACTACTGTCACAAGGCCTGACATAGTTTTGCTGTGAGAATGCTGAGTCATTTCAGGAGCAACCCAGGCATTGAGCACTGGAAAGCTGTGAAATAGGTTATGAGATATCTCAAGAAGACTCAGATATATGCACTGTACTACAACAAAGATCCACCGATTGTGGAAGGCTTCAGTGATGCCAGCTGGTGCTCAGAAGTGGAGAGCGAGAGGTCCACAGGTGGATACATTTTCACAATGGGTGGAGATACTATATCGTGGAAATCGAAGAAGCAGACTATGCTCTCGCGGTCATCTATAGAATCTGAGTTTTTTGCACTTGATACTGCAGCAGATGAAGCAGAGTGGCTTCGGGAGCTCATATATGATCTTTCAGAGGTTGGGGCACAGATACCGACAATTTCGATATACTTCGACAATCAGACGATTGCAGCGGTGGCATCGAATGATCTCTTCAACGGGAAGAAGAGAACTGTGCGGTTGAAGCACAGGGCAGTGAACGATATCATCAAAAGAGATGTCATTGCAGTGATTGATGTTCGGAGTCTGGAGAACCTGGCGGATCCGTTCACCAAGGGCCTCAAGCGCCAGCTGGTTGATGACGCAGCTTGTAAAATAGGCTTGAGGGCATTCTGATATTATGTTATTACAATCCTACCATAAAGTTTTATGCTATTAGTTCAAAAAGAAATCTACTAGGCATCTAGCTTTTGGTTCAAGGGAGGACTATTAACCAGAAGAATATCAGGAACGGTGGGTACTTGTCCTCTGTGACATAGAGAGATTACGGACCTATAACCACTGTTATCTACTGTTGTTTTCTGTAGAAAACGGATCATGTGGAAAGGTTGGCTTAAATGCCTTAATGAGTTCTCAGGCAGAGTGAATGCCTGGAGTGCTTTACAGGAAGCACGGTAGCGCAGCACTACAAGAAGTGTAACTCCATGCTACAGTGGGGTGACTCCACCATGAGGTTCCCAGGTAAAGGTAATGCCTCGGTTTTGCAAGCCAAGTCACAGCGGAGTAGCACCGCAAATAGGCAGGTAGCCTAATGCTGTATGATAATTGTAATAAAGAGAGGTAGACAGCACTATAAAGAGGACGATGTCCTCATGTTACAGTGGCATAACACCACAAAAAGGTACCAGGTAGGGTAAAGCCTCGGCTTTGCGAACCATGTCATAGCGGCGTAACACCGCACAGAAGTGCAAGGCTTCATGCTGGGTAGTTTGGCACTACAAAGAGGCCTGTGACCTCATGCTACAGCAGCATGACACTACGATGAGGTACCCAGGTGGGGTAAAACCTCGACTTTAAGCCATGTCATAGCGGCGTAGCACCGCAAAGAAGCGCAATGCTTCATGCCATGACTCTTTATAAAGTACTCACCTATAGTGTATGGACAGAGATATCAGGCCGTCTCTTGAGGGCAAACTTGTAGACGTCCAAAAATTATACACTGAAACCAGGCTGGCACAAGACCTTCAATGTGCAGCCAGAAGCACAGTTGATGTCATTATGTGAGTAGGAAGAATTGCAGTTATGATGCAGAATTCAAGGCTTCGTCCATTCTTGTATCATGCTGTTATTTAACCAATGCGAAAAGATTCAAGTCGTAGCGATATCTCTCCTAATGCATGATGGACAGTCACTGTGGGGAACGCTCAACCCATATATTAAGATATGTGGGGAATTATTGGTGTTTTTACCTTTGGACTAGAAAAGATAGTCCCACATCGGCTACACCAAATGGTGAGTATCTCAATATAATGCATTTGCTTGTGTTGAGGTGTGCATATGAGGTGTAGTGGGGCACAAGTTTGTGCCATATGGGAGTATTTTCCTAGAAGAAAAAAAAGATTAAATCCAACAAGGATGCAAGTTGATTTTTGTTGTGATGACTCAGACTCGGACACGGACTCCAGGATGTCTCTAGCATGCACGGGAGTGTTCGGGGGGTAGGCGTGGACTGGCACACTTCTATGCTGATTGTGGGATGATCTAAAATATCAAACTCTATTTTTGAGTATTAGTGTTTTAGTCCCACATCGGATAGGAGAAGAGGTAAAGTCTCAACTTCACTCTATAAATAGAGCCCCTTGGCCTCCTTTGAAAGATGCACCAAGAAGAGAGTTAAGGGAGTCTGTAAAGTCCAGGAAGCCCATTCAAGTCTCAAATATTGACTTACGAGCGTTCCAGAAGTTCTTCGTGAACTTGCTGGTTCCTGGAAGCAGATCCTGTTGGGGCGAATCTTGCTTTGAGCAACGGTGATCTTAATCACCCCAGCAAGAACCTTTCCTCTTCTTCTTTCTTCTTTATTCTCCTTCATCTGAGTTGTAACTCAGTTCTGTCCGTCTGCAACTGCGATTGCAAGAAAGAACGTGAGATTTATTTTCTGAACTCAGTTCTGTCCGTCAGCAACTGCGATTGCGAGAAAGAACGTAAGATTTTCTTTCTGATTATTGTTGCTTTTGTAATCAGATTTATATTATAGTGTTCCTCTTGGATCTAGAGAATAATCAGAAGGTGAACGTTTGTTGAACCTCTGATCTCGACATCGAGTCTACCATCTTTGATCAAGCCCCGGGACTAACAAATCTTTCCCTAGTTTGAATTATAATAAGTAGGTCATCTACATCTTTGATGAATGAAAAATCATAATTTATCGGTGCCTTCCTTTCTGTTGTGTCATCCTCATATTAATTTCACAAAACTGGATACAATTATGAGTAATGCTATTAGTCCCTCCAAATGTCCCTATAAACCAAGGTTCACAGTATCGGTATCAAAATCGGTATCGGACTATTCCTACGAGTATTGGTATCGGCGATATCGGTAGTATCGACGGTTTCGGATCGGTGTATCGAATTTTTTGGTATAAAAAAAAATAATTATTAATAAATTATTTACATTTAAAAACATATATTTTATATATTTAGGCATAATTTAAGTATTTTCAGTGTTATTTCGTAGTACTTTTAAAATTAAATAATATTGTAATCACCCTTAGCGATTGGTTTACATATAATAGATTGATTTTCTTCTTTTACATGTTTTTACAATCTTATTATGCTTTAAACCCTTGATGATTTGTCTTTTTCGTTTAATTTTTCTTTGCCGAATTGACCGAAAAAGAGACCCTCAATGTTGGTATCGTTAAGTATCGGGTATCCGTCGGTATCGGATCGGGACATGCCAAACCGTATCGGTATCGGCCGTATCGGATCGGTATCGGCCGATACTTTAAACCATGCTCTAAACTATTATTCCTTACATAACAGCTGACGTGACATCTAACATTACAGTTGGCATGGTAAATTTTAATCCAATTTTTTTATTTTTATTTTTAATTTTAATTTTAATTTTAATTTTAATTTTAATTTTAATTTTAATTTTAATTTTAATTTTAATTTCAATTTTAATTTTAATTTTAATTTTAATTTTAACGTTATTTTAATTTAATTTTAATGCTATTTTTAATTTTAAAATTTATTATGTCAGTTGTCACATAAGAATGAATAATTTGAAAGAAAACTTAGGGGAGATTAATACTATTTTTCATAAGACTATTTGGAATGGCCTCAATTGACTCGTATGTACGTGTATGCGAAAAATGAAAAGTCTGACATCACATGACATGAGCTATAGAAAGCAATTATGCTATTTGGCTTCCAAAATATTTGGGTGATGTTATCTCTCATTATGTGGCATCTGACAAGGCAGCTGACATAACAGCTGACATGACAAATTTTAACCCCAAAATTAATTACCTAAATATTTTTAATCTTAATGTTAATATTAATGTTAATATTAATGTTAATGGTAATATTAATATTAATAGGCTAAATTATAGTTTGATACCCTTAACTATCACTGTTTTTTAACTTGATACCCTCAAATTTGATAGGTACTAACTTGATACCCTAAAAAAATTTTGGACCAAATTGTCCCTTCTCTTCTCCCCCCAACTGTCACGACCCGCGCCCTAGAGTTAGGGCACGAGAACGTAACAACGCCCAGCCTACGCCGCAGTGTCGGCGGTAGAACGCTGTCCTAGGTCTCAATGCATCTAACAGTATAAGACTAAACAGTTTATACTCCCCGAATGGGGGTGACATAGCAGATACAATCTCAATCACATCTAAGGTAGAGCATGATAAGGATAGATAAAACATGAAATCCAAAATAGATACAGGAGATAGAAGTCTAAGTGTCTAAGATACATAAACCCAGAAATACATCTCAAAACTCAAGTATAGATACAGTAATCCACAAAGTAAATACAACTCCAGACAAAATGAAATAACTACCTAAACAACCTCTAATGTATCTCCTCTAGGCTAGCAGGCACCTCCAGGCTATCTGTAAAATTTATCAACAGGTCCAGTCAGGACTGGAGCGAGCACAATACATCTCAACAGTTCATAGCAGGTTAGAAAATATAAACATGCAGTAGAGTAAAATACAGGATTTGAAGAAATACAGTATGTAAACAAGAGAGAAAACTGTAACAGAAATATCTACTATAAATAGAGAACTAACAGTGGCTAGTGAGTCAGAGTACGAGATAGCACATGTGAACAGGACAGATTTGCACAGGATGTCGAGGTGCACAGGAATCTACACTACAATGGAATTGTTCACACGACTACTAGCACTCTCCCGTATCCCCAATCAATACACAAGGATCTAAACAGGTTATGTTATTGCACAGGATATCACATGGGAGCCCATATAGGGTGCACATGATAGTATACATGGGGCTCCGTGAACATGAGAGTACAAGATTCACAGGAGTGCACATGTAATGAAAGCACAGGAGTACACGATGAAAGTGAAACGCACATGACACAATGTACCCGATGCTCCCGAGGGGGATAACATCGCATGAGAAGATCCATATAGTACTAATCCGTGATAATGTCGTGACAGCATCAAGTATAGTAATCTAAAGCAGGAATATAATTCTAAGCAGGATATGAAATGATCAGAGAATGTACTCGCCTCGATAACCTGAACAGCTGATAAGTATAGGGGGTCCCACTGAAGCCACAGAGTCCTATTTAAAGCAACACAGGTTACAAGGTGTTCAAGTTGTAATAAATGAATCTCTATAATCAGTCTACATTATTCTAGGTTCTTCTAAGTCAAAACAACTCTAGGTCGACTCCGGTCAATAATCTAGTCAACTAGGTCAAGTGTTGACTTATAGTTGACTTTGGGTCAACTGGTCAACTCTGGTCAAATAGGGTCAATTCTAGTCTAATATAAAGTGTACTTCGTTATTTGTACGTCGAAACTTACGGTACGCAAATCGAGATAAGAAGATTATCGGTAAGGTTGATAATCTTATTATAGTGATCCACGTATCCAACTTGTCAATTTCAGCGATGTGAGATCACTGGAATTGGCTGATCTCAGTTTCGTTGTACTAATCCCGAAATACGAACATTATATGAATTAATTATTAATTAATTATAAAAGGGTTAAACTCAGAGAAATTATCAACAAACATTGTCGGACGATGAAATGAACATCGCCAACGTGTCCAAAATGGTCAAATTAGCTAGGATAGCCTACCCAACGGTCCAATTTGGACACAAGGGCAAAAAGGTAATTTCGGGTCAAAACGGTGTCCGTGTCGGAGCCGTTTTGCACCAAAAAACGTGCAAGAAAACAAGTCTATAAAATATAACAAATTATATGTCCACGTAACCAGAATGACGATACGAACCCAACGGTATATCCGGAATTGGATTCCGTTGACCCGATCTCAATTTGACCCGTTGACCAGAACTTGGAATTTCGGTTTGCACGAAAATGCGTGCCGGAGCCAAAGTCCACCAAAACCTAGCAAATTATATGTCAACGAGTCCAGAATGACGATACGAACTCAACGGTATATTCGGAATTGGATTCCGATGAGCCGGCGTCAAAAAGTCCCGTTGACCCAGAAAGTGGGACCCGCTTTGCACCGAAATGCGTGCCCGGGCCCACGTTCTCCAAATCTAACGAATTTTATATGAAAATATGCCAGAACGACGCCACAAGTCTAATGGTGGTGTCAAAAATGAAATCTGGAGTCCCGTGTTCAAAAATGGAATTTTACAAGTTGAAAATTACGAATTCGGACGACCAACTTTGGCGTCGAATTCAACCAATCAAACAAGCTTACAATGAAACGAAAATGGAGGGGTAGCAAGAGGGTTATACCAGCTTCGTACCGGAACTGGTAGCACGCCAAACGGAGCTGCGGTGGAGGAGATACAAGCTGACGAAGTTGGCCCCGTGAAACTGTCCAAATTTAATACAATTTAAACGGTCAACTTGGTGGCCGGTTTTCATGTATCAAACGATAAAATTAACGGACGAAAATTGACAGGAATGAAGGTGGATATACCGAGATTGCGACGGAGCGAAGAAATCGCCGATCCAACGGTCGAATCTCCGGGAAAACGTGCGCGAAGTCGCTGCGACGGGGCGCCAAAACGAACTTCATTTCGCGCGCGTCACGACTGGACGTCGTTCAAAACGCACGAATCGCCTCGACGGCGCGTCCCGGAGGACGGTGGCCGTCAGGGAAGGACTCGCCGGAGTGGGGCGCACCTAAGGCGAGCCACGGCAGCCCACGTGGCGGCACGGCGGCGCACGACGGTGGCCCGCGCGCACGCGCGTGTGCTCTCCGATGGTGCTGCTGTGCACTGCTGTGCCGCGCGCTGGTGGCCAGCGAAGCGGCGGCGGGGACGTGGACATCCAGCCTACCACGGCGAGCTGGGGGTGGCGCGGCCACAGCAAACCAGTGGTGATGGTGGTGGCCGCGGGGAAAGATGGAGTGGTGGTGTCGTTGCATGGTGGTGTCGGATTGGAGAGGAGGGAAGGAGGAGGAGGAGAAGAGATTGGGAGGAGAAGGCCGGTTGAACTGTGAAGGTGGTGCGGTGGTGGCCGGAGGCCAATGGCCGGTCGGGGGCAAGGTCGGCCAAGGAGGAGGCTGGCTGTATAGAGAGTGGTGGTCGGGCATGATCCATGGAGGAGGAGAAAAGTATGCTGCTGTTGTGGTGTTGTGTTTAGTTTAGGAAGAATTTGAAAGGAGAGAGAAAGAGATGGATAAGTGAGAGAGAAAAAGGTGGCTCCCTAAATGTTAGGGCCGGCCACTTGGCCAAGGGTGTGGGAAAAAGTTACCATAGGAAAATTAATGGTTGTGATTGAATTAAGGTGAAATCAATGGCAATGATGGAATATAGGTAATTCCAATAGGATTAAATCAAGGAAAATTTCCCATTAAATATTAAAAATAGATGAAATGAGAAATTGATATTTTTGGACAATAAATATGAGGGTGTCCCGATGGAGGGCAACATGGAGCTGGACTGGGCTCGGTGGAGCCGGATTGGGTCAAAACTGGACATCGTGCAAAATAGAATTATAATTAGACGTTGATGATTATGTGTAAATAAGTAGCACATGGGGATTCCTAATAATGGGACACAAGTGGCGGACGGATAGTAGGCTCAAAGTGGGCCATGTCCATAGTTGGGGCTGACAGGTTTTGGTCGACAGGGGACCCACAAATCAAGTTGGAAAATGAATGTGACGCCGTGGCGTGAAATAAAATCGGATCACGTGTCGGAAAAGTTGTACGAATCAAATGGAGCCCAAAATGACGTGTCTGAGGGGGGCACGGAGGTCATGGGTGACGAGCGTCTCGAGTAGATCATCAATGAGGAGTTGGTTTCAAGAAACTGACTGGTCTTGCGCTCCCAAATTAAAAGTCATGGTAACGCGCTGAAAAGGATCAAAGAAAAGAGTGGGAAAATAAATATCAATCAAATGGTCTAAACCGACCCGAAGTTCAGCGAAGCAGAAAGAGTACAAGGGAACAAGTTTGGATGGGACACTATATACCGTCATGAAGGTAATCGTGTCCACTCCAAAACTCGTGAAAAAGATTTCCAGAGTTGAACATCCTTGATACTCCAAATATCAATGGCACGGGAAAGTACACTTAAGGAAAAATAACAAAAATAAATTATTTATCAAAACCAATCAAACAGAAAATAAAATAAAATGAAAAAAATCAACCCGAAATTCAGGGTGCTCACATCCTACCCACCTTATAAAAATTTCGTCCTCGAAATTAAATGTCCCTACTCCCTCTAGGTCAAACCCCCACAATCAAAGTCCCAGAACTTAAACAAATCATACCATCAAATAAAAGAACGGCATACAGGGTCATGGCATACAGTGACAGTGAAGTCTCATCTAGGATTACTAGTCATACTAACCAAACAGTCATAGGGTATCAAAACACACAAGCAATCCAGAGTGCTAAACTTAGAAAAGATACAGAATAACAATCATCAAAACTATAAGGTTGTCTACCTCCCCATATGAAAACTGGTACTCATAAAAAATAAAGGAAGGTAACTACCAATCATCTGAAAAAAAAATACTATCCCAAGAAAATCAAAATCACAAGTTAATTTAACGAAAGTCGATTACATTGAAATCCAATCACAATAAATAATATAGAGAGCACTAGAGAGGAAAAGCTAACATTATGTGTATGGGTGTATGTGAACAGGTTCATATGGTTAGATAGTAGGCGTGTGTGTACGTGAATATACATGAAAGTGTATACGAAGATTTGGGTTTCAAACAATAGCTATCCAGTTACATTACTCATGGCATATGGTTAAACAATCCACAATACGCAACCTATTTAATCATAACATGCATGGCTAACCATATACATCTATAAAAAGGTAGAGATTTAGTTACGTATTTATATACATTATAACATGTATGCCTAAGCTCTATATACATCTATCTAGATATACAATCATAACATAGAGGGGAAGGGTAAGGTTAAATGACAGTATATAATATGTTAGAGTGTGTGTGGGTGTGTCCTTGTACAGGGTTATAGCTTAGTATTGAAAGGTTAAATCCAGGTTTTAGTTCAGCATTTACACACAAAAATATCTGAAAACAAGCTAACCTTTAACCAGTGTAATATTAACATAATACAAATTCAAAATTTAGGAGTTTGAACATCACAACTATCTCAATGCTCCCAATACATCATATCATGATAGAAATGAACCCTAATCATATTACCAATACATTTAATATTAATCTGAAATTTAACTAAACATGAAAATCAATGTAAAAATGTTAACATGTAACTAGTTTTCAGAATTTTGGAGAAATTTGAACATTAAAACCCAACTCAATGTTTATCACAAACTAACATGTAAGAATATGAAACTTAAATTTATATTCCTACTTACAACAATGTACGCAGCTCTAAATATTATATTAAGAAAATAAAACAGTAATTTAAACTAAACATTTGGAATTCAGTATTAAGGGTTAATATGTACACAGTCTTAAATTGACAAATTTTAAACACAAATTTTCAACAAAATTTTTTTGAATTGAAACCCTACGTATAACATACATGTGCAGTGACGTAAACCTAAATAACAACATAAAATTTTATATTTAAAATTACGAATTTAAATATGGAAAAGCAGAGAACCAGAAATATTGGTTATGAAAATTTGGACATCAACAACATATCAATATGTATCTAGATATGTGGAAAAATCAAGTGTAGCATGCATACGTGTTAGGCAAGTGTCTGCTATATATATTCATATACATATTCTCATGTCCCAATAAAATTAATTCTACGTTAAGACTAACATTTAGATTCCTACCAAGATTGCAAGCAGGTGATTGACGAAATCAAGACAGTTTTATTATTATCTAATACAAGAAAAATGGCAAGAAAGAATAATGATAAAATCTGTTTAAAGAAGGAACCGTTCTGAAATCCAGAGTTAAATTATCAAATCCAAGATAAAGTCTAGCAAATTCATCGATTTATTGTATTAAGAAGAACTCATAGCAAGAAGTTACACAAAGGTTTATGAAAACAACTAAACATACTCTTAAGTTAAATGACAAGAAACTAGGCAAAACAACAAACAATAATTCCTTTTTTTTTAATGACTGAGAAAAAGTAAGAAAACATGTTCAAAATATTTTAAGCACAATCTGATAATCATATGCATCTATCCAAAATCATGGTACTTTAAATCCTCGTCATACTAGTAAGCAAGGCTACGATAATCACAGAGCCCTTGATGCACATATCTCTAGAATCATGGTATTTAATATTTTCGCGGTACCGCATGCTTGGCTGCAAAAACTTTAAATTCCCACATCCGAGAAATATATCCAGAGTCAGACTATATGTTCTCACCATGCTGGCTAATGTGACTATAAAGACTAGATTCCATAACAAAGATGACCTAGCCCATATAATTTCATTTTGCCAAAAATTAAATTAATCAATAATGAATACTCAAAATCAAATCAAATTTATTAACGAACATCAAAATTCAAAATGAACAAAATCCATCAAAATACAAACTCGAATGCAACAGCTATCATCAAAATTCAAAATTCGAAAATCTTCCATCAAATAAATACAAACTCAAATTCAACAATAATCCATAAAAATCAAATTTAACAACAAAAGTAAAATAAATTAAATCAAGGGAAAAAGAGAGTTTTCAAATCGAAGTTAAATAAGATTCTCCAGGGTCGTCCCGGAAATCTCTCAAGGGATCCTAGCTGTGATTGAGTATCTTCAAAATATATCCTAATCCTACTGCAGGCTGTAGTGATACTCTAGTTCGAGTACCACTACACTTCTAGTCTAGACCTGCATGGGCCACCACTAAAAACGTGTCACGACCCGCGCCCTAGAGTTAGGGCACGAGAACGTAACAACGCCCAGCCTACGCCGCAGTGTCGGCGGTAGAACGCTGTCCTAGGTCTCAATGCATCTAACAGTATAAGACTAAACAGTTTATACTCCCCGAATGGGGGTGACATAGCAGATACAATCTCAATCACATCTAAGGTAGAGCATGATAAGGATAGATAAAACATGAAATCCAAAATAGATACAGGAGATAGAAGTCTAAGTGTCTAAGATACATAAACCCAGAAATACATCTCAAAACTCAAGTATAGATACAGTAATCCACAAAGTAAATACAACTCCAGACAAAATGAAATAACTACCTAAACAACCTCTAATGTGTCTCCTCTAGGCTAGCAGGCACCACCAGGCTATCTGTAAAATTTATCAACAGGTCCAGTCAGGACTGGAGCGAGCACAATACATCTCAACAGTTCATAGCAGGTTAGAAAATATAAACATGCAGTAGAGTAAAATACAGGATCTGAAGAAATATAGTATGTAAACAAGAGAGAAAACTGTAACAGAAATATCTACTATAAATAGAGAACTAACAGTGGCTAGTGAGTCAGAGTACGAGATAGCACATGTGAACAGGACAGATTTGCACAGGATGTCGAGGTGCACAGGAATTAATCTACACTACAATAGAATTGTTCACACGACTACTAGCACTCCCCCGTATCCCCAATCAATACACAAGGATCTAAACAGGTTATGTTATTGCACAGGATATCACATGGGGGCCCATATAGGGTGCACATGATAGTATACATGGGGCTCCGTGAACATGAGAGTACAAGATTCACAGGAGTGCATATGTAATGAAAGCACAGGAGTACACGATGAAAGTGAAACGCACATGACACAATGTACCCGATGCTCCCGAGGGGGATAACATCGCATGAGAAGATCCATATAGTACTAATCCGTGATAATGTCGTGACAGCATCAAGTATAGTAATCTAAAGCAGGAATATAATTCTAAGCAGGATATGAAATGATCAGAGAATGTACTCGCCTCGATAACCTGAACAGCTGATAAGTATAGGGGGTCCCACTGAAGCCACAGAGTCCTATTTAAAGCAACACAGGTTACAAGGTGTTCAAGTTGTAATAAATGAATCTCTATAATCAGTCTACATTATTCTAGGTTCTTCTAAGTCAAAACAACTCTAGGTCGACTCCGGTCAATAATCTAGTCAACTAGGTCAAGTGTTGACTTATAGTTGACTTTGGGTCAACTGGTCAACTCTGGTCAAATAGGGTCAATTTTAGTCTAATATAAAGTGTACTTCGTTATTTGTACGTCGAAACTTACGGTACGCAAATCGAGATAAGAAGATTATCGGTAAGGTTGATAATCTTATTATAGTGATCCACGTATCCAACTTGTCAATTTCAGCGATGTGAGATCACTGGAATTGGCTGATCTCAGTTTCGTTGTACTAATCCCGAAATACGAACATTATATGAATTAATTATTAATTAATTATAAAAGGGTTAAACTCAGAGAAATTATCAACAAACATTGTCGGACGATGAAATAAACATCGCCAACGTGTCCAAAATGGTCAAATTAGCTAGGATAGCCTACCCAACGGTCCAATTTGGACACAAGGGCAAAAAGGTAATTTCGGGTCAAAACGGTGTCCGTGTCGGAGCCGTTTTGCACCAAAAAACGTGCAAGAAAATAAGACTATAAAATATAACAAATTATATGTCCACGTAACCAGAATGACGATACGAACCCAACGGTATATCCGGAATTGGATTCCGTTGACCCGATCTCAATTTGACCCGTTGACCAGAACTTGGAATTCTGGTTTGCACGAAAATACGTGCCGGAGCCAAAGTCCACCAAAACCTAGCAAATTATATGTCAACGAGTCCAGAATGACGATACGAACTCAAAGGTATATTCGGAATTGGATTCCGATGAGCCGGCGTCAAAAAGTCCTATTGACCCAGAAAGTGGGACCCGCTTTGCACCGAAATGCGTGCCCGGGCCCACGTTCTCCAAATCTAACGAATTTTATATGAAAACATGCCAAAACGATGCCACAAGTCTAATGGTGGTGTCAGAAATGAAATCTGGAGTCCCGTGTTCAAAAATGGAATTTTACAAGTTGGAAATTACGAATTCGGACGACCAACTTTGGCGTCGAATTCAACCAATCAAACAAGCTTACAATGAAACAAAAATGGAGGGGTAGCAAGAGGGTTATACCAGCTTCGTACCGGAACTGGTAGCATGCCAAACGGAGCTGCGGTGGAGGAGATACAAGCTGACGAAGTTGGCCCCGTGAAACTGTCCAAATTTAATACAATTTAAACGGTCAACTTGGTGGCCGGTTTTCATGTATCAAACGATAAAATTAACGGACGAAAATTGACAGGAATGAAGGTGGATATACCGAGATTGCGACGGAGCGAAGAAATCGTCGATCCAACGGTCGGATCTCCGAGAAAACGTGCGCGAAGTCGCTGCGACGGGGCGCCAAAACGAACTTCATTTCGCGCGCGTCACGACTGGACGTCGTTCAAAACGCACGAATCGCCTCGACGGCGCGTCCCGGAGGACGGTGGCCGTCAGGGAAGGACTCGCCGGAGTGGGGCACACCCACGACGAGCCACGGCAGCCCATGTGGCGGCACGGCGGCGCACGACGGCGGCCCGTGCGCGCGCGCGTGTGCTCGCCGATGGTGCTGTTGTGCACTGCTGTGCCGCGCGCTGGTGGCCAGCGAAGCGGCGGCGGGGACATGGACGTCCAGCCTACCACGGCGATCTGGGGGTGGCGCGGCCACAGCAAACCAGTGGTGATGGTGGTGGCCGCAGGGAAAGATGGAGTGGTGGTGTCGTTGCATGGTGGTGTCGGATTGGAGAGGAGGGAAGGAGGAGGAGGAGAAGAGATTGGGAGGAGAAGGCCGGTTGAACTGTGAAGGTGGTGCGGTGGTGGCCGGAGGCCAATGGCCGGTCGAGGGCAAGGTCGACCAAGGAGGAGGCTGGCTGTATAGAGAGTGGTGGTCGGGCATGATCCATGGAGGAGGAGAAAAGTATGCTGCTGTTGTGGTGTTGTGTTTAGTTTAGGAAGAATTTGAAAGGAGAGAGAAAGAGATGGATAAGTGAGAGAGAAAAAGGTGGCTCCCTAAATGTTAGGGCCGGCCACTTGGCCAAGGGTGTGGGGAAAAGTTGCCATGGGGAAATTAATGGTTGTGATTGAATTAAGGTGAAATCAATGGCAATGATGGAATATAGGTAATTCCAATAGGATTAAATCAAGGAAAATTTTCCATTAAATATTAAAAATAGATGAAATGAGAAATTGATATTTTTGGACAATAAATATGAGGGTGTCCCGATGGAGGGCAACATGGAGCTGGACTGGGCTCGGTGGAGCCGAATTGGGTCAAAACTGGACATCGTGCAAAATAGAATTATAATTAGACGTTGATGATCATGTGTAAATAAGTAGCACATGGGGATTCCTAATAATGGGACACAAGTGGCGGACGGATAGTAGGCTCAAAGTGGGCCATGTCCATAGTTGGGGCTGACAGGTTTTGGTCGACAGGGGACCCACAAATCAAGTTGGAAAATGAATGTGACGCCGTGGCGTGAAATAAAATCGGATCACGTGTCGGAAAAGTTGTGCGAATCAAATGGAGCCCAAAATGACGTGTCTGAGGGGGGCACGGAGGTCATGGGTGACGAGCGTCTCGAGTAGATCATCAATGAGGAGTTGGTTTCAAGAAACTGACTGGTCTTGCGCTCCCAAATTAAAAGTCATGGTAACGCGCTGAAAAGGATCAAAGAAAAGAGTGGGAAAATAAATATCAATCAAATGGTCTAAACCGACCCGAAGTTCAGCGAAGCAGAAAGAGTACAAGGGAACAAGTTTGGATGGGACACTATATACCGTCATGAAGGTAATCGTGTCCACTCCAAAACTCGTGAAGAAGATTTCCAGAGTTGAACATCCCTGATACTCCAAATATCAATGGCACAGGAAAGTACACTTAAGAAAAAATAACAAAAATAAATTATTTATCAAAACCAATCAAACAGGAAATAAAATAAAATAAAAAAAATCAACCCGAAATTCAGGGTGCTCACACCAACCCCCACCCCCTCTCTCTCTCCGACTGTGGGTGGCAGCGGACGACATGCACGAGTAGGCGGCGGGCGCGGCCAGCGGGCACTTTGGGCAGCGCACGAGCGGGTGCGGCGGCGTATGGGGCAGTGCGCGGTGGCGCTCAGGACAGCGGGCGGGGGTGCACGCGAGCGGGAGCGCGAGCTCGGGGCCAGGTAGGGTGGGTCGTCGGGGCCGGGGGTGGGTAGGGGGGTGGTCGCGGAGGGGGGGATGGATGCCGGGAGAGGAGAAGGGGTGCGGGAAGTAGCAGTCGGGGGAGGGTAATTTAGGAATAAAAAAATTTGGGTATCAAGTTAGAAATATAAGTTGAGATAGGGTATTAAGTTAGTACCTATAAAAGTTGAGGGTATCAAGTTGAAAAAACAGTGATAGTTGAGGGTATGATGTTACAATTTTGCCATATTAATTTTAATTTTAATTTTAATTTTAATTTTAATTTTAATTTTAATTTTAATTTTAATTTTAATTTTAATTCACTACTAGAATGAGTCATATTAGCGACGTCCAAAAATATCGCTAATAAGTAAAAATATGTCGCTAAATCAATTTAAAGACGTAATTAGCGACGGAATAAGCAGGTCGCCGAAAAGCTAGTCGCAGATCAAGAGTTCGTCGTCAATCGTCGCTATTGCGATAAATAGTCTACGACGCTAAAATGTCGCAAACTTAGCGACGTTTGGCGACATCAATAGTACGTCGCCAATGTAGCGACGTATATAGCGACGTCTATTCGTCGCATGTGGTGACATAGCAAGATTTGCCATGTCAGCATGCTAGGCGACGTTTAGCGACGGCCCGTCGCAGTTAGCGACGCCCAGGTACATATTTGCGACGTACTTCCGCGTCGCAAATCCGTCGCCAAATGTCGCAATCCGTCGCTAACATGCTGGAAAATTAAAAAAAATAAAATACAGTTTTTAAATCCTGCACACTGCACTTTATATACAGTTTAAACAAAAATCCAGCACTTTTTATACAGTTTAAACACTAATCCTGCACACTGCACTTTATATTCAAATCCTGCACACTGCACATTGTATACTGCACACTACACTTTATATTCAAATCCTGCACACTGTACTTTATATCATCACAAATATCATCACAGACATATCATAGGGCCAATACATACAACTCATAACAAACATCATCACAGACACATCTCACGTCACAAACATAAATATATTCAAATCCTGCATACTACACTTCACAGACACACATCATCATAAACATCCAATAGAGTCAAATAAAAATGGAAGATGATAAAAAGTCTCCCACCAAGTGTATAAACAAAAGTGTACCAATAAACAATTTGTCCATAGGGCCAATACATACAACTCATAAAAAATCAATAAAATTACTAAGGACCCCTGCTGCACATCTGAGATAGCATGTACTCATACTGCTCCCGTGTGAGCTACACCGTAGGGGCAGTAGGAGGCAGTGCAATGTCTAGAGTCGGCACCGTCGATGGATCGGAAGGACATATCTGCTCCAGCTCTCGCAGTCGCTCAGCATGTACAGCAAGGGTACTCACCATCCTCTGAGTACTCTTCTCAATCGAAGTATATACCTGAGAGAGTGAGGCAGACATGGTCCTCTGTGATCCCTCCAGCTTGACCTGTCTACGCTCTGTGTGCTGCGTAGAATCGGTGAGCGTGTGCAAGCTGGCAGCTGTAGCCTGCTGCAGACTCATTCGCTCCTGTATACTGTGCTCGACCGTATCAAATTATCCGGTAATTATCGGATCGTCGGATCGTCGCTTTGCGGTATGGTGATAAAAAATCTGCTGCTGTAACTCGCAACGCAGCTCGTCGATCTGACGACCAATATCCTTAGCTCTGATGACGCATGCGAAGCTGAAGACTGCGCACTGACAGAGGGGGCCCGGAATGACTCTGAAGCCAAATAGGCGCCATAGGATCCCGTACGTACCCTTCTGAAGACCACCAACGACGGTCATCCGGAGGTCGTCCGGCAATGGAGCTGTAGGCGGCTGGAAGGAAGTACCAGCCCCTTCCTCAGCTGGCGCACTAGCAACAGCAGCCGCCTCCTCTTGTAGCCAAAGAAAATCGACCTAGAATAATGTTTGCTAACGTCTAAGTGTTTGCTAAAGTCTATATTGATATCTATTTTCCTGTTTTCTAAATTATAGTAAATTAATATAAAGAATAGAACGTACATATGCCTGCGTCGCCCTCTCGTCAATGAACTCCCCAGCCCTCCGATGGGTGACCAGGAAGACGGTCACCATGTTGGGGTCCTCACCCTTTTTTACCTGTTAAAATAATTATCTATTATTAGTATTAAACATTCTATCCAACTATATATAAAATGATGTCCGTCATAGGAAACGTACCAGACGACGAAAATGCTCCGACATCGGAATGGAGCCACCATACCACTTACTGGCGCTCGACCGCGTCACCTTGGCCTTGTCAGACCGCTCCTAGTACCTGACCTCGTCGAATCTAGTCTTCATCGCAGTCCACTGCTCTGGCGTGATCCAACCATGGATCGGCATTCCGGAGCGATCACGAGACTTCTGGTCGTGGATCGCATCACGGATGAGCTTGCCTGCGACGACAGAAAACTGGGCCTCGATCTTCGCCGCCCGGTGTGGTGGATAGAAATAGGTCCTCTACAAGAATTAAAATAGAAAATTTATATAATATACACAAATAATTATTAAAATTTAAAAATAAATAATTTTTTTACCTTGAAGTGGGCCAACCAAAAGGCCTTCCTATCTGCGGGAGCATCTGAGTAGTTAATCCAAGGCCCACCATAGTTCTGCCTCAGAAATAACCCCAGCTGTCTCTGTACTGCAGGAGGCCGATATCTATACAATAATAAATTTTATGAATATATATGTACATATAATTATTTGAAAAATATATATTAACTAATTAACTTACTTCGTAGGCCCGTCCGTCCAAATCTCCATACGCGTCTCATCCGGGGGAGCGCATGAGGGTCGCTCTCACCTCCTGCCTGGGCAGGATCAGTCTGATCGCCGTCCTCCATATGCTCGACGTCGGCTCTCCCCATGGAGCCGTCGGCAGGAGGAATACTGGACGCGGGAGGAATACTGGACGCGGGATCAGAAATGCTGGACGACGAGAGAGGAGTCGCCAACCTGCTGGAACTGCCCTGTCCCGGTAATGGACCGGGAACAGAACGGTACACTGACGTACTCGGAGATGAGGATGAGGGTACGAAATCTGCATCCCCAGTCCGAGGCAGACGGGACTGCCTAATGTAATATCCTCCGCGTCATTCTCTTGGTCTAGTCATACCTGATAATAATATATGACAATAAAACAAATATACACATTTATATGATAGACATCACAGATTTTTGAAAATTATCATAGTCACGGATAAAAGTGTCACTAAAGTGTCACAGATTTATATGATAAAAGTGTCACTAAAGTGTCAAATATGATGATAAAACAAACGTACAGATTTAATCCTCTTCTAAAAATTCATCTAGTTCGTTTAGCTTATCTTCTTTTTCTTCTTCTTCTTCTTCTTCTTCTTCTTCTTCTTCTTCTTCTTCTTCTTCTTTCTCCTCCTCTACATCTTCACTTTCATCTGCATCTTTCTCTTCAGATAATTCTACTTCTTCTATACAATTAGATGTGTAATGAGGAACTTCCGTCGTGTCCACTTCTATAATATTTGTTACAAGAGGTAGTTCATCCTCTTGATAAGCTATATCGTCAACCTCAAAGGTATTTCTAGCTTTGGTCTTGCATACTGCCCACCAGTCCGACCTTGTTGTTCTTCGTTTAGGATAACTTGTGAAGTACACGAGCTGAGCCTGACTTGATAGGACAAATGGTTCATAGGCTTGATATCGACACCGATAGTTTATATCCACAAGACCGTACTTGTCTACTTTCCAACCTTGACCTTCAATCGAATCGAACCAATCACACCTGAATAACACAATCTTAGCAGGCTCTATTCCATAACTATATGTCAGCTCTACAATCTCCCGTAGGATGCCATAGAAATCGTTGCCCGCATCAACATCTTTATAGTTCGAAGATCTGATACACAAATAGCTATTTTTCGTGGAATCGAGATCCACAAAGTTGTCACTGATCGGGCAAGTTGTTGACTTGAAGCTAAACCCATTAACACAGTAGCTTGGCCATATTTTTGCAGCATAATTGGTCCCTTGGCTAGCGTTCTAATAGACTCATTCTCAAGTCTTACGTATGGACGATCGACCTAAATACCACGAAAAAATAAATTAAGCTCATTCTCAAGTGCATATACAGAAAGGTAATTACAGAGTTCTCAAGTCTTACATATGCACTCAACTATGATGGAAAATAATGCCTTATTTCTTGTTCTAGTTCTTCTTCTATTATGTGTGGCCTACCTGACCTCACATCATCATTAAATATGCTGAAAATAACATCGTTCAATTAATGTAATAGTATAATAATCAACACTATTAAAATAATGTAGACGTATTAATTACATACCCCTCCAGCTTCTATACTTCATCATCGTCGCAGTTGAGTAATAAATACACCTGAGCAGCCTTAGCTCATCATCGTTCAGATATCTCTTCTTCATTTTACCCGATGGCTTTCCTGGAGCATTGAATACCTTCAGTATTGTATCATTACATTCATGATCTCCATCGTCGTTTCTGGAAGCTCTCGTTCTATTAGTTGCAACATGAGACTTGAAATACATCGAACAAAAGTTTATAATCTTCTCGAGAACATAGCCTTCACAAATAGAACCCTCGACCCGTGCCTTATTTTTCACCTTTCTTTTTAGGTGATTCAAATATCGCTCGAACGGGTACATCCATCGATATTCGACGGGTCCACCAACACGTGCCTTATAGGATAGATGAATCGGCAAATGCTCCATAGAGTCAAAGAATCTAGGAGGAAACACCCTATCTAGTTTGCACAGTGTTACCGCAATGTCCTTCTCTTGCTTTTTTAGATGATCAACGAGCAATTTCTTAGAACAAAGATCCCTAAAGTATATGATAAGCTCCGTCAATAGATCCCAAACTGCTTGCGGTAAGAATTCCTGAAATGCAATCGAAATTAACCTCTCCATGAATACGTGACAATCGTGGCTCTTCATACCCGTCAATTTGTTTTCCTTCGGATAGACACATCTTCTCAGATTTGACACATATCCGTCTGAAAATTTTAGGCCCTGGATCCACCGACAAAGTCTCACTTTATCCTCCTTGTCCAGTGAGAAAATTGACTTCAGCAGGAACTGTTTTCCATTCTCCTCTATCAAATACAACGCAGGGCGTTTGCATATTTCTTCTAAGTCCAACCTGGCCTTGGGATTGTCTTTTGTTTTTCCCTTTACGTCCATCACAATATTAATTATGTTATCAAACACATTCTTCTCAATATGCATGACATCAAGATTATGCCTGATCAGATTGGTACTCCAATATGGCAGATCCCAGAATATGCTCCTCTTTGTCCAGTTATGATCTCTACCAAATCCATCTCACTTGTACCCAGTTGTAGGATCTTCGATAGCACTTGAAAAATCTCTAACCTCCTCCGATATCGTGGCTCTGTACCACCTTGGCGGTGGATCACCCTTCTCTACAACGCCGGTATGGAATGCATTCATGTTCCTTCTGAACGGATGATCTTTTGGCAGAAATTGTCGATGACAATCAAAGAATCACGGTTTTCCTCCGTGTTTCAAGCGAAAAGCCTTAGTACGGTCCATGCAATACGGACATGAGAGACGGCCATGAGTGCTCCATCCAGATAACATTCCATAGGCCGAAAAGTCGTTGATGGTCCACATAAGGGTTGCCTTCATCTGAAAATTCTGCTTTCTGGAAACATCGTACGTGTTAGCATCTACTTCCCATAACTAATTCAACTCATCTATCAAAGGCTGTAAGTACACATCAATGTTTCTCTTGGGATTGTTCGGATCAGGAATTATAACGGTTAGAAACATGTACTGAGTCTTCATGCACATCCAAGGTGGTAGGTTATACGGAGTGACAATCACAGGGAGTCCTTGCATTCTCCAGAGCGATCTCACCATCCTCTTAGACTGATAAAAATCTTTAGGTAACTTAGCACTCGCCGGTAAGATCTCTATAATCAACTCCAACACTCGATTGTAGCATTCTTGCGACATATTAAAATCTGACTTAATGCTCAACAGTCTTGTAAACACCTCCAACGGTGAATGATCCTCACAACCAGGATACAATGGAGTCCTTGCATTCTCCAGCAACTCCATAAACTTTACAGCATCGACATTCGGTGCCTCCTCAGCTGTATCATGAACGAAACTAGGCCCCGCAGCATCGAAAACCATGTTCACGTACCCGTCGTCGTATACATGATTATCTGAAACAAAATTAGGTCCCGTATGCATATACGGCTCAACATAAGGCTCCGGCTCTGATGCTAAAGACACAAGTTCTCCCTGTGTGGTCCACTGATAGTAATTAGGCGTGAAACCCCTCGAGTACAAATGATATGTCACTTCCACTTCTGGATAATATTTTACGTTATGACATTTCACACATGGACACTTAATTTTGGTACCATCCATGTACTGAGAGAACGCCTTAGCAAACTACAGGAACTGCTCTACTCCCATTATGTATTTATCACGTACACCACACATATCATCATGACGATGATTGTACATCCATGAACGATTTCGCAAGTAGTAATTCATATCCATTTGAAAATAATTCTGTAAAGATGGACACACATGTTCAGCGCAGTAACTAGTCAAAATAGGTGAAGTTGAGTTGACTAAGTTAATATCTTGGACAAACTAGTCAAACTGGGTGAAGTTGACTAAGTCTAGGCAATTATCCTTCACTAGACATAGACATGGAAGAAACACTGATATTTGCAGTGTCCGAACTTCCTAGTGTATATTATAGTAGAGAGACATGGTAACCGTGTGTAGGGGTGCAACTCAGGCGGGTTGGGTCAGGATTAAGGTCAACCCGAGCCCAACCAGATGAATCATAAGCCTAATCCGAGCCCAAGCCCGGCCCAACCTCGGGTTCAACATATGAAGCCCAAGACCAAGCCCGGATGATCGGATTGAACTCGGGTTGGGTCGGATCCATCGAATAATGTTGACCAACTGTTGACTTTCAGTCAACTGGTCAACTCTGGTTTGGTTTCAGGTCAATTCTAGTCACTTTTAGGCTAAGTTTGACTTTCGGTTGACTTTCGTTGACTTTTGGTCAAAACGGTCAACCGAGGTCAAAACTAGTCTAAGAGCACTAATCCTAACCATTACCAACCAAGACAATCAATTTCTAACCATATCCTAACACCTTAGACTCATACCTTAGGTTCTAGACATATGTACGTACTACATGCATATGCAAAATATATAAAATATATATATGTACGTACTACAATCAATAAAACATATCCTAACACCTTAGACTCATACCTTAGACTCTAGGCATATGTAAAATATATATATGTACGTACTACATGCATATGCAGTTTTTCAATTTCCTCTCTTTTACTATCCAAACATACCCCTATATAAAGAGAGCACCAGCTCTTATGGAGGGTGAGTAGAAACATTTTCTATCAGCCAGTCCATTCTTTTAACACTCCAGTGGTTATTCCAAAAAGGAGCTTATACAAATAGAATTCCATAAGTTCTATTGACTTTACAACGAGCGTTTACTGAGAGGGTGGAAACCACACACACACTGCATAACTAGTCCTACCCTTCAGTTAACCTACCAGCAAATGCATATAGTTATAACAGTCATCTCACCTTCAAATATTTGCTTCTCTTAAAATTCACGTTCTTTATAAATGAGTAAAACACCACCCTCTCATCCTTTCAAAAATTTATCAGGATGTCCTAATCCATGCTATATTCCCTATTATCATTATACAATGGGGGTGAGGACATCCACAGATTTTCCATATCACCATTATTTTTCTGATCCTTCTTATTTCATACATACATATACATGTCTTCATTATAGGTTCCCAAGCTCACACTTAGCCCATATGACTCATCATTTCCCTGTTTATGCACACAACATAGACTATTTTTGCTCATAACCATTTTCTAAGCCACACAATAATGAACTTGGTAATGTCCCTCAAACACACACAATAGCTGTATGTGTGTCCGTGTGTGTCTCTGTATGTGTGTGTGTGTTCGTGTGTATGTGTGTGTGTCTCTGTGTGTGTGTGTGTGTGTGGAAGAGGAGGAGGAGGAGGAGGGAGAGGAGTTAGGTTAGGGTTTACCTGAGGAAGAGGAGGAGTAGCTCGGATTGGGGGAGGAGGGGCTCGAGGAGGAGGAGCTCGACGGGGGGGGGGGGGGAGGGGGGTAGGGGTCGCCGGGTGGGGGGGGGAGGGAGTCCCCGGGGGGGGGGGGGGGGGGGGGAAGGAAGTCGCCGGGGAGGGGGGGGGGAAGGGGTTGCCGGTGGGGAAGAGCTCGAGGAAAATTTCTAATTTTCGAGTGAGGGGGAAAAAGGAAATAGTCTGCCCTAAGTAAAAAAAGTTAGCGACGTCAAGAGTCGACGTCGCTGAACGTCGCAAACATTTTAATATATGGCGACATATTTTAATCATATGTCGCTGAACGTTGCTCTTCAGCGACGTAATTTATCTATTGTCGCTGAACGTCGCTATTCAGCGACGTTTTGCGATGTCTATAGAAAGGAGTCGTTATAGTACATATTTAGCGACGTTATTTTATTCCATCGCTAAAGTACGTCGCTAATATAGCATATTTTAGTAGTAATTTTAATTTTAATTTTGTTATATCAGCCGTCATGTCAGT
Organism: Iris pallida; assembly: GCA_029216955.1. NCBI lineage: Eukaryota > Viridiplantae > Streptophyta > Magnoliopsida > Asparagales > Iridaceae > Iris > Iris pallida. The sequence continues at coordinate 2,329,315 of JANAVB010019399.1, forward strand.
AATTATGTCATATGTCACGTAATAGAAGATGATATAATCCATTTTTTTGAAGGACAAATAACAATTTTTTTATAGAAAGTGAGAGCAGCAATGCTACGGTGAAGTCTTATTTAGTTGCTAGAACATGATCCCATCGAGTAGTCACAACTTTCTATGTATCGAGACTGTGAAGGAAGTGCAGGAGAAAGAGAGAGTCACCATGTTGTATGTACGTACACTGAATCTTGTTGCTGGTCCCTATCAGTGGAACGATTGACATGTATGATCCTCTCAAGTCTTCAAGGCAAGGTTCAAAGTATCGGAATCGGTATCAGACCATTTCTATAACATAAATTTTCATATAGTGTAAAGAATTATATCTAAATGGTAAAAAAAAGTAAGAAGTTTAGAGTATTTGTATATGGAGTAACGGAACGACATTGAAGATGGCGTATTGGAGTATCTGGACGGAGGAGGAGGTGACGCGCCAGCGCCAATGGCGCACTTGGGGGATGCACCAGCGCCCATGGCACATGCGGATGACACGCCAGCGCCCATGGCGCACGGCAGGTGAAGGAGACATCACCCATGGCGTGCTGGATGGGGTTCGGGAGATGAGTCAGGAAGACCCCTTCCAACGGCTAATTTTTTAACGTCTATATTCCAACGGCTACATTTCAACGTCTCTTTTCTTTTTCTATTTATTTCTAAGTTTAACTCTCTCTCTCTCTCTCTCTCCACACAAACACAATACTTTCTCCATCTCTCACAGAATTAATTCTCTGAAGCTTGAAAGCTCCATCTCTTCACGGAAGCTAGTCTCTTCCTCTTACAAGCTCTCGCTCCTTGCAACACGACTCTCTATTAGCTAAACATTCTCAAACTACTTCTTTTTTCTCATGGATCATAATATTAAAATATTATTTTCACATGGAGGTAGAGTAAATGGATTATCTTACGAAGGAGGTGACACCCAATTTTTTTACAACTTATCGCCATATTACTTTAGAAAATTTACGCAATTTAATTTCTACGCATTTTTCTATTAGTTACCAATTTATTTTAAAGTCTGTTTTTGGTTCCACATGTTTATTGATAGATGGTGAAGAAGCATGAGCTTTTATTCTTGAGATTAATTCGCAATCACCGTATATTAGTTTATATGTTACTCAAGTATCATCATTTGCTAATAGAACTAATGATGAATTTGTTTCTAATTACCAATATGTTAACACAAGTGCTAGTTCTTCTTCTCAAATAATTGCTCCCTTGCTAGATGAACATAATGATGATGATGATGATGATGATGATGATGATGATGATGATGATGATGATGATAATGATAATGATGATAATGATGAGGACAATGAAAATAGTGACGATCTAATTGAAAATACTGGTTATGAGATAGATGATGATGATATTGATAATTCTAACACTCCTGAATTATTTGTAGGACAAACATTCGACAGTCATTCAAAATTTAGAAGTTTTGTAAGTAGTTTAGCAATTTAGCATAATTTTAGTTGTTCAGCTAGTGCTATGAATAATTCCCATGAAATTATATATACTTGTGATCAACAGAATTGTCATTGGAGAGTATATACCAAATCCATAGGAAAAGGACAAATAGTTAAAGTTAGTACACTAGAAAGTCATCATTCTTGTTTAAGTGGACTTACGACATGACGTCATCGACTAGCTACCGCTGCATGGGTTAAGACAAAAATAGTTGATTTAATTAGAGATAATCCGTCATATAGTGTGTCACAAATTGTGAAGGATATATTTAGGGAGTATCGTATACATATTACATACTCTAAAGCATGGAGAGCCTGGGAGATGGCATTATGTAAAATAAATGGTAGTTATGTTGAGGCATATGCTGGCATTGAGGAGTATGGTTTTAGAATTATGGAGTCAAATCCAGGTAGTAGATGTTTCCTTAAGACTTCCGAAAATAACAAATTTGAGAGAATATTTATTTGCTTCAAGGCGTGCATTGATGGATTTTTAAGGGGTTGTTTACCTATTATTAGCACTGATGCCACTTTTCTTTCATCCAAATACCAAGTTATTTTATTTATTGATTGTGCTCATGATCCTAATTATCAATTGAATCCTATTGCTTAAGTTGTTGCTGAAGGTGAAAATACTAATTCTTGGTCTTGGTTTTTAAATGCTATTAGAATATCATTTGAAAGTTATTTTAATGATTGGAGTAGAATTTTATTTATATCTGATAAGCAAAAATGATTAATACACGCTATGCGAGATATTTTTCCAGAATCTTCTCATTTCTTTTGCATTCAACATTTTAAGTAGAATACGAAGTATATTGTGAAGGAAAATTTTTTTATCGATTGTTAAACTCGCTTGCTAGATCGTATAATCAAATAGAGTAGGCACCGTCCTCTTCCACTCTTCTCTCATCCTCTTCCACTCTTCTTTCGTCTCTATTTTCTTCCTCAACCTCCTAAGTATGTACCGGGGCTGACGGAGACGTAATCTACTGTGAGTAATATGACATGTCATCAAACGAATATGCTGCGGCAGTGTTAATTTGCTGAGTCGCTATGCGTTGATCATATGGCTGAAAGGTTGAGAAAGTGTCCATTCCCGCATACTGCTGACTGAGGCCTTCTCCAGCGTAGTATTGGCTAGTGTACTCTGGAGCGTACTACTTGTAACCCCTTTTCCCAAAATTTTGATAATATATTTTTATTTATTTATTTGAATTAAATGGTAAATTTTTTATTTTTAATAAATAATTACTTAGTTAATTATTACGGTAGATGCCTTTAACCATGGTGGAGTTTTGGAGTACAGGGTGACTAGAAATCGTGGCACAGATAGTGTAATGGCGTGTCTTGACTAGTGTATTAGCCCTGATAGGGAAGGCCGAGCCATAGTGATATCCTAACTAGGAAAATCAGGTCAAGTTGCGACTTAACCGTTACCGAAGATTTGTTTATTTATTAATTATATTATTGAGTTTCAAGGAACCCGGTTGTATCGAACTATCCCAGATTGGACACAACCCAAGCCCATGTAGTCATGCGGCACGTCCAATGACATTCGTGTTGATATATTTTGGTATGAGTGTGTTGTATTCCGTTTTAATAATTTAATGACTATTTCTAAGTATTCATAATTAAATATTATGATATTAGTTGATATTCAGTAACATCTGTATAAAATAGGTCCTCGTACATTTTGGGATTTTTAGACGGTACATAATGGTATATACACCATTATTGATTTATTGAATTTCGTTATTATGATTATGATTATTTTTATTGTCGATATTATTGAGGCTATTATTATATAATATTATTCTATTATTCTTGGTTATATTTATTTCGTTATAAAATAAATGTTATTATATATAGTCATATTTACACAAATAGGCCCTACACGAGAAATATATAAGATTGGGATTTATTTAGATTTTATGGAGAATATTATATTAGTATATATATGAATATATAGATTAGTATATATATGAATATAAATATATATATATATATATATATATATATATATATATATATATATATATATATATATATAAAGAAAGAAAAAGAAGAAAAAAAGAAAAAGAAGTCAACACTGTTCTCGCAAGGGAACTGTGGACCAAAACCCATAAGCTGCAAACCCCCATGCAACCCGAGAGAGGAAATCCTAGTTCAGTTGGACATCCCAACCCGAGACTTCAAACCCGAGCGTATGTTTGCCATTAAAATTGTTTTGATTGAAATCTTAATACAAACAGAACAGTGATACAGTATAGGACTTAGATGTAGTCCTAGGAGTACACTTTTGTTTAAGCTGGGTCCTTAGTGCCAATGGAGCGAGTGGTAATGCGTTGACTCCGTTGACCGGCTGACGGCGGTTATCGGTTCTCTGAAGGTGTTGATTGCTCTGGGTGCTGGAGCTTGCTGAGAGGAGTAAGACGTTGAGTGTCTAGAACTGCCTCTCTGGTGATTCTCTGTTGTGGATTCTTTTTGTGAGTCTTATGTTCTGAGTCTCTGTCTGTGTGTGAAGGAGATGACCCTTCTATTTATAGTTTTGCAGGCTGGCTGCTCATGCGCGCATGTAGGATGCGCCGGTGTGGGAACGCCACGTAGAGGTTGCTGATGGAGGCGCATGGATGCTGCGCCCTGATCGAGGGGGAGAACTCTTCATGCTGCTGTGGTGAGCCGGCACGTAGCAGGGAGAAGATCTTTCCGTTGCTGAAATCTTGGACGAGTTGAGTCAAAAGATACGTGTCGTCGACTCATGGTTCGAAGATCTCGGATTTGGTGGAGAGGAGTGATCTGGTGGGCTGTGCCTTGGATTGGGCGTAGGAGGAGGCTGCGGCTCATAACCTTTAGGAGTTACAAACCATTTGGGGCGCATGGCTTTTGAGGCGCATGCAGGCGACTTTCCTTCTGTCTTTCGGGATCAGAGAGCAGTCTGAGGCGCATGGCTTTTGAGGCGCATGCTGGTTTGGACGCATGGCCGTAGAGGCGCATGCGGGTTTGGACGCATGGCCGTAGAGGCGCACGCGGGTTTGGACGCATGGCCGTAGAGGCGCATGCGGATGGACGCATGGCCGTAGAGGCGCATGCGGATGGCCACGTGGCAGTAGCCGTCGGAGTCATGATGATGCTGACGTTGCCGATGCTTCGTTCTCTGAAAAAGCTGTCACTTGTTCAGACTTTGGGAGGCGTGCTGCCAACTCTGTCAGTTCAGCATTTAATGTTGGTGACGTTCGATGGACAGCTGAGTGGGCGCGTCGGTTGGCGTTCCACTCGGTATGGAGATGTGTGGGGGCGCATCCTCTATAATGCGCCGAGTACTGTAGGGCACGTCTGTATGATGCGCCTGACGCCGAAGGGCGCGTCCGTGTGATGCGCTGTCTGGCTGGCGCATCGGACATGTCTTTTAATGATGCGGCTGTCTCGCTCTTCGAGTGCTATAAATAGCCGTTTGGCTGAATTCGAGGCGTCCGGTTCATCCATTTAATGTAAATTTATTGTACGGAATTCGGAGGGCCATCCACTTGGCGCGTGGGTTTGATCTGCCCGGCCTATAAATAGTGGCATGGAGAGAAGATTTGCTTCTCATTCCCTCACGTACTTCCAATATGAATTTGAACGTACGGGTGCATTCTGCTGACGAAGTGCTCCCGAGGGTGAAGATGAGACGCTGTGTTGTCTTCGATGCACTTGAAGGTGACTGTTACATCCAAAAGACGGAGTCGAGGGCTTCTGAGGCAGGCGGAAGGTGCCTGTTGCATCCAAAGATAAGGATGCTCGAGCCTCGTCTCCGTTATTCCGGAAGAGCCGTGAATCGGAATGGCGGTGCAAGGCTCTCTCTTCCTGCAAAGTGGGGTTTCCCCACTTTGATCGTGTCGAAAGCTGCTCCTTTAGCCATGGTTTCGATCACGGTCTTCCTTCGGCTTTGGAGGCTCTTTCGAAGCCTCCCCTGGCCACAGCATTTGCGGTGCTCTTCTCTTCCTTGGTTCCAGCCAGAGGGTTAAATGCTTTGTGTCGAAGCATTTATCGGGCGAGCCTGGTTGGAAGAGCGGCACATAACTGGGCTCTGCTCGGCCAGGTGAGCCTGGCTGGAAGAATTTGGCTGAAGGGATGCACATAACTGAGGTGCTGAAGAGATGATGGGATGCGCCTGGATGGAGGCGCATGATATCTGCTGCGCCTCACTGGTGGCGCATAGTGATGCTGCGCCTATCTAGAGAGGCATGGTGGCCTTTGCGCTTATCTGAAGGCGCATGATGGCCACTGGCTGTAGACTTTAGGCTCTTTCCTTTGTAGGAATTCTCCTTTGTACAACCTTTTCTAGACATGTAATAGACTTTTATATATAAATAAAAAGTCCTTCTTCAAATGTCTATAATTATTGACTTTGCTGTGAAGTTCTTCATCTGAGTTCTGGCGCATGTAGTGTCTGGCGCATGGGCTTTCTGGTTGTGAAATTCTATGCTTCTACAAGACCCCCTTCAAAGTTTTCAAAACTTTTGAGTAAGTTTTGGAATACTTTGAATAAGAAGCATGGAGGTCAGGGCGCATGATTTCTGGGCGCATGCCTGTTCGGGCGCATGCTCTTCTCAGTTAATGATGATGGTGCCTCGGTAACCGAAAAGATTTAATGATGATCTTTTGGTTTTATTTGCTGCTATCCTTGCACGGAACCCGAGGCGACGGCTGAGATCACACGTCATCTGTTCACGCGTGCGACCATGCCCTATAAATAGGTAAGAGTCGGAGAGAGCAAGAGTTCTTCTTCTCTGTGCCTCTGCTTCTTTAGAGTTTCTTCTTCAAAACCCTAACTTCTCCTTCTTCGAGAGAATGGCTCCCAAGACTCCTCGCGGCGCTGCCGGCAAGGGGAAGGAGAAAGCGAAAGAGTCCGCGGATGAGGATGTACCTATCACTCTTGCGCCTCTTGCCGACGTTCGTCCTGAGGTGACAGGTGGGTTTCGTCTCTGCTTTGGGCTCTGTGCCCTAACTGCCGATGCGTATAGACTTCGGTCTTTAATGATACGCCGAGGTTCTATCTTGCCGACGTGCATAGGTTTATACCTTTATCATGCACCGAGGTTTTAATGGCTGACGCGCATGGGTTCTATTCCCTGAAGATGCGCCGAAGCCTTTGTTGACGCGCATGGGCTCACGCTCTGATAATGCGCCGAAGCTCCAATGCCAACGCGCATGGGCTTACGCCCTGATGATGCGCCGAGACATGCTGACGCGCATGGGCCTATGCCCTGATGATGCGCCGAAGCAGATGCGCATGGGTTCTTGACATATTTTGTCTTTTTGCCTGACTTCCACTTTTGTCGTGCCAGTGTTGTTGGCCCATTCCATGGTCACACCCGATTTCGATAATCGACTTACACTTTAGTCCATATACAAAATATAGACAATGCTGCTAACTATTTCAGGATACATGAAATCTTATTCAACGGACGATGTACTGCATAAATCCAAGCGTCAAAGTCATCAAAAATTCTGAAGACTCATTTTCTACTTTTATTCTGTATTTTTACACTTTATTGAGTCTAGGAATTTCTTTGTAAAATCAAGTATGGTATTACTGGCTTAGGGTTAAAATTATTCTCCTTGCTCTAAACTTATTTTTACCCTTTATATTTTCGATTACAAATATTTCAAAAATATATTTCGAAAATATTCCTTTTCAAATGATTTTACAAATTACCAAAAACATGTTTCAAAATTGTTTTTGTAAAAAGAATTTACAATATCTCCTGACAGAACTCACAGCCGAGTTCGGCCCGAGTTCGGCCCGAACTCTGACCGAGTTCGGTCAGTTTGTATTCAAACTTTAGTTGCCTCCAAATCTGCGAGCAACGGCTAATTTGCGAGATATTTGCATCCGAACTCTGCCCGAGTTCTGCCCGAGTTCGGTTGGTGAAAACACCTATAAATAGAGAAGAACTTTTCATTTCAAAACATCAATTCATTCTCCATCTCTTCTCTATTTTCATCTCAAGTGTTTTCTAAGTGATCTAAGAATTTCAAATCTCACCTATACTTCTCTTAGCCAAAAGCCAGTACTATCACATTTGATTTAGAAGTCTTTTGGTTATTCAGAGTTGTAAAGAGGTCGTCAAGTTTCAACAACTATTCCAGTTGTGGAGCTGGTCGTGCGCTCGTCATCAAGCACGGTGTGTGTTGGAGTTGGTCGTGCACTCGTCAACAAGCACGGTGGTGTAAGAGTTGCAAGCACTCAGTTAAAGCTTGTGCCTTTAGTGGATTAACATCGAGCAAGAGTACTCGAGACTGGATTAGTCCTCTCAGAGGGATACCAGTATACATCGCTGTGTTACTGAGTTTGATTCTCCTATCTTTATTTACTGCTCTTACATCATTGCCATAGTTTAATTTTTTAATTGGTGATTTTATTTCCGCTGCACACACGCACTCTATTCACCCCCCCTCTAGAAGTGCTCAACGATCCTACAATTGGTATCAGAGCAGGTTATATTCTTATATAACATATCCTAGAGAGTATATATATGGCAGCCGTGAAATCTATATTCAACGGTGAAGGGCAATCCACAAATAGACCTCCCCTATTTGATGGAACAAACTATACATACTGGAAAACACGTATGACTTTCTTTCTAAAGTCTCTAGATTTTGATTTATGGTCAATAGTCATTGATGGGTATAAGAAACCACCACCTACTGTGGTTGAAGGTATTCTTATGGAAAAGCCGCATGACAAGTACACCGATGCTGAAAAAGCAAAGGCTAGTCTTGATGCTCGAGCCATCAATGCACTATTCTGTGCAATTGACAAAACAGAGTTCAATAGAGTTTCTACCTGTAAGACGTCTCATGAAATTTGGAAACTCCTTGAGGTAACCCATGAAGGGACTTCCCAAGTCAAGGAATCCAAAATCAGTAGACTGACTCAGGAATATGAATCTTTTAAAATGAAACCTGGTGAGTCAATTACACAGATGTTTACCCGTTTCCTTGATATAACTAATCCCCTTCAATCTCTTGGTAAAGATTACAGCAACCATGAGAAAATCAGGAAAGTGCTGCGGGCTCTAACAAAGAACTGGAATCCAAAAGCCACAGCAATCATTGAAGGAAACGATCTCACCACGATGACTCTAGAAACACTGATGGGCAAGTTGATGACTCATGAGCTCGACTTATAAGACTTTGAAGAGGCCACACCAAAGGAAAAGACTATCGTCTTCAAAGCTCAAACAAGAAAATCAACATGCAATGATTCAGATGAAGAATCATCAAGTGGTGATGAACGTGCCTTACTTGTGAAGAACTTCAAGAAATATCTAAAGTTCACAAGCAGAAAGAAGAAAGACATCCAAGAAAGCAATGAAGACGAGACTATATGCTTCGGATGTAAGAAATCAGGGCACATGAAGAAGGACTGTCCAGCTACCAAGAAGAGCAGTCCATATGATCGGTCAAGATCAAACAGAAGATCCACATCTGGCCGAAAGTATGCCAACACAAGCATCTGGCACGAGAGTGATGCCAGTGACTCAGAAGAAGAAGACAGACCCTGCAGCAATGCAAATGTTTGTCTTATGGCATTCGAAAAGGTATCATCTAATCCTCTGTTTGATGATTTTACTTTTGATGAACTAGAGACTGCCTTTAGCGATTTACTTGAAGATCACAAAACTGTGCTCGACAAGTATAAGCAATCTCGAAAAGAGATTAAGGCACACACAGCCGAGATAGCTAGATTGTCTAATTTACTTGAAGACATTAAAGAGACATCTACTACCGGTAACACGGAAGAGATAGCCAAACTTAAAGTAGACTATCATGAGGCTATCCTCAACATTGAGAAGAAAGAAGAGGACTATGTCAAAATACACAAACTTTATGACATAGAGAAGAAGTTGCACCTAGTAACTGAACAAAGACTCCTTGATATGACTGCAAGATACGAAGAGTCTGTAGCGATTTCTAAAAAATTAGAAATCAAGTTGGGCAAACAGGCAATACCTGTGACACAGCTCAAAATTAGTCCTAATGCAAAGCATACACCAAAGAGGACTAAAAACAAGAAAGCACAGAGGAAACACGAACACAATTATGCTTTCACTTATAGGTTTTCCAAACAGAACAAGTCTCCAAACACAGTTTATTCCACTAAACTGACTTGCACATATTGTGGTACACACGGTCATATATCACAATATTGTATGGCAAGAAAACTTGTTGATAACCATACTCTAGTTTGGAAACCTAAAGCTAATCTGAGTGGACCCTTCAGAAAATGGGTACCAAAGGATTCATCTACTTGTTTTGTAGGTGGACCCTCAACCCTCTCATGCTAGAAGCAAATAGATCCTCGATAGCGGATGTTCGCGACACATGACTGGTGATGCATCTTTATTCGCTACGCTATCGATGAAGAAAGAAGGATACGTCTCCTTCGGAAATAACTTGAGAGGTGACATTATAGGTAATGGCACTGTAGGTATGTCTCCTTACCCTATAATAAAAGATGTTTGTCTAGTAACCGAATTGAAACATAACCTATTGAGCATAAGTCACTTGGCAGATAATGGTTATGGTATCAATTTTGTGAAAGATAAATGTACTATATATGATATGTCATCGGGTGATCCCATATATAAAGGGATTAGAGAAGACAATATATATGTTTTCTTTTTGGAGAATACTAATAATGCAGGAAGGTGTCTAGTAGCCAATCAAAATGAAAGCTGGCTATGGCACATGAGACTAGGACATGCAAACATGGATACTATCTCACGCCTGAACACAAAGAAGTTGGTAAAAGGACTCCCAGAAATTCCATTCAAGAGAGACATGGTATGTGCTGACTGTGAAAAGAACAAAGCACATAGGTCATCTTTTAAATCCATCAACGCTGTAAGTACTTCGAGACCTTTGCAGTTGATTCATATGGATTTATTTGGTCCTAGTAGAGTCGCTAGTCTTGGCGGTAAACTCTATGCTTTTGTCATTGTTGATGATTTCTCCCGTTTTACATGGGTTTACTTTTTATCAAACAAAAGTGATACAATTTTTGAATTTCAGATATTTTGTAAAAAGGTTCAAAACGAAAAAGGCTTCATGATTACTCGTATCCGAAGTGATCATGGTGGCGAATTCGAAAATACTGATTTCAAAAAGTTCTGTGATGATAGTGGATACTACCACGAATTTTCTTGTCCTAGAACTCCCCAACAGAATGGTGTTGTGGAGCGGAAGAATCGTACTCTAAGCGAAATGGCTAGAGTCATGCTTAATCAGCATAATCTTCCTAAATATTTTTGGGCAGAAGCTGTTAGTACAGCCTGTCATATTTTAAATAGGGTGTTAATTCGACCTATATCGAAGAAAACACCATATGAGCTTTGGTTTGGAAGAATTCCAAACATATCTTATTTTAAAGTTTTTGGTTGTCGCTGTTTCATCCTGAACACCAAGGATAACTTGGGTAAGTTCGACTTGAAAGCAGATGACGGGATATTTCTCGGATATGCTGCTAAGAGTAAAGGATATAGAATTTTCAATAAAAGATCTTTGATTGTTGAAGAAAGTGTTAATGTTACCTTTGATGAGTTGAATAGTCATAGATCTAGCGACAGTGATGATGAAGATGCACCTACAAAGAAGAGTTCTGAGAAAGATCCTACCCAAGAGGCAAGAACCGATAAAAGTCCTGAAGATGCAGGAACTGAGAAGAGCCTTGTGAAAGGTATGGCCCAAAGATTCGAATCATTAAGATTCAAACCAGATCATCCAGAAACTCTCATAATAGGTGATGTATCCAAAGGTGTAAGTACTCGTTCATCTCTTAGAGATTCTGAGGTAGCAGCTAATGTAGCATTTATTTCTCAAATAGAACCTAAGAATGTTGATGAGGCTTTTTCTGATGAATTTTGGATTTCTGCCATGCAAGAGGAACTTAATCAATTTGAGAGAAACCAAGTTTGGGAACTCGTTCCTAAACCTATTGGTCAATCGATAATTGGTACCAAATGGGTGTTCCGAAATAAACTTAGTGAAGATGGTCAAGTTCTACGCAACAAAGCACGTCTAGTTGCACAAGGTTATAATCAAGAAGAAGGAATTGATTATGATGAGACCTATGCTCCTGTTGCTAGACTAGAAGCCATTCGCATGTTTTGCGCTTTTGCTTGTTTTAATGATTTCAAACTTTTTCAAATGGACGTGAAAAGCGCATTTTTAAATAGATTTTTAAAAGAAGAAGTTTTTGTGAAACAACCCCCTGGTTTTGAAGATTTTCAAAAACCTGATCACGTCTTCAAGCTTAAGAAAGCACTCTATGGACTCAAACAAGCACCTCGTGCTTGGTATGAACGCCTAAGCGCCTTCTTACTTGATAATGGTTTTTCAAAAGGCAAGATTGATACTACTCTTTTTATTAAATCTTTGAATAATGATATACTTCTAGTGCAAATTTATGTAGATGACATCATCTTTGGTTCTACTAATGAACAACTTTGTCAAGAATTTGCCAAGTGTATGCAGAGTGAATTTGAAATGAGCATGATGGGAGAGCTGAACTTCTTCCTTGGATTGCAAATCAAACAACACTCAAACGGAACGTTCATCAACCAAGCCAAGTACACGAAGGACATACTGAAGAAGTACAACTTCGAGAATGTGAAGCCAATTGGGACGCCTATGGCTACAGCTACAAAGCTTGATACTGATGAAAGTGGCAAACCTGTTGATCAGCGTAAGTATCGAGGTATGATTGGTAGTCTATTATATTTAACTGCTAGTCGTCCTGATATTATGTTTAGTGTTTGCATATGTGCACGATATCAGGCAAACCCTAAGGAATCACATTTTAGTGCCGTTAAGCGTATCTTCCGATACCTTAAAGGAACTTCTACAGTTGGCTTATGGTATCCCAAAACCAAATCCTTTGACCTTATAGGTTACTCGGATGCGGATTTTGCTGGATGCAAAGTGGACCGTAAAAGTACCAGTGGTACATGTCATTTCTTGGGAAAGGTCTTAGTCTCTTGGTTTAGCAAGAAACAAAATTCAGTAGCATTATCAACAACTGAGGCTGAATATATCGCCGCAGGACGTTGTTGTGCCCAAATTTTGTGGATGAAGCAAACCTTAGAGGACTACAATCTGCACTATTCAAATGTTCCTATATATTGTGATAACACTAGTGCAATTAATTTAACTAAGAACCCTATCTGTCATTCACGCACAAAGCACATAGAAGTTAGACATCATTTCCTACGTGATCATCAACAACACGGGGATATTTGCTTAACATTTATTAATACTGGACATCAACTAGCAGATATTTTCACTAAACCTTTGGCTGAAGACCGTTTTAACATCTTGAGGCGTGAGCTCGGCATTCTTGAATTCTCGGATTCTTAAAACATATGGTAATTAAATATTGTATTTATGACTTGATAATTTATTATCTAATGAAAATTATTTTTGGGGACAAACTTACAAAGGATTTGTCTGTCACCACGACTACGGTCGAAGCGAAGCGGTACTTAAGAGTTCCCCGGTGAACCACCGTTAGCTGGGACAATCCCTACAGTTAACCTAAAAATAACAGCAAATTAGTTAATAAAACAGTCAAAACATCATAATTACAAACTTTATTTCACCTGACTGCTTTAACTGTCTCGGGAATACAAGTGGCCGAACTCGGCCCGAACTCTGACCGAGTTCGGACCGAATTCGGACCGAGTTCGGTCGGCGCTGTGATGGTTCCAGAACCGAACAGCCGGCCCTAGCACCTATAAAATCCACCCTTTCTTCCACTATTTCTCCACACCAAAACGAGAAATAGCTCTACCTCCTTCTAGAAGACTTTTCTCCTCCCTCCGGGCAAGGCTTCGACGATCTTCTCCATCTCCACATGGCTCCGAAGCGTCAGCGAGGAAATTCTTCCCAGGGTGCTTCCTCATCTTCCGACTACACTCCAGCAAGTCTGTTCAGTCCAGCCAAACCTAGAGATCCCGAGGAATTCGATGGCACTCTGTTTTCCGACATAGACTTCTCTAATCTCTGGTTTGATTCCTTTTCTTTACGTCGTATTTGTACTGGAGCCTTTGTCAACTTTACAACCTTCTTTGAATACGCTCCTATTTTTGAACAACTTGGATTTCGCGACTTTTTCGAAGTCCAAGATAATATTTACGACAATGCTGTCCGGATGTTCTACTACAACTTGCAAGTACAACAAAACGGAAATTTCTATTCCTGTGTTGCTGGACAGGAACTAGAATTTAGCGCCACCGATATCAGTGAATATTTTCACGTTCCTGATCTTGGTGATGCTCTTGTTGACATCCACCATATTCAGTTCCCTGCCGATGTTACTTTAGCTTCTTTTAGGGAATTGATTTGTCACCCCACTCCTCCTCCTCGGAGAATATTTTCTAGACATCTTAACCAAAATTTCTACGAACTTCATCGCATGATTTTCTCAGCCCTTCTTCCGAAGAAAGGCTCTACTGATGAGGTCACATTTTTGGAACTCTCTGCTTTGTATCACATTCATTTTGGTATTCCCTTCTCAATTCCAAAAACCATGATGTCTTGGATGCTCAACTGCAAGAATGCAGGTAGGAACCTTGTTTTTCCTATGCACCTTGCGAGTATCTTTCGCCATTTCGAGATTGATCTTGAAACGTGTGCTATTTCTTCTACTTCTGTTGAGTTGACCCGCTCTCGTCGGTTTCCTCAACCTCCCGGTGCTGCTCCTGCTGACCCAGTTGCTGATGCTGAGGCCCCTCCAGCAGATGCTCCTCCTGCTCCGGCCCCTGCTCCAGGACTCGATCATGCATTCTACCAGCGATTCGATGAGTTCGTTGCGGTTTCCACGCAACGTTATCAGGACTCCGAGTTCCGGCACATTTCTCAGGCCCAGGTGCTGAGAAACAGTATTGCCGACCTCCATTACAGCCTGGTGCATGATCCAGCCCATCCACTTACTATCCTTCCACACCCTGCTTTCCCTGGTCCTCGTTTTACTGATGAGACTACTTTTCAGTACTTCGACCCGACCACTGCCTATTTTCCTCATGATCCTTCCGGTGCAGATGACGCAGAGTTGTGATATGGTTTCAGCCATAGGATAGTGGATTTTGTTTAGTTTTGACGCAGTTTATGTAGTACTTTTATTTTTCTTGTCTAAACTGTTTCAGTTAGACATTTATCAGTTGTACAAGTTGATTTTCTAGTGGAATATTTATGACATTTCATCTTATTGTGATTTCACCTGTCTATGCTGTGTTTACTGTGATTACTATTGTCCTCTTTCACTTTGTCATCTCTATTGTTGGCTTCATGACTTACGGGGGAGCCTATTCATTTTACTACTTGACAAAGGGGGAGAAAAATGAGTATACCAAATCAAAAATCTCAGGTATTTTGTTTTATTTTTTATAAATATATTTTGGTATAGACTCAAGTTTTGTCAATTATCAAAATGGGGGAGATTGTTGGCCCATTCCATGGTCACACCCGATTTCGATAATCGACTTACACTTTAGTCCATATACAAAATATAGACAATGCTGCTAACTATTTCAGGATACATGAAATCTTATTCAACGGACGATGTACTGCATAAATCCAAGCGTCAAAGTCATCAAAAATTCTGAAGACTCATTTTCTACTTTTATTCTGTATTTTTACACTTTATTGAGTCTAGGAATTTCTTTGTAAAATCAAGTATGGTATTACTGGCTTAGGGTTAAAATTATTCTCCTTTCTCTAAACTTATTTTTACCCTTTATATTTTCGATTACAAATATTTCAAAAATATATTTCGAAAATATTCCTTTTCAAATGATTTTACAAATTACCAAAAACATGTTTCAAAATTGTGTTTGTAAAAAGAATTTACAATATCTCCTGACAGAACTCACAGCCGAGTTCGGCCCGAGTTCGGCCCGAACTCTGACCGAGTTCGGTCAGTTTGTATTCAAACTTTAGTTGCCTCCAAATCTGCGAGCAACGGCTAATTTGCGAGATATTTGCATCCGAACTCTGCCCGAGTTCTGCCCGAGTTCGGTTGGTGAAAACACCTATAAATAGAGAAGAACTTTTCATTTCAAAACATCAATTCATTCTCCATCTCTTCTCTATTTTCATCTCAAGTGTTTTCTAAGTGATCTAAGAATTTCAAATCTTACCTATACTTCTCTTAGCCAAAAGCCAGTACTATCACATTTGATTTAGAAGTCTTTTGGTTATTCAGAGTTGTAAAGAGGTCGTCAAGTTTCAACAACTATTCCAGTTGTGGAGCTGGTCGTGCGCTCGTCATCAAGCACGGTGTGTGTTGGAGTTGGTCGTGCACTCGTCAACAAGCACGGTGGTGTAAGAGTTGCAAGCACTCAGTTAAAGCTTGTGCCTTTAGTGGATTAACATCGAGCAAGAGTACTCGAGACTGGATTAGTCCTCTCAGAGGGATACCAGTATACATCGCTGTGTTACTGAGTTTGATTCTCCTATCTTTATTTACTGCTCTTACATCATTGCCATAGTTTAATTTTTTAATTGGTGATTTTATTTCCGCTGCACACACGCACTCTATTCACCCCCCCTCTAGAAGTGCTCAACGATCCTACAAGTGTCGATGACGATCCCTTTGTTGAATGAGGTCCTCCTGGACGCTTCTCTTTGCCAGATGGGAGTTGATTTTGATGAGGCGGTGATCAACCCTGCAAAGGATGCTATCCTTCAGGACCAACCTCGTGAGAGGATGCTACAAATCCAGGTCCAGTTGCCGCTTTTCCTCCAGAGTATGATGGAGAGTGGTAAACTGAAGTCTGCTGATTCTGAAGGTGTGACCTTCTTAAAACCAGCCTTTCTGTTTGGCGACCGATTAGTCTCTTCCGAGGCGAATATATTGAAGATCAGAGAAGACTGGTTCTTTGCTGCTAAGGGCATGATGTTATACATGCGGCAGGTTGACCGCCAGTTGCCATTGACAGCCTTTTATCGTCTAGCTTCGAAGAGAAGGATGGGTTGGGAACTTACGCCTTCTCAAGGGGGTGCCTTGGGGGGCAGCATAAGCAGTGGGGATGGAGGAGAGGGTTGATTCCCCTCCTGGTCATGATGAAGGGAGGTCGGCTGAATTATTGCCGAATCCTTCCTTGGCTTCAACCATGGACATAGAGATGGCTACCGATCAGGCGGTAGCGACAGATTCTGTCCCTGTAGAGGGACTTGAGAAGAATGAGACTCTTCTGCCGGTCTTGTCTCCTGGGGCTGGCCAAGAGATAAATGTTGACCTCCCCGTTTTGCCGGGGGAGGTGGCTGATGCTGATAGAATGTCGGAGGAAGAGGTAGCCGTTGACGTCGGTGATTTCTCCAGTCTTGAGAAGGGTAAGGGTGTGGAACCCTCTGTTGCTCCTTCCACTTGGGGTACTATCACGACGCATATGCCTGCTCCTTCTGTTCCTTTGACTCCTCGGGCCAGCAGTCTGGGCCCTGTTGATGAAGAGCCTATTGCTGCCGAGATTCAAACCTCTCAAATCGAGGTCGGCGGATCTTCCTCCGGTCCGCAAACTGTAGTAGCTCCCTCAACTCCTGCTATGACGCCGCAGGTGCTGGCGGAAGCCGACGGGTATGTGAAATTCCTCGTCGAGGGAGTGTACAAAATGCTGGAGAAAAGTGTATCTGCAGTGGTAGATGCCAAGGGGAGCTTTGCGGCGGCAAAAGCTTTGGCAATGCCTTGTATCGAGCTGATCCGCATTCACCAGGGCCATGACCATATGGCCGAAATTCTGGAAGTTTCGGTGATGGAGCTGGACGAGCGGCTCACGGAACTGCAGCGCATCCAACGAAATGACCTCTCGGTCTTGGTAGATGCAGAGATAGGAAAGTCGATGGCTGAGATCGAGGCTTCCCATCGAGCCGAGGTGAGCAGTTGGGAGCGTGAAGTGGCTGGGACTGAGGCTGCGGCGGAGCAGCTGTCTCAATCTATGAAGAAGACGACGGAGAAGCGGGCTACGGTAGATACTAACATCGCAGAAGTTGATGCTCAGATGCGCCGTCTTGAAGACCAGCGGGCCCAACTTCAACTAGAGGCTGAGCGCGTCCTGGCTGAACACGTGGCATTCAAACGGGAGGAAACGACTCTTACTCAGCGGACCCTTGCTTTGGCTCAACAGCGACGACAGCTTGATGAGAAGTATGAGAGTAAAACTTCTGCTGAGGCTGTCGGGTTAATGCGTCAAGAAGCCGAGCTGCGAGTCCAGGCGACTGTGGAAACTCGCACTGCCGACCTGAGACGTCGAGTCAGAGAACTCTCATCCCACCCTGGGGAGGATCGGGGATTGTAGCTTCTCTTCTTTTTTATGTGTTTTTTGCAACTCTTGCTGGGGAAATAGCGTATTTCTGTACTCCCTTTTTAAAAATAAAGAAATACACTATCTCTTTGATGTGTTCATTTTTAATTTCATGAACTTGATGATTTATGTGGACCTATTATCTTTTGCGCACCTTGGTTTTTAGGTACAGATAATAAGTATAAAGGAACCAACATGTTTGCTCAGAGGTAATGTGGACATGGCAATCATTAGGTTCAAATGATAGAATCTTCCTACTCAGAGGTGTTTATGGACGTGGTAGGAATGATCCTGTGGGATACGCTGAACAACTCAGAGGTAATGTGGACGTGGAAGTTCTGCGATCAATGTACGACAACGTAGGAGTTATTTGTACGGGATGTTTACTCAGAGGTATTGTGGACGTGGTAAACATGAAGGATAGCTTAAGCTCACGAAGTGTAAGGTTCCGCTTTGTAGGATGTAGAGAGACAACTCAGAGGTAATGTGGACGTGGTTATCTTTCTACGGAAGGATGCCACGGAACAGCTGGGTTCCGGAAGCGATTGATTTTGTGAAAAGAGGTTATTTGGGGAAATACATGTCTTGGAGGATGTCAAGAGTAGTACTTCTTTAGGAACTTGCCGTTGATGGGCATCATGAACAAGTCCCCATTGGGTTTGGCGAGCCGGTAAGCACCGTTTGAGTATACCGTCTCGATGATGAAGGGTCCTTCCCATTTGGGCTCGAACTTCCCTGGTGTCTTGTGAGTTAACACCATTGGCCTTCTGACTGCTAAAACCAGGTCGCCAACTTGGAAAGTTCTTTGCTTGACCTTCTTGTTGAAAGCCTGTGATATACGGGCTTGGTAAAGTTCGATGCGTTGTTGAGCTAGGAGACGCTTTTCGTCAAGTGCCTCCAATTCTCGCAGACGACGACGTTGATTATCTTCTTCTGTGAGATCGTTTGTGATGGCCACGCGGAGCGAAGGTATCTGTATCTCGAGAGGCAGTACTGCTTCGCTCCCGTAGACCAGGGAGAATGGAGTGTTGCCTGTTGGGGTCCGTACCGTTGTGCGGTAGGCCCAAAGGCATTCGCCAAGCTTTTCGTCCCAGTCGCGTTTGTTGGATGACACGACTTTTTTGAGTAGCCTGACGATAGTTTTGTTGAATGCCTCGGCCAATCCGTTTGCTGCCGGATTGTAGGCGGTTGAGGCCACGTTTTGAATGCGATTCTTGTCACAGAACCTGCTGAAAATGTGGCTGATAAACTGAGGACCATTGTCATGGATGATTCGCCGGGGTACCCCGAAACGGTAAATGACATGGTGTTTGATAAAGCTGACCACCCTGGAGCTTTTTACTTCTGCTAGTGGGACTGCTTCCGCCCATTTGGAGAAGTAATCGGTGATAGCCAGGATGAAGCGGTGTCCTCTCGATGAAGGAGGGGTGATTGGCCCTACAATGTCCATGCCCCAGGCTTCGAATGGCCAGGAGGCGACTGTAGGATGTAGAGGTTCAGATGGTGTATGTATGAAGTCTGCATGAAGTTGGCATGCATGGCACTTCTTAGCATATTCCACTGCGTCGGCAACCATGGTTGGCCAGTAGTAGCCCATACGTCGCAGTCGATCTTGCAACTTAGGCCCTGGTTGGTGAGCTCCGCAAGTTCCGTCATGAGCTTCTCGAAGAGCTTCGGCCGCTTCTTCGTTAGACAGGCATCGAAGGAAAAGCCCGTCGAAGGAGCGTCGGTACAGCGTTTTAGTGGCTGTATCGTAGTAGAATCGAAGAGAGCGTCTCCTGACTGAGACGGCTTCCTTCGGGTCCTCTGGAAGGATTCCATAGACAGCGAAGTCGATGAACGGGAACCTCCAATCTCGGACATTAACCCCAGTGTTTGTCGGCATGGCGTGAGCCATTTGCAAACATAGGTTGTTTCTGGGACAAATCAAGTCTCGGCCAGTTACCGTGACATAGTGTTGAGTCCCAAGGGGCGCGGCCAATGAGGCTGCGAGGCCAGCTAGAGCGTCAGCCTCCAAGTTTTGTAGGCGGGGTACATGTTCGATGAAGAACCCAGTGAAGGTTGAAATGATGTTCAATGCAACTTCATGGTAAGGGATCAAATCTTCATGGCGAACCTCGTATTGCCCCCGAATCTGGTTTACGACGAGTTTCGAGTCGCCGTAGGCTTCCAGATGATCCACCCCCAGCTGTTGTGCTAGCTGGAGTCCCATGATGAGTGCATTGTACTCAGCAACATTGTTGGAGCACGGCTTCGAAAGGGAGTATGCGCGCTGGATGACCAGCTGATCGGGGGAGACTAAGACTACCCCCACTCCTGCGATGATCTGGCCATTGGGGCCCGTTCTTGAAGCGCCATCGAAGAACATCCGCCAAACGGGGCTTCCTTCAGTGACGTTTGATTCTTGACCTTCATCCGGGATGTCTTCATAGAGTTTTGAAGATTCTGGGATGGGGTGTGCGGCTAAAAAGTCAGCCAGAGCCTGACCCTTGACTGCCTTCTGCGGGACAAACACCATGTTGTATGGTGTTAGTAGGATCGCCCATGTAGCCAGCCGGGAGTTTAATGACCCTGGCTTTGTCATGAGAACTCTGAGCGGATTGACTCGGGAGATGACGTGAATTGTCTGGCCCGAGACGTAATGACGAGTCTTCTGAATGGCAAACACCAAAGCCAAGCACTCCTTTTCAACGGGGTTGTACCGGTGTTCGGCCCCGATGAGTGTTCGACTGAGGTAGTAGATTGCTTGCTCGTAGCCTGCATCGCTGTTTTGAGCTAGCAAAGCGCCGAGGGAATGATCCATGGCACGGACGTAGAGGAGGAATGGTTTGCCGGCGACAGGTGCCACTAGGACTGGCGGGCTTGTTAAGTAAGCCTTGATGTCGTCGAAAGCCTTTTGGCACTCCTCTGACCAGACATAAGAGACTCCCTTCTTCATGAGCTGAGTAAAGGGTTGACATTTACCGGAGAGGTTTGCTATGAACCTCCGGATGTATGCCAAACGTCCCTGTAAGCCCCGAAGTTCTCGAAGGTTCTTCGGAGGGTCCATGTTAAGGATGGCTTTAGTCTTCTCGGGATCGACATGAATGCCTTTTGCCGTGATGACAAAGCCCAAGAATTTGCCGCTAGAAACCCCCAGGAAGGATTTAGCGGGGTTCATTTTGAGTTGATGTGCCCGCATGAGATCGAAGACCGTCTTTAGGTCCTGTAGGTGATCTCTTTTGAGGCGGCTCTTGACTGCGATGTCGTCAACATAGCACTCAACTGTCTTGCGAAGATGTTGACGGAAGATGGTGCTCATAGCTCGCTGGTACGTTGCACCGGCGTTCTTCAGGCCGAAGGGCATTACGGTGTAGCAGAAAACACCCTTTGGAGTCCTGAATGACGTGTGTTTTGCGTCATCGGGGAACATCTTGATTTGATTGTAGCCTAAATACCCGTCCATGAAGGACATGCGTTCAAAGCCACATGTGTTGTCGATCATTACATCGGTGATTGGGAGCGGGAATTCATCCTTCGGGCAAGCAGAGTTGAGATCCCTGAAGTCGACACAGACTCGTATCTTCCCGCGGTCGAGGAAGAGGCGTGTCAGGTCGTCGAAGGACGATATGGAATTATCGGGGAGGCTGCAGTACCAGTCATACGCCACCCCTTTCAGGGCCCCAACAAAGATGCTGGTGAGGAGCGCGTCCTCCTTCGGAGGATGCCCTTTCTGCGACTGGAAGTACGTCAAGTACCGTCGTGGAGAGTCCTTCCCGTCATACGGCGTGAGTGTCTGTGGTTTATACTTTGGGGGATAAACCACCTTGTTCCACTCAAGGGGGTAAGGCTGGGGAATGCCCATCTTCTGGCGTTCCTCCTGCCTGTTCTTGGACTCGAAGCGCTCCCGCAGATCTTTGATCATTTCGACCACGTCCTCCGTGGAGCTAGGAGCCGGGAAAGGAGGTACCACCTGGAGTGGAGCGTTTGAGGGCTCCGATGTCCGGGGTACTTCTGTGTCTGAGGGTGTCCGCTGGAGGGGCACACTCGACTCTCCATTAGCTCCTGGGTCGGGACCATTTGAAGGTGTCCTGATCAAGGCCGACCGCATCTCAAACACTGCTTGAGTCAGTGCTTGCATTGAGGCAGAGAGGGTTTTGAGTCCTCCCTCTAACGAGTCTATGCGCTGGACAATGTCCTGTGGCGGCGCATCAGCCTCAAGATCACCCCCGGTCATGTATACTGTCATGACACGGCCGGAAGTGGATGGATTAGTTGAGGCTTCGCTCTCAGCCTCACTCTCATGTGGGAGAGTTACTTCTCCTGGTGTTTGGCCACCCCCAGCCATATTCTGGAGTTCGTCTTCGACAGGCGCATCTGCAAGGGCCCGACTGCCCTCAGCTCTGTCTTGAAGGGCCTCTTCATTTTCAGCACTACCCCCGGCGGTGTCTTGGAGGACATCGTCATTTTGAGGGGCTTCAGGGAGGCCATCTTTGCTTTGATGAAGATCCGCCGCAGCTGTGCTTTGGACATCTTCGTCTTCGGAAGGAGGCTCAACAAGGGTCTGGCTACCCCCAGCTTCCTCCAAGGACTTCTTCCTCGACCGAGTGCCTTCGAACACTCCAGAGGTCGTGACAGCTGCCTTGGTTTTCCTCGACTGGCTTTTAGATGAAGACGAGGAATTGGCAGTCATCTTCCGGACAGATGAGGAATTGGAGATCACGTTGCATGACGCAATCTTTAGTTTCTCTTCTGCTGACACCTTTGTCCCAAGGCGATGTCGGAGGGGTGTCGATGATTGTAGCCGTTGGAAGACCGACTGCTTTGGCGGTACTGCCGTCTTACAACAGCAGTTGATGGTGACCACTGCACAAGTGTGCCCCGTGAGAGGCGCATCGTGCTTGTTGGTCAACTCTCCTGACCGGCGCTTGTGAGTGATCACGTTGCGCAAGTCGTTGGAGGAGAGTGCTACCCTCACACCCTTCTCAGGCGCATGGCAGGGCCAAGCGCCGGGGTGGTCGGGTGAGTGCTGCGCCCCCTGATCTAATACCAAGCAGGCATCACGATCAGTAGTGGGGGAACCACAGCATTTGAAGTGACTTGAACGGACCTCAAACGCACAACCAGAGGAAGCGCGGGAGTTCAAGACCACTGAGTTTGCCTCTCTCGGCTTGGTTGTGCACGCAGTGAATGCGCCCAAGTGAGATGAGGACTTTGAAGGTCGACTCGTTGTCAGTGCGGGAGCACTTGAGTCAACCTTGTACAGCTTGCCATCGGCAACGCGCGTGATTGTAAGCGCGTGTCTCTGGCCGGCTGCTGGCATAGCACGTTTGTGGCGCGTGGCCCGTGCCACCTTGGATTTCTTCGTACCAGCCCGCTGGGGCGCATAGTACTCAGCATCCAAATTCTCCTCGCCATTACAGCGAGTGAGTCTGTCGAAGACAGAGGCTCATTGTGGCGCATCAGAAGTAATGCGCGGGGCATTGGCTGCGCCCCTGCTCCGTCGACGTATCTTCCTCGCCTGAGAGGAAGATGGCTGGGGAACGTGGTCAGCCGCACGCTTCCCCGAGAGATGCGCTGCATCAGCGGGCGCACCTTGACTGCTGAGGACGTCAGCAGGATGGGAAGGCTGGATGGGCGCATCCCCTTCAACGGTGGTTCCCGAGGCGTCGACTTTGCGCACCCAGACTGCGCGGGTCTTCTTCGGCTTCGACAGCCGCTTCGAAGGACTCGCACTTCCTTCAGAAATGAACTCCTCGTACGCCTGTTGATTGAGGCGCACTACCAGCGTCTTGTGGGAGGAGCCCACCTTCACGTCGTCGGCCTGTGACACGACTTTCTCGGTAGAGGAGAAAGAGGTCCCCAGCAGAGTCGCCAGCTTGTTTGCCATTAAAATTGTTTTGATTGAAATCTTAATACAAACAGAACAGTGATACAGTATAGGACTTAGATGTAGTCCTAGGAGTACACTTTTGTTTAAGCTGGGTCCTTAGTGCCAATGGAGCGAGTGGTAATGCGTTGACTCCGTTGACCGGCTGACGGCGGTTATCGGTTCTCTGAAGGTGTTGATTGCTCTGGGTGCTGGAGCTTGCTGAGAGGAGTAAGACGTTGAGTGTCTAGAACTGCCTCTCTGGTGATTCTCTGTTGTGGATTCTTTTTGTGAGTCTTATGTTCTGAGTCTCTGTCTGCGTGTGAAGGAGATGACCATTCTATTTATAGTTTTGCAGGCTGGCTGCTCATGCGCGCATGTAGGATGCGCCGGTGTGGGAATGCCACGTGGAGGTTGCTGATGGAGGCGCATGGATGCTGCGCCCTGATCGAGGGGGAGAACTCTTCATGCTGCTGTGGTGAGCCGGCACGTAGCAGGGAGAAGATCTTTTCGTTGCTGAAATCTTGGACGAGTTGAGTCAAAAGACACGTGTCGTCGACTCATGGTTCGAAGATCTCGGATTTGGTGGAGAGGAGTGATCTGGTGGGCTGTGCCTTGGATTGGGCGTAGGAGGAGGCTGCGGCTCATAACCTTTAGGAGTTACAAACCATTTGGGGCGCATGGCTTTTGAGGCGCATGCAGGCGACTTTCCTTCTGTCTTTCGGGATCAGAGAGCAGTCTGAGGCGCATGACTTTTGAGGCGCATGCTGGTTTGGACGCATGGCCGTAGAGGCGCATGCGGGTTTGGACGCATGGCCGTAGAGGCGCATGCGGATGGACGCATGGCCGTAGAGGCGCATGCGGATGGCCACGTGGCAGTAGCCGTCGGAGTCATGATGATGCTGACGTTGCCGATGCTTCGTTCTCTGAAAAAGCTGTCACTTGTTCAGACTTTGGGAGGCGTGCTGCCAACTCTGTCAGTTCAACATTTAATGTTGGTGACGTTCGATGGACAGCTGAGTGGGCGCGTCGGTTGGCGTTCCACTCGGTATGGAGATGTGTGGGGGCGCATCCTCTATAATGCGCCGAGTACTGTAGGACGCGTCTGTATGATGCGCCTGACGCCGAAGGGTGCGTCCGTGTGATGCGCTGTCTGGCTGGCGCATCGGACATGTCTTTTAATGATGCGGCTGTCTCGCTCTTCGAGTGCTATAAATAGCCGTTTGGCTGAATTCGAGGCGTCCGATTCATCCATTTAATGTAAATTCATTGCACGGAATTCGGAGGGCCATCCACTTGGCGCGTGGGTTTGATCTGCCCGGCCTATAAATAGTGGCATGGAGAGAAGATTTGCTTCTCATTCCCTCACGTACTTCCAATATGAATTTGAACGTATGGGTGCATTCTGCTGACGAAGTGCTCCCGAGGGTGAGGATGAGACGCTGTGTTGTCTTCGATGCACTTGAAGGTGACTGTTACATCCAAAAGACGGAGTCGAGGGCTTCTGAGGCAGGCGGAAGGTGCCTGTTGCATCCAAAGATAAGGATGCTCGAGCCTCGTCTCCGTTATTCCGGAAGAGCCGTAAATCGGA
Organism: Iris pallida; assembly: GCA_029216955.1. Classification (NCBI taxonomy): domain Eukaryota; kingdom Viridiplantae; phylum Streptophyta; class Magnoliopsida; order Asparagales; family Iridaceae; genus Iris; species Iris pallida. Next base: position 2,354,599 of record JANAVB010019399.1, read on the forward strand.
ATGGCGGTGCAAGGCTCTCTCTTCCTGCAAAGTGGGGTTTCCCCACTTTGATCGTGTCGAAAGCTGCTCCTTTAGCCATGGTTTCGATCACGGTCTTCCTTCGGCTTTGGAGGCTCTTTCGAAGCCTCCCCTGGCCACAGCATTTGCGGTGCTCTTCTCTTCCTTGGTTCCAGCCAGAGGGTTAAATGCTTTGTGTCGAAGCATTTATCGGGCGAGCCTGGTTGGAAGAGCGGCACATAACTGGGCTCTGCTCGGCCAGGTGAGCCTGGCTGGAAGAATTTGGCTGAAGGGATGCACATAACTGAGGTGCTGAAGAGATGATGGGATGCGCCTGGATGGAGGCGCATGATATCTGCTGCGCCTCACTGGTGGCGCATAGTGATGCTGCGCCTATCTGGAGACGCATGGTGGCCTTTGCGCTTATCTGAAGGCGCATGATGGCCGCTGGCTGTAGACTTTAGGCTCTTTCCTTTGTAGGAATTCTCCTTTGTACAACCTTTTCTAGACATGTAATAGACTTTTATATATAAATAAAAAGTCCTTCTTCAAATGTCTATAATTATTGACTTTGCTGTGAAGTTCTTCATCTGAGTTCTGGCGTATGTAGTGTCTGGCGCATGGGCTTTCTGGTTGTGAAATTCCATGCTTCTACAGCGTATAAGTATATATATACATCTCGAGGGCGTGAGAGAACGAAGCAACAAACCCTAACCTCAAACCTCACCGGCGCGCTCCTCTAGCCACCCTGGGCGGCCACCCTAGACGCGCCGTCGTCGACACGACCGCCGGAATGACGAGGCCGACGATCACAGCGCGTCAAACCGAACAACCGCAACAACAGCCGCCTCTCGAGCCCATCTTTGCTGCGAGCTATCAGCCTCCACGGTTGATGATTCTTCGAACCGATCGTGCAGGTACGATCACAACCCTCATGCCTGTAACTCTCATCAATTGGTTTGATTTTAGATAACCTATATTGCCCGGAAAATCGAACCCAAGTTCGACGAAAATCTGTCCCAAACAGGACAGAAAAACCAGTCCAACTACTCTAGTTCGCGGTCAGTTTTCTCCCAACCCATGCACGATTTCAAAATTCTATTTGAAGACACTTATAGACAATATATAGGAGATGGAAGCCCTTCTTTTCATTTTTGTATTCATGCAATGTGTGCCGAATAAACAGTCCTCAAAGATTAGGAAAAATTCGTTTTAAAATATTAAAAATTTATGAAAAATCTTCGATACGACGTGCGTCCCGCCAATCCGGGCAATGAGGTCACGAACCGAAAGCATTAAAGGTGCGTAACGGCTTCGTGGGCGTGTGGGCTTTGACAAAATTCAAATTGGTTGCGTGTGCGCGACGAATTTGATGCGTATCCGTCAAAATTTACTGTATCGATCGACCTCTGTGCAAATTTTCCAATTACTTTGTGCACGTTCGTCAGATCGAGATGATATTTGGGCCAACAGGACTGTATCGTTTTTCTGGTCTTGTATGCCAAATTTGGTCCGATTCTGAGACAGTTGATCGGATCGCCATTTTGCGGGCCCCACGATCCGACTCAACGGGCAATTTTATGCACGGCCTGCCGAAATTCAACTTTGGACATACGGTTGAGTTCATATCATCAAAACAAATTTGTAGACATATAGTTTGATGACTTTATGGACCATTGACTCTGGCACGCTTTTTGGTGCAAAGCGAGTCCAACGACGGACATCGTTTTGACCCGAAATTACCGTTTTTCCCCTATGTCCAGAATTGGATTTAAGGATAGGCAATTCTAGATATTTTGACTATTCTGAGAACATTGGTAATGTCCATTTCATCATCTAGAGACTGTTGTACGAGTTTTGACTATTGTGGCACACTGAATGGTTCGGATTATCGGTTTCATCAGCAAGAGGGACCACAGGCGAGTACAGTTTATTATTTGTTTTCAGTATTGATTCTTACTATACATCATTGTTAGTCGACAGATGTGTGATCTCAGTCTTTATGTTGATTTATTTTTTTGTGGTGTCGGGGGAGGTAAAGTACCAACGATGTGTGATCTGACCTTAAACTGTGTATACCGTGTAGACCGTGATTATTATTGCATTTATACCATGTAGACAGTGTTTCTTTATTGCAGTATATCGTGTAGACCGTGTAACTTTATACCGTCTAGATAATGTAGACAGTGTTTCATTATTGCTTTATACAGTGTAGACCGTGTACATTATACAGTGTAGACCGTGTAACTTTATACAGTGTAGAAAGTGTCGTGTAATTGCCCCGAGACCGGTCACATATCAAAGGTACTTCAGTCGTTCAGTCGGTCAGTCGGTGAGTATTTTATTTTATTTCATTTTCTGTTCTTGGTATTTAGTTTTATTCTGTCTTTCTTCATTTATTTTATGAATCATATGTCTAAAGGCTAACCTCTGTTGTATAGTCATTTTCAATTGTTGAAACTGTATTCAGTGAATTGTACTCATTCTATTCCTAACTGGAAACTAATATTTTTTATAGGTTAGCCGTGGATTCACTTAGCATTGGAAGATACGGGTGTACTTGCAGACGAAACCTAGAGATTAGCTAGATAGATGAGTTGTATCATTTCAATATTTATAAGAGTTTATATTTTTCTGCAAATGTAAAACTTATGAATATTGTAAATTAAATTAAGTTTGTGAATGAGCATTATTTATGATTTTGAGCATTGTGGCTATACAGCGTTCTTCCGCCGACACTGCGGTTTAGGCTGACTTGGACACGCATTCGTATCCCGGAAAGCGGGTGCGGATCGTGACAAGTTTTTGTGGTGGCCCATGCAGGTCTGTTTTCGCAAATCATGCTAACTCGTGATGGTACTTAAGTTAGTCGTACTATTACGAACCTGCGACTAGGAAATGCTCATTCATGAATTAGGATTAATTTAATTTAAGAGAATGACTAGGGCTAGGAGTCCCTTATACAAATTTATCGATGGGTAGTTTAGGCCATGCAATTTAGGTGAGGAGTTATTAATTTTGATAGTTTGTCAGATCCCCATAGGTACACTATTACCTCTTGATATGACGATATGATCCAATGTGGATAGATTATTTACTTGGTGAGACAGGGCTTCCTAGAAATAATGATCTAATCTTGATGAATTGTTCAATTCCTTCTCTTTGCCTCTTTAGATATCATCCTCATATCTTAGTCCGAATTGCCTATGTAGTTCCTATTTACCCTAAGAAATATTATTTTTATATAATTTCTGATTATGTTATCCATATACGAACCTCGAGTTAGTTTCGATCCAAAGTTTTCCTCAATGGTTTGAATACACATAAAATAGATACTAGAGTGTTCGTATTCCTTTCGTCTTCAGTTATTTCCTCCATGTTCAATCTTTTATTATAGAGGTTATGACTGATAGGACAAATACTTACGCTTTATTTTATAGTCAACTTGTTTGAATCTCTAGAAGCTCAGGAATTTTTACAGATATAGTTAAAAGGAATATTAGTTAACTCATAATGGCAGGACAACAGCGCACTGTCGCCATTTATTTAGATTATGGAGACCATGGATTCATTATAGCCAGCAGCGCACTGGCGAGACATGACCCCTAGAGTTGAAATTGGTTTAAGAAAATATAGGTTATAGAATATTGCTAAAACTATGGCTAGTGGCCCTCTCTGATCGTAGTTACCCTTGAGTCAATATTGGATAGAGTTAAGAAGTGTTTGACTTTGTATCATATTTGAGTTACGAAACCAAGGGTTTACCACAGCCAGAGTATACGGGCGAGGCATAATTCTCGATGAAATGACTTCAGACATGATTACAAGTTTATGATACTATAGAGGATAGGAAAATGTCTTGTGTGTCCTATAAGATCCAAAACTAATACTAGGGAAAGTCTTGTGAGTTGGGTAGCGTGTCCCCCAACCTAGTATTTCGTGGTCCTTGGGATCTATTGACGAGGTAATTGTAGTTTCCCGTCCCGCTCAGTCAATCGGAGGAATCGAAATACCGACGGCGTTCGGACTTAGCCTTGCAACGGCTGCTCGAAGACATTGCTCGGTCGAGGCGACCGCTCGCACAGGTGGGGTAGTTTCGGTGAACTTGCCTCATCTTAGCCTTCATGTAATAAATTGCATGTTTTCAACTTGCACAAGTAGGCTTGATAATAAAAGAGACGAATCCACATAGCTAAAGGAAATAATTCCGATGGGTCGAATTGAGTTAGAATATGAAAAGGTCCAACGGTCGGCTTAGAGTTGGTGCACAGCGTGCTTTGAAAATGACACTCGATCCTTCGTCCCGTGGCTTGGGAGAAGGAAAGTTGGTTGAGTAGGCAAAGTTATGATCGTAGCCTAAGTCATAGGCGTCGCCCGCATGAATGCTTCATAAAGCAGGCACGGTCCCATCGTCCAAGGCTTGGCATAGCCATGACTTGCCCATGAGTTAAGTTGCGTTGAGCGGCTTGTGACCTAAGTCTAGGCACCCGAGTGACTTGGTCGTTCAGGTCGAATACGTGCACGGCACGATCCATTAAGGCAAAGCTTGATGCAGCCTTTGCTCGTTAAGTTGTTGCAAAGTTAAGTTAGGCAAAGTTATGTCGGTCGACCTAAGACGTTACAAGTACCGTCCCGCTCTTTTACGGTTTGTCAAATTTAAGTAGTCCCACGATCTCAAGGCCCGTCGACTTGGGCAGGAGTGTTGCGTAGAACACGGTTGGCTTAAGGCACAATGCACGGACTTAGTGTTTAAGGCACAAGCTACGGTGGGTTTCAAGTCGAGTTTAGAAAAAGGGCTATCAAATGGTCATTCCTAAGTTGAGTAAAAAGGATATGGCATTAAGGGAGAAGGATGGCGACCGTGGGTCGTCGAGGGATCTCAAGGATTGAAGTCTTGAACATGGTTTTGAAAGAGAGGGTAACACTGAAAGAAGGATGACTGTGTGAGACGTCAGTTTGAGTCAAGTCTTGCATGGTCATGGACAACTTGTCGACAAGGGCGATGTTTCCTCGAGCGGCAACCCTGGGCCATGGGACCGACTCGGTCTAGGAGAAAACAGGGTATAGTCGTGCATGAGGTTTTAGCATGGGTTAAAGCGGGGGCTTGCAACGGAGCTAGCTACTTGCGTTAAAAGGACCCCGATTTAACCAAGCTATACGTCGTAGGATAGCTTGTGATGCTAGTGGCCAAGTTCATATAGTGTCGGCAAAAATAGCGGCTACTCGCGTGTATGCCTTTGGATTGAGTCGAGTTGAATGTGCGTACAAGTTAGAACATAAATGTTGGGGCTAAGAATGGCTACAACATAGGCGACGTGCTTTGGCACGAGATGTGGCGTCGAGTCTCAAGTGTTGACATGTGAGTTGTATAAGTTGGGTTTAAGTTGTTCGAGTTTAAGTCAGGAATCGCTGCAAGGCAAGTTGGTTAAGTGACACTAAGTTCACAAGTCTCGATTGGGTCAGTTGGTGACTAAAGTAGCAAGGGCCGCGAGGCGGCGATATGATAAGTCTCACTGAGATGCGAGACACGGCCTCAGCAAGGGTTTGTAGCACGGTCACACAGAAATGGAGTCTATCTTGTAGTTGCATCTTCTGATTATGGGCCGTAAGGCAAACACGACTCGATAGGTTAACGTTGTTAGCACGAGAAGGGTCTTGAGGCAAGGTATGAGTTAACATTGTCGTTGCAAGTACGAGATGGTCTAGAGACACAAAATAGGCCAAGGCGTCGGTCCTAAAATAATCCTAAGACAAGAGTAGAAAGATAATCAAAAGGGTTATGTTACACAAAGTAAATGAACGTGTCGGTTTTGTATGGGTGGGCGAGGAGCTCATTCCACCAGTATAGTTGAGTACTGACACCCACCTAGTTTTCATGTGCAGGCATAGGTAGAAGCTCGTAACGCGGAGCTCGTTTGGATGCGTCGAGGCACGGAGTTCCTTGGCGATTTAAAGCATATGACCGCATGGAGTGAAGACTTATACGGGACATAATGTATGGACGTCGCCTTCCGAAGCTTCCGCTGGCTCAAGCATTGTATCGAGAGATGAGAGAGAGCAGAGTGAACTTGTAATGTGAGAAAAGTGAGCTCGAGAGACTTGTAATCTTGGCCTTGCGCCCTTTGTAATCTTTGTTTCAATATCAATAAAGAGCTTCTTTGAATAACTTGTATTTTGCTTTAAAATTTCCGCTGCTATTATTCAATGTCTCTACATGGGATTTCTGTGCGACGATCCCGTCGCAGCTGCTAAAATCGGCCGTTATGGAACCCGTCTTACACGAGCGCAATCTAGGCTCGTGCGGCATCACGTCTTAGCGATGACGATCGCTCCTACGGGAGCGGGGCGTGACATAATGGTATCAGAGCACGGCTTTACGTCCTTGGACTACCGATCGAATTATTTAACTCCGTTGTTTCCGCAAACTCTGAAGTATTGCTTCCGTAAAGTTGATATCGTTGGTGCACTCTCTCTCAAATGTCCTACGGATGTCCATACAATAAGTCTAACTATTTTTTAAAACATAGGAGAACAGTTTTTGACAAAATAAAAAGGTGGTTCGTGTAAGCACGATTGGCTAAGTCAGGCTGGACATATACACCAAAGTTGCGTCGACCTTAGCAAAGTCGAGTGCGGGATTCGAATTGTGTCGGACGAGAATGATTTGGACTTGATTGAGTAAATAAGATAACTATCGATAGGGGTGCTATCGAGCGACGATAACGTCGATGCGATATAGATGAGCGTGCTTAAAAATTGAGGAAGGGTTCGAACAGAAAATTTGAAGAAGCCGATTTAGATTCAAATGATAGTTTTGAGGATTTATTGAATGACTTCATCCCTGAGTGGTGTATGCGATAGCCTCAGGGATGTCGATCGATCGATTGAGGATACAGGGTGTCAGTGAGTCTATCAGCAAGCGTCGCGTTATGCAAATCCTTAGAGATTGAGTATCATTGAACAAGTTGTAGTCTTAAAGATTTGGATGAGTTGATTCGAACAACTTAGAATTGACGCACATGGAACGTGCATGGGATTGAGGATTGCGTGAGTATGAAATGCGAAGGTGATTGAGTAGGTAAATTAAATCGAGAAAAAGTTAAGGTGTAGCGAACGGATGACTGGATAAAGGAAATTGATAGGTAAAATCGTATAGAGAAAGTTAGCACGATGGAAAGATAGCGTGCATAAAAAAGTTAAATTTTGAAGTTATGCAATGACTCTGAGGATTGGAATGGATGTCGTTCGATGATTGAGTTAGTAAGAATGATACGAATTGAGGAAATACGTTGGTCGATGACTTAAGATAAAGGAATAACGATCGAACATGAATTTGAATGTCGAGAAGATTATTCTGTCGGATGATAGCATCATTCGCATGACTCGAAATTGGTTGCAAAGGAAGATCGTTAGGTTACGCATATCGTCGATGGTATTGAGGCGTATCAAAAATCGATATGCGATAACTCGGAGGTACTCTGACTCAACGAATGACGATCGTGCAAGTGTTATTGTTCGGTTGGATGCTATACTTAGGATTTTGATTGGGATGAATGTTGGATAAAAATGATTGTCTTGAGGGTTACGCAGATAACCACAGCGTAGACTTTCTTATCTTGCGCAAGCGCAACTCCAGCCTCGCACATGCGTCGTGTCGGATTTGGGGTTATCATTCCGCATGAGCGCGGACATGGTGATTCATGTCGCGGGAATGATCAAACTCGAAAAGTCAGGACGCGACAACTTTGATTGTCTCGACTTATTGGCGTGATGCGAAGGTAAATTCGAGGATTTATAGGACTTGTGATTGACGAATGAATGAAACTTAAAGATTGAGTAGGTCCAATCTGCGCATCGAGAATGAATTAGTCTAGACACAAAAGAAGAGTTACGTCCCGATGAGGATAATTAACCCGCGGAAGCGTGCATGGTGATTCATGCCAACCGTGGATAATCTGAATCGCGTGAGATCGGGACACAAAATATTGTAAAGCTAGACGACCTCATGACCGATTTCGTGAATTGGGATAAATGACTTAGGGAGTATGGAATGTGAATTATGGCTTAGCGATGAATTGTGTCGTGGCGTGCTTGACTTGGAAGGATTGATAGGCGTATTATGTCGAACGCGTTCGAAGAGATTGACTATGCAAAATGGCTTATTGAACGAGTAAGATTGATATGTTAAGGAATTGGTTGAAACGTAAGTTGTCGTAGGATGGCTTTGCTGAATGACTAGGACCCCGTACGACGAACCTTGGGATGTTTGTAGGAAATTTGTGCTCGAAGTTTAGAAATCGGAGTGATGCGAGCTTGGGTAGAAAACCCCCGTACTATCAATTTGGTTTGACCTTAGGATGGGGTCAATGTTGATATTGTTGTTGTTTGGGAACTATGATTTCAATACTGACGGATTGACTATAGCCTAAAAGTCAGCCTAGCGGTTAGGCAGACGTTCCGGTGCGGAGCGATAGGAATTATGGAGGTAGCACTCATGAGACTAGGTTGACATGCGCGTATATCAGGGATGTCCGAATACGTGCACGATCCGACTCGAGTGGTGATGGGGGGTTCTCTATCACGAGGCTTGGCTGAAATACATGTATTTTGGGGACGCCTGGAATATGTGCACGATCCAACTAAGTGGTACGTTGAATCAAGCGAGACTTGAGGAACGGAAAAGTGTCGAGGATTTTGAGATCGTGAGTTTTGAAGAAAAGATTGTGGGTAGCACGAGCATGGCTCGGATTGAAGGAACACCTAGGCGAAGTGTGCATGGGAGAGTCGTTGAATATCGAATGATAAGTCGATAAGTATACTCAGTTAGTTTCGAGGACGAAACTTTTTCTGAGTGGTGTATGATGTAGTGTCCCGTCCCGCTCAGTCAATCGGAGGAATCGAAATGCCGACGGCGTTCGGACTTAGCCTTACAACGGCTGCTCGAAGACATCGTTCGGTCGAGGCGACCGCTCGCACATGTGGGGTAGTTTCGGTAAACTTGTCTCATCTTTGCCTTCACATAATAAATTGTATGTTTTTAACTTGCACAAGTAGGCTTGATAATAAAAGAGACGAATCCACATAGCTAAAGGAAATAATCCCGATGGGTCGAATTGAGTTAGAATATGGAAAGGTCCAACGGTCGGCTTAGAGTTGGTACACAGCGTGCTTTGAAAATGACACTCGATCCTTCGTCCCGTGGCTTGGGAGAAGGAAAGTTGGTTGAGTAGGCAAAGTTATGTTCGTAGCCTAAGTCATAGACGTCGCCCGCATGAATGCTTCATAAAGCAGGCACGGTCCTATCGCTTAAGGCTTGGCATAGCCTTGGCTTGCCCATGAGTTAAGTTGCGTTGAACGGCTTATAACCTAAGTCTAGGCACCCGAGTGACTTGGTCGTTCAGGTCGAATGCATGCACGGCACGATCCATTAAGGCAAAGCTTGATGCAGCCTTTGCTCGTTAAGTTATTGCGAAGTTAAGTTAGGCAAAGTTATGCCGGTCGACCTAAGACGTTACAAGTACCATCCTGTTCTTTCACGGTTTTTCAAAGTTAAGTAGTCCCACGATCTCAAGGCCCGTTGACTTGGACAGGAGTATTGCGTAGAACACGGTTGGCTTAAGGCACAATGTACAGACTTAGTGTTTAAGGCAAGAGTTACGGTGGATTTCAAGTCGAGTTTAGAAAAAGGGCTATCAAATGGTCATTCCTAAGTTGAGTAAAAAGGATATGACATCAAGGGAGAAGGCTCACGACCGTGGGTCGTCGAGGGATCTCAAGGATAGAAGTCTTAAACATGGTTTTGAAAGAGAGGGTACGTAACACTGAAAAGAAGGATGACTGTATGAGACGTCAGTTTGAGTCAAGTCTTGCATGATCATGGACAACTTGTCGACAAGGGCGATATTTTCTCGAGCGGCAACCCTGGACCATGGGACCGACTCGGCCTAGGAGAAAACTGGGTATAGTCGTGCATAAGGTTTTAGCACGGGTTAAAGCGGAGGCTTGCAACGGAGCTAAGTACTTGCGTTAAAAGGACCCCGATTTAACCAAGCTATATGTCGCAGGATAGCTTGTGATGCTAGTGGCCGAGTTCATATAGATATCGGCAAAAATAGCGACTACCCGCGTGTATACCTTTAGATTGAGTCGAGTTGAATGTGCGTACAAGTTAGAACACAAAAGTTGGGGCTAAGAATGGCTACAACATAGGCGACGTGCTTTGAAATGAGATGTGGCGTCGAGTCTCAAGTGTTGACATATGAGTTATATAAATTGGGTTTGAGTTGTTCGAGTTTAATTCAGGAATTGCCGCAAGGCATGTTGGTTAAGTGACACTAAGTTCACAAGTCTCGATTGGGTCAGTTGGTGATCAAAGTAGCAAGGGCCACTTGGCGGCAAGGGCCACGAGACGGCGATATGATAAGTCTCACTGAGATGCGAGGCACGACCTCAGCAAGGGTTTGTAGCACGGTCACACGAAAATGGAGTCTATCGTGTAGTTGCGTCTTCTGATTATGGGCCGTAAGGCCAACACGACTCGATAGGTTAACGTTGTTGGCACGAGAAGGGTCTTGAGGCAAGGTATGAGTTAACATTGTCGTTGCAAGTACGAGATGGTCTAGAGACACAAAATAGGCCAAGGTGTCGGTCCTAAAATAATTCTAAGGCAAGAGTAGAAAGACAATCAAAAGGGTTATGTTACACAAAGTAAATGAACGTGTCAGTTTTGTATGGGTGGGCGAGAAGCTCATTCCATTAGTATAGTTGAGTACTGACACCCACCAAGTTTTCATGTGCAGGCACAGGTAGAAGCTCGTAGCGCGGAGCTCGCTTGGATGCGTCGAGGCACGGAGTTCCTTGGCGATTCGAAGCGTGCGACCGCATAGAGTCAAGACTTATACGGGACGTAATGTATGGATGTCGCCTTCCGAAGCTTCCGCTGGCTCAAACATTGTATCGAGAGATGAGAGAGAGCATAGTAACTTGTAATGTGAGAAAAATAAGCACGAAAGACTTGTAATATTGGCCTTGCGCCCTTTGTAATCTTTGTTTTAATATCAATAAAGAGATTCTTTGAATAACTTGTGTTTTGCTTTAAAATTTTTGCTGCTATTATTCAATGTCTCTGCATGGGACTTCTGTACGATGACCCCGTCGCAGCCGCTGAAATCGGCCGTTATGGAACCCGTCTTGCACGAGCGCAATCTAGGCTCGTGCGACATCACGCCTTAGCGAGGACGATCGCTCCTACGGGAGCGGGGCGTGACAGTAATTGCCTGACGCTAATAGGTTTACCTTGAATATAGAATTTGGAGGTCCATAACCCCTTTGTCGACCAAGGACTTATGGATAAGAAGATAGTAGGATGACCGAATAAGCAAGAACACCAGGTGGGTTTTTGATTCTCACAAAACTCGAACTACTTGTGCCTCCTTTCAAAAATCCCGCATACTTGTATTTTGACTATCTTGACCAATATTGCTATTACATCCTAGTTTTGCAAGCTCCCTCTGTTCTCGAGCTTGATTCAAGACATATGTTTAGTGGAGACGCCTACTAACATATTGTCTAATCAGAATCGATGTATTACGGTCTGATCAACCGTAGTACACTCGGTTCGCTCTCCCTCTGATTAACCTACGTAGATTGAGAGGTAGATGTCTCTAGGATCTCATCTGCGGCTGCATTGACAAGTCCTCTTGAATTATACTTTCGCCTTTGAATCCCGTAATTTTATTCAGTGACATCTTTCTTGAAGTCTTTATTGTTTTTGTCTTTCATTGACTTGGAAAGACGAAAGCTCGTATTGGTAGAGAGATACAGAGTATCCCCATGGCTATAATAGTTGTATACACAAGTGTAGCTACCATCGGCCAGCCATGAGATTGAGTTATTCGTTCTCCTCTCGATCCTCAAATGCTATTGGGACCTTCTAGCCATCTGAACTTGAGAATGATTAAGACTTAGTCAAGATGCCAACCTAGGAGACTATCTATTCTCAAGAAACCCATTTGTTGTGAGTCTCTAATTATTTGCTTGGAACTTGCTTTAACTAGCAACCCTTAAGCCTTAACCCAACCTTTCCTCAACCAAAGCCCACAGTTTAGACATGAGATGAGTAGACAAAGGTAAGGACAATCATTTACCGTGACTATGGTAGACACTTATCCCGAGATTGCTTTCCAACAAGTATTACCCTAATTATGTAAATTTTATTATTAAGACCTAACTAGTATTGGAACACCACAGTCACTAGCTTAGTCAGTACCATAGCTTAAATACCCTGTCATATTATGATCTACCAGTTGTTAACAATAATACAATGGTCACTACAGCACATACCACTAGAACCCTTGTGACAATAATCTGGCAGGCTTGACACAAATAGAAATTCATGACTCAGTTGTTAGAAATCTTTTCATATGATGTGCATTAGAGTTGGTTACCCCGTCGATAACTCTTGTTTACTATGGACGAGTAGAACATTCTATCGACCATGTTTCATTGTACACACTCGTTTTTTATTTATTGAAGAACGATCCTTGACTTGACTTATATCTACCGTATCCCGTTACGCCGTGCCTGATTCTTTACTAACAAGAGTCGAGGTACAATACCCGGACTTTAGAATTCTTCTAACCTTATTATTCCTAATTAAAACCATATCCTAGCTTATAAGGTGAGGAGACTGTAAGCCTTCTAAGATTTTGGATATACGGGGATTAACGATTGATTAGAATAATTTCCATTATGATGACAATTAGTGCCCATGGACTTCCACTTTCCATTTAGATCATTTTGTGTCCTCGACCGTGTCAGTTATAATCGGAGTACGAGACCAGCTGTTACCTTCCAACAAATTTTATATACAAGACATAGACGAGTCCACCTTCATCTAGGTATATCATGTCCCACTCAAATATGTCCCCTTATACTCTATTTTTATGGTACGACTTTCAGGTCAAAAGGACTAGCTATAACCCTTACCATAATACCGGTAAACTTCCTGAACACAATTAGAGACTCAACCTTGACCCAAACCGTTCGACCCAATATATGGTTGTGATCTACTCAAAGTCCACTATGCACATGTCACTAGTGTGCCACGCAATTGTGTCTTCTCGTGCTACTTAAACACAAAAGTCACGAAAGAAGCATTTTTGGGCTTTAGAGACCTAGCTAGCCAACCTGACTGGCAACTAGCTCAACCACTTGGGTGAAAACCTATTCTAGGTTACCCTAACCTAGTAGAAATAGTTTTATCATTGGGATCTTGTCCATTCAATATAGATTGAAATCCAGGGTTCATCCAACCAACGATTGATGTCAAATTAGGGAATCCATTAAGACCCAGTAAAACCCATCCATACATACCATTATATTTGGACTATAAAACCAAACTTTTTGAAATAGGTCCCTAAACCTACTATGTAGTCCCCACCTCCGAGAATGTGAAGTCATTCGTAACCATTATTCCATCTACCTGGAAGTCGTGATACGATCTTGTATTGTATTTTATCCCTTGCTCGTGTGTTTAAATAACCACGAAAAAATCACGATCTTGACTTCTCAAATTCCGAAAAACTTCAAGAACGGAACTTCGGTATTGCACGGATTGCAAGCCCCTCTAAGAAATAAAGGTTTTCGATTTAACAAGTGACTGGACTAGAGTAGCCCAATCTAGCAAATAAGGTAATGGTTCATAGACTTTCTTTCTGTCCGCATCATTGGATACTCTCTACCGCTCTTGAAATTTCATATTTACTCTCGATTGTTCTTCCCTATCTTTCTTCCTATTACAGAGCGACGAAGGTCATGCTTATTAGAATGTATCAATATTTCTTAGCTACTTGTGTAAATTTGTCGCTTGTTAGATTTTTGGGTTGTTTGATAGATAGGAGAGGAAAGGTGGCCATAAGCAGTAGATATCTATTGGTAGCAATTAGTTGGATGATTATAAAGTTTTAGCGACATGAGATTTGAGAAAGTAGTGTGAAAAGGTGGGTAGAAACTCTTAAGGATTCGTAGTACGAAATGACCATGAGAATAGATGATAGCAAATAGAAACCGTCATCTATCATAGCGGATGGACTTTTCCTTAAAATTTCGAGGACGAAATTATTTTTAAGGTAGGTAGATTTGTAACCCATTTTCCCAAAATTTTGATAATATATTTTTATTTATTTATTTGAATTAAATGGTGATTTTTTTAAATTTTTATAAATAATTACTTAGTTAATTATTACGGTAGATATCTTTAACCATGTTGGAGTTTTGGAGTACAGGGTGATAAGAAATCATGGCACGGATAGTGTAATGGCGTGTCTTGACTAGTGTATTAGCCCTGATAGGGAAGGTCGAACCATAGTGATGTCTTAACTAGGAAAACTAGGCCAAGTTGTGACTTAACCGTTACCAAAGATTTATTTATTTATTAATTATATTATTGAGTTTCAAGGAACCCGGTTGTACTGAACTAGCCGAGATTGGACGCAACCCAAGCCCATATAGTCATGCGGTACGTCCAATGACATTCGTGTTGATGTATTTTGGTATTAGTGTGTTGTATTCTGTTTTAATAATTTAATGACTATTTATAAGTATTCATAATTAAATATAGTAAATATCATTATTAGTTGATATTCAGTGCATCTATATTAAATAGGTCCTCGTACATTTTAGGATTTTTAGACGGTACATAATGGTATATATACCATTATTGATTTATTGAATTTCGTTATTATGATTATGATTATTTTTATTGTCGATATTATTGAGGCTATTATTATATAAAATTATTTTATTATTCTTGGTTAAATTTATTTCTTTATCAAATAAATGTTATTATATATAGTCATATTTACACAAATAGGCCCTACACGAGAAATAGATAAGATTGGAGTTTATTTAGATTTTATGGAGAATATTATATTAGTATATATAAAATATATAGATTATATATATATATATATATATATATATATATATATATATATATATATATATATATATATATATATATATATATATATATATATATATATATATATATATATATATATATATATATTAATAAAGAAAGAAAAAGAAATCAACAAAAAAATATATATATATATTAATAAAGAAAGAAAAAGAAATCAACACTGTTCCCGCAAGGGAACAGTGGACCAAAACCCATAAGCTGCAAACCCCCATGCAACCCGAGAGAGGAAATCCCAGTTCACTCGAACACCCCAACTCGAGACTTCAAACCCGAGCGTATAAGTATACATCTCGAGAGCGTGAGAGAACGAAGCAACAAACCCTAACCTCAAACCTCACCTGCTCGCATCCCCAGCCACCCTGGGCGGCTACCCTAGATGCACCGCCGCCGCCACGATCGCCGAAACAGCGATACAAACGATCACAGTGCGTCAAACCGAATAACCGCAACAACAACCGCCTCGTGAGCCCATCTTCGCTGCGAGCTATCGGCCTCCACGGTTGATGATTCGTCAAACCGATCGCACAAGTACGATCAAACCCTCATGCCTGTAACTTTCATCAATTGGTTTGATTTTAGATAACCTATATTGTCCAAAAAATCGAACCAAGTTCGACGAAAATCTGTCCCAAACTGGACAGAAAAACCAGTCCAACTACTCTAGTTCACGGTCAGTTTTCTCCCAACCCATGCACGATTTTGAAATTCTATTTGAAGATACTTATAGACAATATATAGGATATAGAAACCCTTCTTTTCATTTCTGTATTCATGCAATGTGTGCCGAATAAACAGTCTCCAAAGATTAGGAAAAATCTATTTTAAAATATTAAAAATTTATGAAAAATCTTCGATACGACGTGCGTTCCCGCCAATTCCGGGCGATGTGGTCACGAACCGAAAGCATTGAAAGGTGCGTAACGGCTTCGTGGACGTGTGAGCTTTGACGGAATTCAAATTGGTTGCGTGTGCGCGACGAATTTGATGCGTATCCGTCGAAATTTACCGTATTAGCCTCTGTGCATATTTTCTAATTACTTTGTGAACGTTCGTCAGATCGAGACAAAACTTGCGCCAACAGGACCGTATCATTTTTCTGGTCCTGTATGTCAAGTTTGGTCCGATTCTGAGACAGTTGATCAGGATCGCCGTTTTGTGGGCCCTACGATCCGACTCAACGGATGATTTTGTGCATGGTCCGCCGGAATCTAAATTTGGACCTACGGTTGAGTTCGTATCATCAAAACGAATTTGTAGACTTGTAGTTTGACGAATTTATAAACTATTGACTCTGGCACGCTTTTCGGTGCAAAGCGGGTCCAACGGCGGACATCATTTTGCCCCTAAATTACCGTTCTGCCTATGTGTCCAGAATTAGACTTAAGGACATGCAATTATAGATATTTTGACTATTCTGAGAACATTGGTAATGTCCATTTTATCATCTGGAGACTGTTGTACGAGTTTTGACTATTGTGGCACACTGAATGGTTCGGATTATCGGTTTCATCAGCAAAAGATCACAGGCGAGTATAGTTTATTGTTTGTTTTCATTATTGATTCTTATTATACATCATTATTAGTCGACAGATTTGTGATTTCTGTCTTTATGTTGATTTATTTCTTTGTGGTGTCGGGAGAGGTGAAGTACCAACGATGTGTGATCTGACCTTATACCGTGTATACCGTGATTATTATTGCATTTATACTGTGTAGACAGTGTTTCTTTATTGCAGTTTACCTTATAGATCGTGTAACTTTATACCGTGTAGATAATGTAGACAGTATTTCATTATTTCTTTATACAGTGTAGACCGTGTACAATATACAGTGTAGACCGTGTAACTTTATACAGTGTAGATAGTGTCGTGTAATTGTCCCGAGACCGGTCACATATCAAAGGTACTTCAGTCGTTCAGTCGGTCAATCGGTGAGTATTTTATTGTATTTATTTTCTGTTCTTGGTATTTAGTTTTATTCTGTCTTTCTTCATTTGTTTTATGAATCATATGTCTAAAGGCTAACCTCTGTTGTATAGTCATTTTCAATTATTGAAACTGCATTCAGTGAATTGTACTCGTTCCATTCCTGACTGGAAACTAATATTTTTCATGTTAGCCGTAGATTCACTTAGCATTAGGAGATACGAGTGTACTTGCAGACGAAACCTAGAGATTAGCTAGATAGATGAGTTGTATCATTTCAATATTTGTAAGAGTTTATATTTTTCTTACAAATATAAAACTTGTGAATATTATAAATTAAATTAAGTTTGTAAATGAGCATTATTTGTGATTTTGAGCATTGTGGCTACACAGCGTTCTACCGCCGACACTGCGACGTAGGCTGGCTTGGACACGCATTCGAATCCCGGAAAGCGGGTACGGGGGTCGTGACACTACTGGAACTAGTATACTCTAGAGCGTACTGCTGGCTAGTGTACTCTGGAGCATACTGCTGGCTAGTGTACTCTGGAGCGTACTGCTGGCTAGTATACTCTAGAACGTAGTGTTGGCTAGTGTACTCTCCATGGTACTGCTGGCTGGTGCCCTCTCTATGATGCTGCTAGCTGGTGTCCGCTCCAACAGCGCCCTCTCCATGATACTGCTGACTAGTCCGTCAAGCTGGCATATAAATATGCTAAGGTAGCAGCTCCCGATACATGACGCGTAGATTCTTTTAGATTGTCTAAGAAAGGTAATAATTGCATGTTTACTCTATTTTTTTGCCCGTCGAAAAATAGCACTGTCCAACACAAATAGAGCAAATATGTTCTAGTACAATGAAGTATCTACAAATATTGAAACTAACATATTAAAATTAACACACTATTAATATTAATTAATAAGTAAATCTTAACAATAAATACGTATCCTAAATCATCGACCACGACTGGACCGTCGATAGTTGTATGTAGATCCATGAAATTACCTCGAAGCCAAATTACATTGACAAAACTCTTTCCTGCTAAGTCCGATGGTGCAATAATGCCTAGATATCTCCTGATTATTTCAGATAATTTAAATGTGTATTAAAATATATATATTTACCTGTAATAGATAATCCTAAAATATTTATAATATCCCAAAGTGTGATTGTCATTTCACCAACTGACAACTGAAATGTGTTGCGTTGAGGTCCACCAACGCTTAGCGAGACTAAAAATGAGGTGCACATCCATTACAAAAAATAGGCTTTTAGCGATGGCGAGATACGTCGCTAAAATTCATTTTTTCCGTCGCTAAAGCCAAATAGCGACATATCAGCGACGAAAATGGTTTGTCGGGAAATCACGTGTCGCTAATTTAAATCAGTCGCTAGTTTGTCGAAAATAGCGACTGATTAGTGACGCATTTAGCGACACGCTATTTATTGGAAAATACGACGTACTAGCAACGGAAACTCTGTCGCTATAGTTACCGACGAACTACCGACGTCGCAGCGGCGTAATTCAGCATGAGAGTAGCGACGGGCTAGCGACGAAAAATTACGTCGCTAAGATGTTTCCGATATGCTTTTGGTGTCGGACAGGAACATAGCGACGAAATAGTAAGTAAAATTTATATCGCTATTCAGTCGCTATTCTGGAATATTTAATATTTTCCAGAACTTTAGCGACGGAAACTACAGTCGCTATTCCGTCGGTAGCCTGCAAAGTAAATTTTCCAGGCATGTAGCGATAGAAAAATCGTCGCTGTTCCGTCGCTAGCCTGTAATGTTCCAGGTTTTCTGTCGCTGTTCCGTCGCCATTCCGTCGCTAAATACAATATTGCATGTCAGTATTTGTGTTTTCTGTACTCCACATTCCCTGTCGACAGTTACACACACAATATACAGTCATATAAACATTTTCCAAATACAATATCAGTATTCGTGTTTCCAACAGTCCTTATCCCTGTCGACAGTTTTACAGTAGGCACACGTATCAGTATTTGTGTTTTCTGTAAATTCTCAGTTTCATGCACACGTATTCCAAATGTTTTAATACAACACATACATACATATCCAAAATTAGCTTCATACACACATACGAATAATGTTTTAATATAAGAATTATTAATACACATATCCAAAATAGTTTTAATACAAGAAAGTACTGGTACAGTAAATCTAGGTCGTCGGGCGTGATGGAAACCTCTCGACGGGACATGATAAGACCTCTCGGCGGACTTAATGAAGATCCAAGCTGCAAACGTGAACGTTGACCTCTCGGCGCCATATAAAAATCTGAAAGAAATAATAAGTGATGATGTGTTAAAAATAAAAGCTACTGTCATGTCATTATACTAATGGAACTCGTATATTAAATTAAAACGTACGTACTAGTCTGATTCATCTTTCCAAGAGTCTTCTGAATCATCGCTTGATTTCGAAGTGTCTTCTTCTGCTTCTTCATTTTCAATATCACTATGATCTTCATCTTCATCTTCCAATACTTCTTCCTTAACATCTTCCAATTCTTCATCAACGTTAACCTCCATAACGTCATCTACCGCAACCTCCATATCTTCTAAATCCTCTTCCTCAACACCAGCCAAACTTATATATGTTGGTTGAGGCTTGACCACCTCTTCCTGTTGGTAGGCTACATCCCCAACATTATATGTATTTCTTGCTTTGGTTTTGCATACAGTCCACCAATCCAGGGTACTGCGTCGTCGGCTAGGATAACTCGTATAGTACACTTGAACGGTTTGACTAGCCAACACAAATGGTTCAAAACCTCCATATCTTTTTCCACATTTTTATATCAACAAAGCCAAATTGTTTGTCAATCTTCCATCCTTGCTTGGGTGTTGTGTCGAACCAACGACATTTAAAAAGCACAATCTTCGTATCAACAGAATATTCAATCTCTACGATATCTCTTAGAACACCGTAGTAGTCAAATTCGGGATCGGTATCGTAGACTGAGACTCTCACACAAACTCCCGAATTTTTGGTATAATTAGCCTCCTCATCGATAAATGAATGATTGATAGGCTTATCAGTAGTTCTAAAGTTAAAGCCATTGATTGTATATTCGCTCCAATACTTCGCCTTCTTGCTCGATCCAATAGCAATTGCTCTAAGGCCTTTGTTCTGCAACTGTGTACCAGGACGGAAGACCTACTGTGGGTTGTATCAAAAAGTCATTAGACAAAGTGTGGGTAGTAACATATCGAATTTAGAATGGCTAATGATTATAATCCTTACATAATTTCAGAACCACGACGAAAACTTTATATCGACCTCTCTAGCAAGATCATCATCATCAATATCAGGTCTTTCCATTCTAATCTCAGCTCTAAAAGTACTGTAATAATAGGGAGAAACGTTAGCACACTTCTAAATATCGAATTTAGAATGACTAAATGGTGTCGCTTACTTTTCAATATCTTCCATCTCTTGGATACCGCTATTGAGACATATATACCGATGTGCGGCTTCAAACTCATCGTCATCCAACCACCGTAATTTAGTCTCACTTGTCGGCTTGCCCCGCACATTGATGCTTGTACAGATCCCTTCGTTCGGTGCATTGATATCACCTTCATCATTCCTCGGTGCTCTATTCCGATAACATCCATTAAGCTGGAAAATCGTTGATGGTCCACATGAGCATCGTCCTCATCTGAAAGTTCTGCTCCATCGATATATCAAACGTCTAGACTGCCAAACTGCCATAATTGTTTCAACTCGTCCACCAACGGTTGCAAGTAGATATCAATGTTCTTCTTTGGATTTCTTGGACCAGGGTATGATAAGTATGAGGAACATGTATGGAGTTTTCAGGCACATCCACGGTGGTAGATTGTACGGGGATCAAAATAACCGGCCAACAAGAGTATTGCGTCCCCGACTGTTCGAATGGAGTGAATCCATCAGAATATAAAGCCAATCGAACATTCCTAGGCTTCGCAGGAAAATCAGGATGACACCGATCAAAATGTTTCCATGCTTCTCCATCGGCAGGATGAGATAATTCTCCTTCATCCATCTTCCTTTCTTTGTTATGCCATGTCATGTGTTGTGCAGTATTTGCAGACATATACATCCTTTGCAGCCTCTTTGTGATTGGCAAGAACTGTATGTACTTGTACGAGCACATCCGCGTCTGGGCAATTGATTTTTATTTGTCCCGAATTGGCTTGTACCGTTCCTCGTCACAGAAAATGCATTTGTTTTTATCACTATTCTCCTTGTAGTATAGCATGCAACCATTTCGACAGCAGTCTATCTTCTGGTAGCCCAATTCGAGTTTTCGCATCATCATCTTCGACTTGTAGAAGCTTTCAGATAAATCATTTGATCCTTTTGGCAACAACTCTCTTACAAGCTGAATTATCCGGTCATAGCATTCTTGCGGTAAGTTAAAATCAGATTTAAGGTTGAACAGCCGCATCACCACCGACAATACTGAATGAGAATCAACCGGATATAACAGAGTATCAGCATGCTTGAACATATCGTAGAACTCCTTTGCAATAGGATTCGGATCCTCACGTGCCACAGTAAAATCTAATACCATCTCACGTGCCAAGTTCGTTGGTTGCCGATATTCAAAATGATCTCCGAGAGTAGAATCTCTCACCTCGGTATTGAAGAAGGACTGAGATTGTGAAGCCGGAGATTCTCCTTAATTAATCCACACGTTGTAGCTCGGCATGAAACCCTTCTTGTAAAGGTGCTCTCTCACGAGTGACACCTCTCTAAATGGTATATTCTTACATTTGACACAAGGGCACTTTATGCGCCTTCCGTCCATGAAATCGGCATGGCTACTTGCATATATGAGAAATTGCTCGACGCCCGCCTTGAAATCGTCCGTCAAGCCAATCATACTCTCATGTTTCCGATTGTACATCCACGAATGGTCAAGTAAGTATCGACTCATTGTTCTAATCCACGTGAATGATTCTTCACCAAGAATTAAGATGCTATATATCACTTGGTATCATAAAACAAACCTAGTATAACTTGGTATGACATACCCCTCACGAACATTCACTCATAAAATAAATCTAGTATAATTAGGTATCACGTTGATACTCAAGTATCAAATTGATACTCAAGTATATATCGCATTGATCAATCAATTACCTTAGTAATCTAAAACTGCTACACCTATTTATTTCGTGTCCGTGTCCCGTCAAATTTCTAAAACTATTATACCGATAAATTTCTATTTATCTACTATACCCACTACTATACCGATAAATTTCAAACACGAAATTGAAATTGAAACCCTAGAACATGTTGAAAAAATAAAAACAAAGCATAAATAAAAATAAATACAAATTAGGGTTTAGGGTTTCGGACCTTAAAGAGGTTGGTCACGGAGAGGATCTCGGAGAAGAGGGGACGTCGGAGGGGGGGCGCCGGAGTAGGCGACGCCGGAGGGGGTGGTCGTCAGAGAGGGGAGTCGCCGGAGGGGGGACACGACGAAGGAGGAAAAAGGGAGGGTGTACGGGGTTTCGAAGGAGGAAAAGAGGGGGGACGGAGTGGGGGAGCACGCCGGAGGGAGATGGTCGTCGGAGGTGGGGGAGCACGCCGGAAGGAGGTGGTCGCTGGAGGTGGGGGCTCGATGGAGGAGGAGAAGAAGGGGTGGTTAGGGGGTTCGATCGGAGGAGGAGAAGAGGGAGGGGATCAGAGGGGGGGTGTCGGAGGGGGCCGCCGGAGAGGGGTCGTCGGAGGGGGCTGCAGTCGGGTGGGGGGGGGGGGGGGGCGGGGGGTGATCGCCGGTCGGGGGGGGGAGAGAGGGGAGGAGAGAGAAGGATTTTGAGAGTGAGAGAGAGATTGGAAAATTTTTGAAAATTTTTCGTCACTACGCCGTCGCTACATGAAAATGTCCCTAAGTAGTCGCTCGTTTGTCGCTACCTTATGAAAAAAATTTAGAATAAAAATTAATCCTTCTATTTCAACATTTACAGCAGCTTAGCGACGTATATATCTGTCGCTAATCAGTCAGTTGACATATTCCGTCGCTAAATGGTCGTTGATCCGTCGCTAAACTTATAAAAAATTTAAGTGAAAAAATCCGTCGCCCGTAAGTCGCTTGTCAGTCACTAATTGGCGACTGATTACGCCGTCGCTAATTTTCAGTCGTTATTTGCCTGTATTTTGTAGTGATCGTGGACTAAAATTTAAATTTCATCTAGATATTGAAACCCAAATGAACACAACAGCTCCTTTTGGGCAGCATTTAACTCCTATTTGTGATATCCTCTCTACATCCTCTAACTTCCATGCTCCCGTGTTCGAGCCTCGGAAGGATAATCATATAGCTACAAGCGAATTATATTTCTTATATTTATGTAAAATAAATAAATAATAACGCTAGTTACCATTTTTAAATTTACCTGCCCGTCAAAATTCAATTTAGATATATGATTTTCTCATTCCTGTTTTATGACTTGTGTAACTGGTCCCCCAGGAATACGTTCATTATTCGGTTGAGCCATTTGTTACATTTTTCCAAATATACGATTAGTAATATAGATATTCATAGAAAATCTAAATTCAATATAAAATACAAATACTTACTAGAATCTATGTAAAGATGAAGATGAAGAACAAGAATAGGAAAGATGTTATGTGAAGAGGAAGGAAGGAGTAAGGGGTAGTGAAGAGGAAGGAAGAAGTAACGGGGTATATGAAGAAGAGGGAGGGAGGTTAGGGTGGTCTCCAAGAAAAGGGAGGGGGGTCTTCAATGAGGGTGGTCTCCAAGAAGGGGGGTGGTCTCCAAGAAGGCAGCAAAGGGGGTCTTCAAGGCAGCGGGGGGTCTCCAAGGAGACAGCAGGGGGGAAGCCGCGCTCCATCACATATGGCACGTTCATGCCGCGCACGCCACCACCCATGGCGCATCCTTAGCGCGCCATCATCCATGGTGCGTCCTATGCAGGATTCTCTCCACGCGCGCCACCACCCATGGCACGTCATAAAGTGCGCCATCATCCATGGCGCATCCCTTCTTCGCTGCCAGCACGCGCCATCTCCAATGTCGCTTCGTTACTCAGAATAAAATTTTACTAAACTTCTTACTTTTTTTACAATTTGGGTAAAATTCTTTACCTTATATGAAAATTTATGTTTCTATAATTATCGGGATCTGTGGTATCAACAGTATCCAAGGTTTTGGATCAGAGTATCTGATTTTTTGGTATCGGAAAGTGAAAATATTTTATAAATATTTTTATACATTTAGGCATAGTTTTAATATTTTCAGTGTTGTTTCTTAGTAGTTTTGAAATTGAAAAAATAGTAGTCATCCTTACTGATTGATTTACATACGATAGATAAGTTTTTTTCTTTTACATGCTTTTATAACCTTTCTATGTTTTTGCACTCTTGTTGATTGGTCTTTTTCGTTCAATTTTCTTTGCCGAATTGACGAAAAAGAGACCTCCAATGTCGGTATCAGTTCATATCGGGTATCGGTTGATATCGGACCAGGACATACCAAATCGTATCGGTATCGACCGATACTGCGAACTATGCTTCAAGGGTTATGGTGAGAGTTAGATCATTATCAGAGGCTAACTATACATAATTAGGCTCAATTACTATAACTCGGAGAATGGGAACGTAGATCAGCCCATTACTACGGAGTATACCACCATTCAAAGTACGATTACGATTATATAAAAATAAGGGAGACTATCTACAATCCATCAGTTTGTTATATAGCCTACTAACAAATCATATATTTCAATCCAACAGACAAGAAGCGGTAAGATAGGGAAAATTTATCAAATGCCCAAAAATTGTAAAAATTTTATGAAAAATCTACTGTAAAATAATATTTTATCGCGTGCCCAGAATTAGCGAAAAATATATAAAAGGGTGCGGAATGACCTTTTGCCCTTCTAATTTATTGAAAACACCCACGAAACCTACTCTTCAAAAAAATATTTCGATTCTTCCTCTTCTTCCATACGATGCTCACTTTCGAACTAGGTTTTCTCCTCCAAAATCTTCAAACCTTACTTCAAAAATTCGTCAGTGACTCTCCATTCGCAATCTTCCAACCATGTCGTCATCGTTAGTTCCAACTTCATCATCATCATCAGCATCAACTGGAACCCCACTTCATCATCATCAGCGTCAACTGGAACCCCACTTCATCATCATCAACAGCATCAACTGGAACCCCACTTCATCATCATGATCAACATCAACGGGAACCCCAGTTAGAGAATAGAGAGCTGATGTGAAGAGAATTAAGAGTTTTTTGTCATTCTTCGTGTTAAAATCACGGAGAATTAACATTTTCCGTGTTAAAAACACGGAAAATGGCCTTTCCCCGTGTTAAAATGACATAGAATGGCCATTCCCCGTGTTAAAATGCAGAATTGACATTCTTCGTGTTAAAAATATGGAGAATGGCCTTTCCCCTTGTTAAATTGACGGAGAATTATCATTCTCCGTGTTAAAATAGGGAATGGCCATTTTTCGTTGTAAAATCACGAAAAATGGCCATTTTCCGTGTTAAAATCATAGAGAATTACTATTTTCGTGTTAAAATGCAGGAGAATAGTCATTCTCCGTGTTAAAATTATGGAGAATGTCCATTTTCCGTTGTAAAATAACGTAGAATGGCCATTTCTCGTGTTAGAATGCAGGAGAATGACCATTTTTTGTGTTAAAATTACGAAAAATTGCCATTCTCCATGATAAGATCACGTAGAATGGCTATTCCCGTATTAACATGCAGGAAAATAATTATTCTCCATTGTAAAATCACGTAGAATGACCATTCTCCGTGTTAGAATACAGGAGAATGGCCATTTTTCGTGTTAAAATCACGGAGAATGACCATTTCCCGTGTTAAGATCACGGAGAATGATTTTTTTTCTTCTTTTTTTAAAGTATATATTGATTGATATCATACTTTTTGTTGTTGTTTGTTTTATATCAATGCAAACAACCGAACGCAGTGACCTAATCGTCGAAAAACTTTCAAATCTCTCCACGAAGATAATGATGATGATGAGCGATGATCGGAGTTTGACTGAAGAAAAGTACAGTGAACTATGAACGATCTTTGCGATCTCTGCTGACGATGAGAGCAATGGAATTCAGATCTCTCGTGAAGAAGAAGAAGACGAAAATCGCAATCAAAATATGAGTTTGCGAATTCAAATACATATATATGACCAAATTTGCGCGAAGGGATAGCTATGATATTATCAAAATGGTAATTTTGTAAATACAGAGCATCTAAAGGGAATCTTGAAATATTTAACGTGAAAATATATAATGTTGGATTTTTTATAAACACCCACCCCAAAAGTGGGTATCTTAGCAATTTTCAGGGTAAGATAATCATAATAATGAAAAACAATAAGGTGCCCAAACATATTTCATATTTGTAGCATAACACAATCATAAATCTAGTATTCAAAATAAGTTAGTAGCAGAAATGTCAATCGAACATGATTATAGATCTATAGATCTAGTTGCACTCTAGATAATATACAACCATGTCGTCCGAATACTAGGAATAGCATCTTGGATGCGAGGGCTAGCATACACGTCCTTGGCTAAAGGTCCAAAATGTTTGGTTCACTATAATGTAATCATAATCGCAATGTAATCAAATAAAAAATAATATTTTTTTCTTTCTATTTAATTACATTGCAAATACGATTACATTACAGTGAACCATACGAGACAGTATATACAAAAGAGTGGATGAAGGAAGGGTGTCCGTGTCACAGTCCTCTGAATGTGAACCATCTAGCGGGAGTATCAGTAGATCTTCGGAGTCGTCTATGATATCTAGTCATAAAAATCAAAAGGGTCAAGCCCTACTCGACTATTGTATTTGGTGTTGCGGATCATGTCGATTCGTCGCGGACGCACATCTTGAATAATTTTCCCTTTATTTTCAACATCCACATAACATAAAGGATGTAGTAGTGGAAAGGACAAACAAATATATCCATATGTGAAATTGTTCTAGTGTTGGTTTAAATGATATGCACATGTTCACATATAGCCAAGAACATAATAAGACATTATGTACATGCTAATTTTGAGGTTATTAATAGAATTTTCTCTGAACTAAATTTTTGAGACATTATGTACCAACATTCAAAGTACGATCACGACTATATAAAGATAAAGGGGACTATCCAGAGCCGATCCTGGGGGTAAGTCGGACAAGACTTGGAACTTGGACAACCCCCTTGTTAGGGTAACCCCCCAGGCTCAGCATGATCCCACCAAAAATTAGAATCACGGATGACCACCAGGAGCAGCTGATAATAAGGGTTAAGGGACAACCAAAATTAGGATAGGACAATCCAACCCTCCGACCCGGCCCTGAGACTGTCTACAATCCATCAGTTTGTTATATAGCCTACTAGCAAATCATATATTTCAATCCAAACAAACTATATGATAAACAATAAGGTGCCCAAACATATTTCATATTTGTAGCATAACATAATCATAAATCTAGTATTCAAAATAAGTTAGTAGCATAAATGTCAATCATACATGATTATAGATCTAGTTGCAGTCTAGATAATATACAACCATAACGTTCGAATACTAGGCCGAATATCATCTTGGATACGAGGGCTAGCTAACACATGTCCTTGGCTACATATCCAAAAGAATAAGTGTATATACAAAAGAGTGGATGAAGGAAGGAAACCCACTCAAGTGTCCATGTCACAGTCCTCTGAATGTGAACCATCTAGCGGGAGTATCAGTAGATCTTCGGAATCAGTCTACGATATCTATTCATACAAAATCAGAAGGGTCAAGTCCTACTCGACTATTGTATTTGGTGTTACGGATCATGTCGATTCGTCGCAGGACGCACATCTTGAATAATTTTTACTTTATTTTCGACAACATCCACATAACATAAAGGATGTAGTAGTGGAAAGGACAAACAAATATATCCTATATGTGAAATAGTTCTAGTGTTGGTTTAAATGATATGCACATGTTCACATATAGCCAAGAATGTACCTGCTAATTTTGAGGTTATTAATAGATTTTTCTTTCTGAGCTTAAAATTTTGAGACTTTTGCCCATGCTGAGTATATAAATTGTTGCTGCTGTTGCAAGAAGAATTGCATGAATAGGTATGTTACCAAAATGCACTGTTCTATCGAGGGCCGGCCAGAGGGGTTGTGTTATATATATAAGTTGGATTTGGCCTAGACCGGTCCTATGAAAAACAAATAGCTTGGGACGTTGCTCTATGAAAAAGAAATTTTTAAATTCAAAGTCTTGCCAAACTTATCTCTGATCCGTCCTGGTCCTACATACTCACATGTGAACTGTGTTTGCTGGCTTGAATCCATGCATGTGATATTATCATTAGATCTGCATTGAGATCTAAGAATAGATAAGGCTACGCTAGGTTAGGTTAGGGGGACCATATATATGTATATAGAGAGAGACATGGTGATAGATAGATAGTACCATTGTGTTTCACACAGATTTACTTTGCCCCCCTTCAAGCCTGCTTGATTCCCCTGTCGCCCCGAGCTCTCGCTCGAGCGAGCGTACTTATCGATGATCTCGATATCGGATTCGAGAATAAAATTTCCATGCAGTGCTTCGAAAGTCCACCTGCCAATCAAATTAGCATGACGTGACTAACAGGCAAACGAATCCAGCGAATGATCATCCTTAGATCCTCCCCCCTCCAAACAAATTTTAAACAACTCACTCTGCAGAATCACCACTCACCACCAATATATGTATATAACAAATCCCCCAATTGCCTTTTTATGGAAGCTGACACTACTTCGTTTAACATACCTATCCTATTCCCACTCCAAATATATATACATATTTCGAAAATAATAATAATTGTATTAACCGAAAGTCCGCTACACCCTCAACAAAATACACTTACGACCGGATTATCCTGCGGTTAACGACAACCTAACCTATCACCCTAACTATATGTCGGGTCCAGCCTGGAGAACCGAACTCGGTCAGAATTTGGTCCTGACCGAGTTTGTTCCGAACTCGGTGTTTTTCAAGTCAGAACCTTTCTGGCAGGAGCCAACCAAGTTCGGTCCGAGTTCGATCCGGTCGGATTTGAACGAGTTTAGGATTTAATATACATCGTTGGATGTCGGTGGACGATCAGATCTGATGGTGGACTATTTTGGAAATTTTCTAAACCCTAAAATAGGTTTCTTAACCTATATATATAATATGCGTTGAGGATGGAGACACAAGCTCAATCTAAAGAGAGCAAACAAATCAAATAAGTAACCTTACAACCGACCATCGATTGGTTGCTTCGATCTCACAGAGAGAAGTATAGCCTGGTAGATGGTGTAAATTTCATTCATCTCTGTCAAAATGCGAGTACCAGAAGTCCGATCAATTTCTCTTCTGCTCTCTTATACGGTCGACCTCAATAACCCAATAGGTTTCCAAAGCTCCAAAATCCTATTACAGGGGGCTCATTCGAGCCCCATCCTTTGTGTATGACCAAAATTCGACACCGAAGGCACCTGCTAGGTGGGACACCATTCATGCCCCACCTTTTGGCTGACAAACTCTTGTGGCAATAACCAAACTTTAATCACACTTGGGAGTTCATCCATAGTGTCTCCCTCTACAAACACTCTAGCAAACGCAAGCCATGCATCGTCTTTGCGCCATGGTAGGCCGTTCAGATAAGATTACCTATCAAGCTCTCCATTTTCATGATGTCTGGCGTATATTCCAAAACCTCAATGGAAGTCACGGGAATCTAATGCATATCAGAACCTTGGATAGAATGTAATGTCCCATTCTGCATGGTGCATTGAAATGGTTTGTTGGCTCGAAGGACAGTTTGAATTTGGATTCAAGCAAATGTATTGTTCAAAGATCTGCTCGATCGAGACAGACAGACATTTCTTCAAGTGGGTGATTTCGATCATTCGCCTCTTTACCTTCACACTTGAAAAAAATATATGCTGCACATTAATTCCTTATGCTATGAGTTTTGTTGCATCTAATAAAAAAAGAGAACCAAGATAGAAGATAGTAACTAGTTTTTTTTTTTTTTTTATCAACTTGCTAGATGTATATAATATATAATATTAACCTGATATGATAGACTTAGATTTTTGCATATTGTTGTACGGACATGGGTTTTAAATTGTTGCTATAGACTTTGCATAAATGTTGAACTGCTTTTATCTCTCCATATGGAGTATAAGATTGTGGTATGGAAATGTTATATTGATGCTATGAAAATGAAGATTATCGCACTGTTGTTTTAGAGATAAAAAAATATAGGAAAGTTTGGATCGTTTGGTCGTCAAGGTAGAATTCTTGGATTGGAAAAAATGATGTGAGCTATGGCTCGAAGAATGTGGTAATACGGAAGAGTTGTGTTATGGTAAATACTTTGTATAACTATTTCAGATTTGTACCATGTATATGTTTGTACTTTAATTATTCTCGCATATTGCATGGTAGTGTTTAACTTGTGCACATGGTTTTCTTCCTCAAACAGTTGCCGGGACACCAATACTACGTTGGCCTAGGGGGAACAATGTTGACGTACTAGTACAAAATGATTCGGGGCCTTCCCTGGGGCTAGCTACTCGGAATAGATGGATCATCGTGTCACTAGAAGTCCAAGATGGTTTGTGGTGCTAGTGACTTTCATATAGACTAAGTTACAAAGTTTATAATGTCTTTAATTTGTAGAGAAGAATATGTCAAGCCGTGATTTCAGAAAAGGGGCACTTGGCATGTTTATGTATTTGTTGAATGCTAACGAATGTATTATGCATGGACACGTATTATGACACATTTTTATATATTATTGAATGATATCATTGTATTTGACATGGAAGGACGATTAGGTATTAGGTAAGATCAACTCTGTTGCGTCACACATTTCTGCTTAAAGGCACATGTATGTTATGACATATAACTGATCGTAAGACAAGACTAGAAAGACCACATAATGTTGCTGCGGCGTAGTGAATGAGCAGTTAGATATGATTTGTTGTATTTGAGATTGACATTATATATGATCTAGACAACGTACTATCGTCGATGCTGCGGCATAGGCTGGACTTGGCTACGTAAACGTACTAATATTCCGAAAAGTGGGAGCGGGTCGTGACAATATTTTCTTGCACTCACCTAATCAACATTATGGTTTGGTTGAGTTGGACTCGCATGTACACGATAATGTACTGACCTTCCTCCAGTTCTACGTACAGGTGCAGGGAGCAACTTGGACGATTCTAAGGCGTCAAAGAGTTTGTAATACGTTAGTCAGGTTTTGACGGGTATGCTGAAGTGGTGTCATTAGGGCTTCAATCATCGGTAGTAGACAGCCCCCAATTCGGTTGTCTCCTCAAACTCAAGTCAGTCGAGAATGAGCTTAAACTCTGAAACCAGACCAAACCTTTGGCCCACCTTTGTGTGATGGAAGAGGAGCTTCGTAATATCAGTCCTGGCCTCCTTTAGGAGTTCCCTAAAGATGATTATCTAGCAGAGCAGGAGATCAACCTACTCAATGATGTCCATAAGTTAACATTTTGAGGATGAAACTCAAGTCCTCTAGAGGAGAAATGCAGCTTGCTAAAAAATGGTGATCAATGCTCCAAATTCTTCTATGCTACAATCAATGCTCGTTAACGCAGGCACAATATCAGCAGCCTTTTTGGAAGTGAGGGGAGGGTGTTAATTGAAACCCTTTTATAACCAGTTTAATTACGCTACCAATTTCTCTTTGAGTTTGTTTCTATGTGGGTGGTTAGTTAGGAGGGTAACCGAGTCCTGTAGATTAATTACTCCGAAGGAAGTAAAAGGAGTCATTAAGAGGGAAGATCCTAACAAATCTCCCGGACCTGATGGCTTCAAATCTAAATTTTATAAGCATCAATGGTATGATATTAAAGATCGATCATGTCGTTGTTGTTGTCCAAGACTTCTTCACTCATGGCAGACTCCTTAAGGAGCTCAATTATACCTATATTTTGTTGATACCCAAAAAATAAGGGGCCACTTCCGTGGAAGACTTTAGGTATATATCTTGATGTGATTTCTTGTACAATATCATTATCCATCTGATGTGCAATATGATGCAGAACATTACGCAAGTTCTCATTTCTCCGAATCAGACGATCATCATCAAAGGGAGATCGATTGCGAAAACTATCAGATTGCATATGAATTAGTGAGAGACTTCAACAAGAAGGGAGATCATAAAGCCTACATTAAGTTTGGCCTTCGTAAAGCTTATTACGATATTGTCAATCGTGAGTTTGTGTGCCACATTATGCATAGTATGGACTTCTCTCAGTGGTGTGTTGAAAGGATTCACGAATGTATTTTATCCCATTTCGATCTTTTTAGTGCCGGTTAAGGGGCAACCTCAGGGATTCTTTGGTAGCAACCGGGGGCTTAGGCAAGAGATTACATACATCAAAATTCTCCGGCACGCTAAGATTCGATTTCTTGCTACCGTTTGGCACGTCTGGAGAGAACAAAATCGAAAAAAAAAATTTAGGGCATCGGTGCGGTTCCTATAGTGATACAACACAATATGGATGGAGATATAGATATCCTTAACCCCTTTCTCGCTAGAGTTGGTTGTAATTGTTTTGTAGATGTTTTATCAGTAAATTTCTTACTTTCTAGCACGTAATTTTGGACGAATTTAAGAAATAAAAAATTAAACCGTTATGGAATGTTGTTCTATGTATGTTCCAAATAGAGTTTTTGTCATGCTGATGTGTGTAACTTTTTAGGATTTTGGTACATCACATCGGCAGTGACTACAGAAACAGTTGTAAAAGAATCTTTAGATTTATATCACACCAACAAGTGGAGGCTATAGTGGTAGAAGGTGCTTAGGGACTTGTTGGGGGAGATGGTGAGCAGCCCCGACTCCGGAGCCCACCGTCCCCAAACAACCGCCGGCGGAGCGGGAGGCGACGGCGAAGGCAGCAGCGGAGGGGTCAAGGAGCAGGACCGGCTGCTCCCGATCGCGAACGTCGGGCGCATCATGAAGCAGATCCTGCCCCCCACCGCGAAGGTCTCCAAGGAGGCGAAGGAGACGATGCAGGAGTGCGTGTCGGAGTTCATAAGCTTCGTGACCGGGGAGGCCTCCGACAAGTGCCGCAGGGAGAAGCGCAAGACCGTCAACGGGGACGACATCTGCTGGGCCCTCGCGACGCTGGGGTTCGACGACTACGCGGAGCCCATGCGCAGGTACCTCCAGAAGTACCGCGAGGCGGAGGGGGACCGCGCGGCCGCCTCGGGCTCCAGCAGGGGCGGCGGCGGCGGCGGCAGGGGAAGCAACGCCGACGACGCCGACGACGGAAACCCGGTGATGTTCAATGCCATGGACAGGAACGCGGGCTCATCTTCAAGGCGGCGCTAGGCGTCGATTGTTCACTACTTTTGGCGACGATTCTATGAACACTGTTGACAAATATTGTATGTGATTGATTGTTAATACTAAAACCTCCAGGAATCGAGGAAACAGTAGCGACTCACCACCACCAGTGATCATAATTACAGGTACTGATTTCTTGTGCTTGAATTGTTTAATTAATTAGTTGGTGCAATAATACATGCTTAACTTTGAGAGCAGTGACTGCCTTCAATTATTTGAGCAAAGCTACAGCATTTTAAAGATGCATCAATATCATGCTATATTTGTTTATTGTCGTACGTATTCTTAATTAATTAAGCTGAGTTACTGTTTCTGATAATATATAGATTATTTTAGAAATTATGATGCTTGTAAGAGTGGATCTTATATTAACCAACTAGAGCTTTTTGAATAGGAAGCTATACTACTACTACTACAACAGTTACAACAACAACAATGTCTTTGTCCCAAAATTTTGGGATTGGCTAGTACGGATATGAAAAGATTGCAAAATTATACCATGATATTTGAAATGAGAATTAAGCTGTACTTTTTAAGGATAAAATGATATTAGAAACTATAAGCCCAATAATTGTGTTCCGCAATGACAATTCCAACACCAACTATGAACTAGAGGCGGATCTTGCAAAGAACTCAAAGGTCAAACGCACGATGCATAAAAACATAATGATTAGTGAAAAATTTTAATCGGTAAAAATTATAAAATTAGAAGGCTATTACAAAATTGCTACAACTTTGTAACCTAATACAAGAGAAAATACACAAAGAGGACTCAAAGATAGACCCATATATATATGTACTCCTTGCTAAAGATAAGGAATTGAGGAACAAATTAAGAAGAGGATAATATTAAAGGTTAAAGAGGGAGGCCAAGAAATATTAAAAAAAGGTTTTATGAAGAGGAAATGGAATTGAAAGGTTATTTTCAGAATCTGTTTAACTATATCAATCTAGAAAACCTTAACACAGAAATAAAAATAAACTAATTCTTGAGATATATATGTTATATTTCTATTGTCATAAAATTAAGATTTTTTTTAAGTTGAGAATCTCTAAAATAAATGGAAAGTAGAAATGTATAAGATTGATGATGTTTAGGTTTAAAAATGTTTCAGGAAAGAAAAGAGTTGAAATGAGTCTAATATCTCAGATAGATTTATTGAGGGCTACTGCCTACTACTTATAGAGGGTCCAACCCCTCTTCATATTACATCTAACCGATGTGGGACTAAAGTCCCTTATTTACTCTCAACACTCCCCCTCAAGATGGGCGATAGATATTAATCATCCCCATCTTGTTACATAGCTTTGACAGACTCAATGAACTAAGACCCTTAGTCAGACAGTCTGCCACTTGTTCTTCTGAGCGAACATAGTCAATCTTCAGTATCCCTTGTTCCAGCTTTTCTTTGATGAAGAATCGATCGATCTCGATGTGCTTCGTTCTGTCGTGCTGAACCGGATTGTTCGCTATACTTATCGCAGCTTGACTATCGCTCAGAAGGTGCAATGGTGTCCCCTTGTCTATCTTCAACTCTGTCAGCAGCGCCTTTACCCATAGCATTTCTGATACTCCTAGAGCCATTGCTCTGTATTCTGCTTCAGCTGTCGACCGTGCTACCACTGACTGTTTCTTGCTTCTCCATAAAACTAGGTTTCCTCCTACAAAAATACAGTACCCTGTGGTAGACTTTCTGTCGTCTATGCAGCTTGCCCAGTCTGCATCGCAGTATCCCTCAACATCGGTGCATCCATTCTTCTTGAACCACAGTCTTTTTTTCGGCGTTCCTTTCAGATATCTTAGGATCTGAAACACTGCATCCATATGACCCGTTCTTGGATCATGCATATAGCGACTTACAACACTTACTGCAAATGAGATATCAGGACGAGTATGTCCTAGATAAATCAGTCTGCCTACTAGCCTTTGATATCTTTCGCGATCAACAGGCTCTCCTGCTTCTGCTCCCATCTTGCACTTTTGGTCAATTGGAGTGACTGCTGCTCGGCATCCCAGCATTCCTGTCTCCTTCAGCAGATCTAGTACATATTTCCTTTGTGAGAGAACAATTTCTTGTTCACCATCACACACCTCGATACCTAAAAAGTATCTCATCTGTCCTAAGTCCTTCACCTCAAACTCCTTAGCGAGTTTCGACTTCAGCTTAGTGATCTCATCAGCATCATCACCTGTGATCACTATATCATCTACATATATAGCAAGTATAGTAATGTGGCCCCTTGCATGCTGGAGAAAGACAGTATGATCTGCATTTGTCTGATGGTACCCCATGCCAGTAACAGCCCTTCTGAATCTGTCAAACCAGGCTCGAGGAGATTGCTTCAGCCCGTACAGCGACTTCTTCAGTTTGCACACTTTTCCATGTGACGTTCCTTCACCTGAATCTGACACAGAGTAGCACCCCGGAGGAGTCTCCATGTATACTTCTTCTTGTAGGTCTCCATGAAGAAATGCGTTCTTTACGTCTAACTGATGTAGCTTCCACCCATAGTTTGCTGCAATGGAGACCAGCGTTCTTACGGTACTCATCTTTGCTACTGGGACAAAAGTCTCATCATAGTCGATGCCATACGTCTGGGTATAGCCTTTTGCAACCAGTCTTGCCTTGTACCGCTCAACTTTTCCTTCTGGTGTCTCCTTCACTGTGTACACCCATTTGCATCCCACAGCTTTCTTCCCTTCAGGTAATGGCACCAGCTCCCATGTCTTATTTTTCTCTAGTGTCCCAAGTTCTTCCATCATTGCAGCTTTCCATCTTGGGTCCTTCTTTGCTTTCTGCCAATTCTTAGGTAAAGAAGTAGAGTCTAATGAAGTGAGGAAGGCTTGATAAGTCGGAGAGATATTAGAATAAGACAAGTAGTTGGCGATATCATGTTCATAATCTTGATAACGAATAGGAGCCTTTCCCGCATTAATGCGAGAAGACCTCCTTAAGGGAGCAATAGGTGGAGGGGAAAGCATACCATCAGAGTCGGAGGGACCCGCTTCCGAATCCGAATGATCCGGTACGGAAGTAACATCTTCAGGAGTTGGGGCAGGAGTAGACGAAGGACTTGGCACATGTGGCACAGGGCACGGCACAGTACTGGACCTCTGCTGTCTTCTTCTGTAAACTTGGAGCTCCTTTTCCCTTGTCTGCTTCTTCCTCTGTGTAATGTACGTATTGTCTTCTTCGTCCTCCGTATCAGTATCATCGATGCTTTCTTCCCCTTTCTTCCAGTTTGTCACGACAGGACAAGATACCGATCCGACAACTACGTTTGGGCGTACTACCTCCCCCTCACGTCTAACACACTCTGTGGGAGGCGTGTTCCCAAACGCAGAACCTTCATCCGAACCATAATAAGGTTCCAGCTCTCTGAATGTAACGTCCATGCTTACAAACAGCTTCCGTTCAACCGGGCTCAAGCATACGTAACCCTTCTGTGTCCCGGTGTACCCAACAAAGACACACTTAACCGCTCGAGGATCCAGCTTACCAACACCAGGCCGGTTATCGTGGATGAAGCATACGCAATCGAATACTTTCGGAGGAACGGTGTACGCAGTTGTCCCCGTGAGCATCTCCAAAGGCGTCTTCCAGGCCAGTAATTGAGAGGGCATCCTGTTGATGAGATAAGAGGCTGTCAAGACAGCCTGCCCCCACAAAAATTTAGGGACATTCATAGCCAGCATCATTGTCCGAGCCACCTCCAGCAGGTGCCTATTCTTTCGTTCGGCAACACCATTTTGAGCCGGTGTATAAGCACAAGAGGTTTGATGCAGTATACCATGAGAGGATAAATACGCAGCAAATCTCTTATGGGTATATTTCGTCCCATTATCCGACCGGAAACACTTAACACGAGCATTATACTGTGTCCGCACCCGTTGATGGAAGCTAAGAAATGCCTCGAAAATATCACTTTTATTCTTCAGCAGGTAGACCCACGTTACGCGGGTAGAGCAATCAATAAAAGTAATAAACCATCTATAACCGTTAACACCGTTGGTAGGAGAAGGGCCCCACACATCGGAATGAATCATATCAAAAGCAGCAGAACATCGATGCCCAGAACTCACATAGGAGCTTCTGGTACGTTTTTCCAACTCACAAGCATCACAAACTAACAACTCTTTATTTGCTTTTTGATATAAGGACGGATACAAGCGACTAATAACGGGAAAAGAAGAATGTCCTACACGCCGATGATGGAGGAGTAGCTCGGCTTCGACACTGCGACTTCGAACTTCCGGTTGGGCGTCTGCAACCAAAGATGCCAGTGCTCTATCCAGACCGGTCCTGTCCAAGTACCATAGACCCTTATGCCATGTGCCAGTGCCTAGGCGTCTCCCCGTTCCCTTCTCCTGAAAAGTTACCTTAGGAATATCAAAGGAGACAATACAGTTTAGATCAAGGATAATGGCGCTAATGGAAATAAGATTGACAGGAAAGGAAGGAGCATGTAAGACATTAGATAGAGTGATGGAAGGAGTGCAATCAACAGTGCCTTTACCCGTAACCGGCCTGTAGGTACCATCGGCAGTCTGAATGCTTTCTGGCGGCGTTAGAGTAGAGTATTCCCGGAACTCTCCTCGGGACCCCGTGACATAGCAAGATGCCCCAGAGTCCATAATCCAAGCTGGCTGAGAGGCAGATGCAAGAGCACGCGGAGGTATACCGGTACTGGTTTGGGAGAAGTAAGTGCAGTGATCTCCTGTAGAGGACGGCGCCCCAGGAAGGACTTGTCTTTCACCAGAACCAAGCTTTGAGCCGCGCATCTTCTCGAGAACTTCCCTCTCAAATGGAGTGATGTCCGCCAGCTGATTGTCCCCACCTTCATCCGCCAGATGCGCCTTATTGCCTCCAGAGTAAGTGCCCCTTCCACTACCGTAGCTGCCTCGACCACCTCGTCGTCCACCGCGACCACGACCCCGACCATTCGAGGGAGTCCATGTCGATTTTGGGCAAAAGCGGATGTAATGTCCTGTGTCACCACAGTTGTGGCAAACGCCTCCCGTAGAAGGAGGCTGTGTGAAAGTGGCAAGAGCAGATGTGTCAACTCCGGCCTGCTCCCTCTGGGAGAGAGCCTTGGTAGGCATCAGCTTCAACCGTGCTTCTTCTTGTGCCATGGCAGCTATGGCGTCTTATAAAGTCGGCAGCGTCGGTTGTGCGAGAAGGACATTCCGCCGTTGCTCAAACGCTGGGTTGAGCCCCTTCAAAAACTTCATCATCCGTTGCCGCGAGATATAATCCAGAAATTTCTGGAAATATTTTGCAAAAGTTGGTTCAACCTGAGCATCCTCCATGCCAAGAGGATCATAATGGTCAAGATCAGACCAGCACTTCTTCAACAAGGCAGCGTACTCAGAGATAGTACGATCGTCTTGGAATACCCTATCGAGCTCATCCTGCAGTTGGAAGACTCGCATGGGGTTACCCGAACCGGAGTACATGTCTTTCAACGTCCGCCAGATATCAGCAGCTCCCTCCATTGCTTCAACGTTACCCGACACTTGGTCGGTCAAAGAGGCTATCAACCAACCAGCCACGACATTGTTGACAATGTCCCATAAAGCAAACTCCTTCGAGGAGTGATCGATAGGGGCCTTGGTGGTGCCATCTACATAACCAACCAAGCCACGTCCCTTCAGCGTCCGCATCGCCTGCCGCGACCATTTCAAGTAGTTGGTCGTGCCTTCCAACTTCGTCTCCAGCTTGTCCAACTTTCTCATTTTGTACGGTGACGGATCTACATCAGTACGGGTCACGCGTGGGGTCGCCTCCGGTAATCTCTTGGTCAGGAGATCCTCGACCAGGGCCTTCATTTCTTCTGCTGTCAACTTCTCATAGATGGAGTCCATGACTTCTGCAACTGCAATCAGTGAGGTGTTGTTGTTTTCGGAGTCTTCTTCTTTCGAGTCGTCTTCGTCTAAGTCAGCTACTGGGGGAAAACAACAAAATGAGATCCCTCACTGATATGTCGTAGTTTATACGACCGACTAGAACTGCGTCATGATAACGCGTTCGGACGGCTCAAGGATAACCAATGTGGTTGTGCCTCCTTGCATGAGACAAACCAGAGGTATACCAGCCGAGCAGAAACGATTGTAAAGACAACGTTCTGAGATACGAGGATCTAAAGAGATCTCGTATTCGTAGTAGAGCTTCTAAAAAGAAGGTACTAATTCTCGAAGGCAACTACAGAGATCTTCTAAAGAGAAGAAATCTGTTTTTTTTTAAACTGCAAAAAAAACCCTAAAAAGGGTGTTGAAATAGCAGAAGAAACCCTAAAAAGGGTGCGGGAAGCAGCAGAAGAAACCCTAAAAAGGGTTGGGGGGGCGGGGGGCGGCGCTGGAGGGGGGGTAGGCGGCGCTGGAGGGAGGGTAGGGGTGGGCGGCGCTGGATGAGGCAGGAGGCAGCGGGGGGGTGGCAGCGGGGGGGGGGGGGCAGCGGTAGGGTGGTCGACAGGTGGGGGGTGGCAGCGGGCGGGTGGCGGCGCTGGAGGGGGTGGTCGGCAGGTGGCAGCGGGGGTGGTCGGCAGGTGGGAGGGTGGCAGTGGGCAGCGGGGGGGGGGGGGGGGTCGGCGGCTTGGAGGGAGGGTCGGCGGCTTGGAGGGGATGGGAGGGTCGACGGCTTGGAGGGAGGGGAAATTTTTTTTTTTTGTGGAGAGAGAGAGAGAGAGAGTTATGGCTCTGATACCAAGTTGAAATGAGTCTAATATCTCAGATAGATTTATTGAGGGCTACTGCCTACTACTTATAGAGGGTCCAACCCCTCTTCATATTACATCTAACCGATGTGGGACTAAAGTCCCTTATTTACTCTCAACAAAAAGTTTATATGGTTAATTGACATATTCAATCAAATTCTAGGGACTATGACTCAATGAATGGAGTATAATATTCTATTATCTATAGGATTGAGTAGGGGTGAGCGTTCGGTTTATTCTGTTTCAACATAATCAAAACAGTCAAAACTGAATAAACCGTAATTCTAAAAATTCAAACCGAACCAAAATTTGTAATAACCGAAACCGAACCGGTAATCAATTCGGTTTGTTCGGTTGGACTATTTTTTATTGTTTAATGGATCGGGCCCAAGGTTTAAATTATGGTTAAATTATTCTAAATATTACAATCGTAATACATATGTTTATTGTATTTCAAAGTTGGGCCCAAAATTGGATTACTTGTTAAATTACCAAAATTGGATTTAAAATACATACATAGAAGTATTGTTATCAAAATATACACAAAAATAGACACATTTTCAATCATAAAAATGCAAAACATGAGGGTATTTAATAATTGCATAATTCTTATTTAGATTCCGGTTTTAGAACGAAACCAAAAGCCAAAACCGAAATCGAATAAGGACTGTTAATATTTTTAAAACAGAAACCGAACTGATTTTTTTTCTCCAAACCGAACCGAATCTCTTATTCGATTCGGTTCTATATTTCTTAGTTCAAAACCGAATAATGCTCACCCGTAGGTGGAAAGGAGGTTTATATTATTGAATTAACTATTGAGGTTTCAGTCGCATACCTCCTAACCACCACTAGGCTAGAGGCTCACTGGCATATATATATATATATATATATAAATATATATATATATATATATATATATATATATATATATATATATATATATATATATATATAAATATATATATATATATATATATATATAAGGAAGGATCCGCATCCCCTCACTTTTGCATCCCCCATGCATCCCCTCTTTCACATCCATTGGATCTTGTTTAAGTCATCTAATCATAACCATTGAAAAATCAACAGTTAAGATTAGATGACTTAAACAAAGATCCAACGGCTGTTAACATGGAGATGCATAGGAGATGCAAAAGTGAGGGGATGTCGATCCCTCCTATATATATATATATATATATATATATATATATATATATATATATATATATATATATATATATATATATATATATATATATATATATATATATATTTGGAACCAGGTAAATTGTTTCTGGAATCGCTCCCACTGAGATTCGAACTCCTGACCACTCGGGCCGCATGCATCTCTCTTAACCACTAGACTAGAGGTCATTTGCATATATATATATATATATATATATATATATATATATATATATATATATATATATATATATATATATATGGGAGCGGATCAAAAGCCCCCCTTAGAAAGCCCCCCAAAAACCCCCCTCACTCTAATTCGTAATATTAATGTTAATATTAATGTTAATATTAATGTTAATGTTAATATTAATGTTAATATTAATTTTAATGCTAATATTAAATTTTTTTTTATTTTTTTTATTTTAATGTTAATGTTATTGTTAATATTAATGAATGTTAATATTAATGTTAATATTAATTTTAATGTTAAATTTAATGTTAATTTTAGTATTTAATGTTAATATTAACATTAATATTAATATTAACATTAATATTAACATTAGTATTAACATTAAATTATAGATTAGAGTGAGGGGGGGTTTTTGGGGAGCTTTCTAAGGGGGGCTTTTGATCCGCTTCCTATATATATATATATATATATATATATATATATGTGTGTGTGTGTGTGTGTGTGTGTGTGTGTGTGTGTGTGTGTGTGTGTGTGTGTGTGGGTGTGGGTGTGTATATATAAATATTATTTTTTATTGACAGAGAGAAAAAAATACATGATAGAGTACTTAGTTATGGTTGATTTTAGACAAACAAGCTCTAGTCTATATGGAGATTATAAAGAA
The DNA here is from genome assembly GCA_029216955.1 of Iris pallida. NCBI lineage: Eukaryota > Viridiplantae > Streptophyta > Magnoliopsida > Asparagales > Iridaceae > Iris > Iris pallida. The sequence continues at coordinate 2,396,720 of JANAVB010019399.1, forward strand.
TATGCATGGAGTTACCTTTGTTGTAGCTAAGATAACTAGAGATACTAATCATTTTCTATATGATAGTTGGCATACATCAAGTTTCAGCTTTAGTTCCTACCCCAATTTGTGCTACTTATAGGTGAAATGGCTATGCATATATATTCAAAGTAATATATCATGTATGGTGTATAATTTTTACTGATATTATTAGTTAGTTGATGAAATCGTGAAGGAATAGCTTCTAAAGTAAAATTTAGGGCCTTTGTATATAGGCAAATAGAAATCATAATCCTAGACAATAACCATAGATTTCTAAAGGCTCAACATTAAATTCCCTCAACCTTTTCCTTTGTTAACTTTAATTTGCCACTGTGAACATTTTTTGTTCACAAAAATGTCCTGAATTTTATGAAATTGTTAAGGGAAAAAAAAAACATGTCCCGAAGAATATGGTGTTGGTATTGGTAGTAGAAAGGGGGGATGGGGTGCTCAGTGTCGTGAGAGGGCCAGGGAAGGGATATTGGAAGATGATGATTGTGGATTCCAGTTTAGGGAGGAGGAAGATGATAATGGTGTAGGTTTATGGAGAGATCGATAATGGTGTATTAGAGTAAGAGGAAGAAGATGGTGGTTTTGTAGTTAGGGTTTACACATGAAAGGAGGAAGACGAGTGTGGTACATTAGCGTTGGTACAAAGGGTATTAATATTGTCATTAAATTTTGAATGATCAATAGAAATAGGTAGTAATTGATAATAATCGAGTGAATGAAAAAAGTTCATGGTAGTAAAGTGATCATATAGGGTAAAGTTAACGATATTTAAGTGCAAATAAGCATTTTCAAAACATAAATTAACAAATTAAATATTTCAGATAAGTACTAGGATATCTATTTATAACAAAAAGAAACCATGATCCTAAACAATTAATCTTAAAAGGAATCAACTTAGCTACTTAGGAAAATTCCTAGAATATTTACCAAAAATAAATATTAATACTAAATATACCTTGTAATTTAACATCAAAATTTCAAACAATCACAACCTTGATGCAGAGTCTGAACCACTTACTCTCCTTGGGACATCAATCAACTTGTAAGGTTCTACAAGTGTAAATAAATAAAGTGTGATCACAACTCTGATACCACATGAAACATGCAATACTATCCTTCAATAATCAAGCTCGCGATGAAACCATGTGTCCAACTAATGCAAATAAATAAAGATGACATCAAGCAAAATGCACAAGAATAAACCTGAAAAAAAACCACAATAAAAATATCATTAGGAGAACAAGATCATCACTACTATATATGGTTTTATAAGCACTATATGACCATCTACATCTTCACACATCCCCCAAACCCAGAGAATACACAAGGAGCTAGAGATTATACAAGAACTCCCAGGAGTACGTACCTAATAACCCAATCTCACTTATTTTCTCTCAATCTCTCATGGTGACTATCAACACAATATAGAACTAGTTATTTAGAATAAGCCCTAGATCTCTAGTTATAGCCAAATATAATCCTAGACAACTAATGATTCCAATTGATATAAGCAAAACTTATTTAGGATTATAAGTCCTAGGATGTCTATTTATAATCAAATAGATATCTTAATTGATTTTAAAAGTAGTTTTCATATTAAGGATATTTCCTACAATTTCTATTTGTTGCCAAATAGAAACCCTAATCCTATATAAAAATATATAAAAAATATAATCCTAAACCAAATAAATTAGGTTTGGAATACCTTGAGATTTTGCATCAAATTATCCTTTAGGCGAACACGAGGGTGGCGTCGACAAAAATTGCCGAAAGAAGTTTTGAATGCCTTGCTTTACAATAACAGTAGTTGCGGCAAGAATTGGACCAATGTAGCATCCCAAAGGAAATAAAGGCAGTGGCAGTGGCAATTTGAATTAATAAGGTCTTTGACACTAAGGCTGTGTTTGGTAGGAAGGATGGAAAACTGGAAGGAAAGAAAATTAAAAAGATTTATTTTCTATCCATATGGGAAAAAAAAGACTATTTCCTTCATTTGTGTTTGGTAGGATGGAAAGAAAATGGAAGTGATATATTTTTTTTGTTTGGTATGGAAAGAAAAGTAGAAGGAAGGAAAATAAAAAATATAGACTTTACCAATTATATCCTCAACTAACAATATTTATTTACCATTTGACTTTATTGAACTACTTCAAAATAATATAATTTCTATAGAGTATAATTGTAAATTAAAATGGGTATGCACTTTTCCTCCCACTTTTTGGGTGATTGATTTTCTTAGGTTATGAGGGAAAACCAATTCCTTCACTTTTCCTTCCATCCACTTTTCTCTTCATACCAAACAAGAGAGAATGTTTCCTTCCTCCCACTTTTCTCTCATCCATTTTCCTTCCTCCCACTTCGATCTCCCTCCTACGGTCCTACCAAACACACCCTAGGAAACTTAGAGGCTTATGCCAACCTAGAGCTGGATTTCCTAATGTCTATTAATGACAACCGTAAGGAAACATGAAGCATGCCATGCATAAGTAGTCATTCCTATTCTACTGGACTTGGGTAACTAATTAGCTAGGAATTGATAGATTCTATGATAATTTGGTTCTACGTACTTTTGGGGTAAATCTGATATAAACGATATGAGTTGATAGGTGACTAATATTGTATGCATAATGCAATTTTAGGATGATGTGTTTTACTTCCGGCTTAAGTAATCTTGAGATTTTGTCCTGGCATAATATTTATTTTTAGCTCATAACTTAATTCTATCTAGATATGAATTCATAAATCTCTACAAGCACGCATATATATGATACTAAATAATTGATTTCTTCATTGTATGAAAAGTCCATGAAATTTGTTCTTGACATTATTTCAAGGAATTACCAAGATAGTTAAGCATATACATGCACTTTGGTCGGATAAGATGAATATAAGCTGTAGGCAGCTAGGGATATTATAGCAAGAATGTCTTCATTGGGATTGTAGTTTTTTTTTTTTTTTTATCGTGTTTGAAGTAAGGTTGGTCATTTGATGTTTCTGACTTCTGTAATATATATGTATTCCAGTCATGATTAATGAACTCGATCATATGTACATGCCTTGTGAAAATTGAATATGTTTCAACTTAATCTGCAATGCTTTACGTACTCAAGGCTTTGCGTACGTACTTGCAATCCACCAGTTACTGATACGAAACTTGAAGATGCTATAGCTCTTAAATGCTGGACAACATTTATAAGTCTGTGTGTGGTTTCTTTGTGGCTCTACTGTTAATGTCATTAAAATGTTATAGTGATTCCTCCCATGGGGGAAGTTTACAATTTGAGCGTATCTATCTTGTAAATGCATATACACACACTTTCATAACTGAGCATATCTATCTTGTTTCATTAACCATTACAAACTCATGCATTTGACATTTGATCAGTTAAACTCTTTTAACACTTTTGCGTCGACATTTATTAGTCAAAGTCTTATTCAAGACGGAATTTTCTTTGACTTTCATCCTACTTTATTAATATGAATTTGTAACTACATCTCACACTTTTTTGTTTATTATAAAACATTCGTTTTGTCACGAAAAACATTAGACTTGCATTACACTTTCAGGAATTATTTTTTGGTGATGTATTCCTGAAAGTATGGAATCCCATATTGTTGGTGTTTTATTCTATGTGTTGTGTGTGTTCACAACATTCTATTGTTAAAAGATAGTCCCACATCGGAAAATCACACCAATATGTATCTCTATATATTACTCATGAAGGAATAGAGAGATGCACATGGGTTGAGGCCCAATGGAGGGTGCCATGTGGGGGGATTTTACATAGAGGTGAGAATAAGAAACCAACTTTTGGCCAAATGAAAATAGAGTTAAATCTATTGGAGCTAAGCCCCGCGACTCGGACTCGGGCTCGGGCTTGGGCTAATGGGCTTTTGAGGCTTAATGTGGCTTTTTGATGGCACTTAGCACGAACGGCCCTGCGTGTGAAAAGTCCATCTCGTGCCTATAATATCAGAAGCATCTCCTCTCTCCAGGGTGACAGAAAATATTCAGAAATTTTTCAGAGAGAGAGAAGTGCTGCTGTTATTCCGAGGAGTCGACATTTTTGGCCAGCGTTCTAAAGTTCTCTTCGAACTTGCTGGTTCCTGGAGACTTGTCCGTAAGGCGGATATAGCTTTGAGCGCCGGTGATCTTTCACCCCAGCAGGCTTTCTTCTTCCTCTGTTGCCTTCGAGAATACTGTGGCTTCTCTTTAGAAGTTATACGGTTCAGTTGCCTTCGAGAAATATTACGAAATCTTTTTAGATTCTCGTAATACAACATCACCTTCTTTAGGGTGTTGTTGCTGGAAATATTGTCTTTACAATTGTTTCTGAAATCGTGTTTTTCCATCGATTGTTCGCCAAGGGACTAACAATCTCAAAGCTATATCGAAAAGATGGATAACTCACGTGCATCGCTCGTCAATACCGACTTTAACAAGTTGGAGAAATTCGATGGCGAACATTTCCAAATCTGGAAACGAAAAGTAACCTTAAACATTCAACTCGTGGAAGTTGACCACGTGCTGAATGAGGAAGAACCGATCGTTCCAACAACTAGAACCGCGGAAGTTATTGCCGCTGCTAAATCCAAGCAGGCAAAATAGATTAGAGAAAACAGTATCTGTAAACTGTTGATTCTCAATAGCATGGAAGACTCTCTGGCAGAGTCCTATTCCAAGAAGAATTCTGCCAAAGAGATTTGGGACTCCTTGGGGAAATTGTATGAAGATGACGAGAATCGATCCAAGATCTTCTTGGTTGAAAGATACCACAAGTGGACCTTCGAAGATGAGAAGGCTATGCTGTCCCAAGTAAAGGAGTTTCTGAAGCTGTGCCAAAAATTGGATGACGAGAAGATGCCTCTTGTCGACAAGTTTGTCGTTGGAGGAATCGTCTCTAAACTTTCTGCGGGTTGGAGCAACTTCTATGCAAGAATGCACCGCAAGAAGCTGGACATATGTATGGAAGACCTCCTGCAAGAGATCCATGTTGAGGACGAGATACGATCTCAACAGAAGATGGATTCTCTGTCCAAACAACTGGCGAAAGCAAATCTGGTCCAAACCAGAGAGTACAAGGGGAAGCAGGCGGCTTCTCCTCATAAGAAGAAGAAGGACTTCACTAATCTGAAAGTGAAGAGTCCTTCATTCAAGAATCAGAAGTCCCATGTGACTTGTTACAAATGTGGCAAAAAGGGCCACTACAAAAGTGACTGCAAGGAACCAGAAAAAAGGTGAGCCTAGTAAGGTTTCTTTGGTTACTAATCTGGTTGCAATGATAGCGCAGGTTGCAAATGTGGAGGTTGACTCGGACTGGTGGATAGACACTGGTGCGACATGTCATGTCTGCTCAGACAAGGAATGGTTCGACTCATATGAGCCAACTTCCGAGAAAGTCATAATGGCAAACCAGGCACAAGCTGAAGTACTGGGGATCGGGACGGTGGAGCTGAAACTCACATCGGAGAACACTCTGACGCTTCAAGGAGTGAAGCATGTTCCTGCAATTGCTAAGAACCTGATCTCTGGGAGCCTGTTTTGTAACGCAGGCTTGAGGATGGACATCAATGCTGGCCAGATGATGATGTCCAAGAAGGGTACATTCTTCGGAAAAGCTTTCCAGACTGAAGAAATGTACAAAATTCAGCTTGTTGTAACCCAGCAAAATGATATTAATGCTATTTCTACTTTGAACTATTCTTTTGAGTTGTGGCATAATAGGCTAGGACATGTTCATTGTAAAAAAATTAATAAAATCTCTAGCCTAGGACTTATCTCCAAGTGTGAAGGTAAGGTAGAGAAATGTGAAGTGTGTGTCACGACCCGCACCCTGGGTAGGGGCACGAGAAGTGGGTACGTCCAGCCTACGCCGCAGTGTCGGCGGTAGAACGCTGTCCTAGGTTGCTAACTAATCTCATGCAGTGTATATAATGTACTAGCCAAGATCTCAACTCCGAAGGGAGGACAAGTAAAAGATATGATATACTCAATCACAGTCTAAGCACGATAAGATAACACAGAATCTAGATACCAACTAACAACAACAGAAATTAAACTACTAAAATAATAACAACAATATCTCAAACAAACTCTAATACAACTCGATATCTCAAGTTTAATACAAACAGGCTCAAAACATGAAAGCTAAGTAAGCCTACTAGCTAAACTCCTGAATCACTCCTGAGAGTCGGAACCAAAGGTAGCTAATCCCTCGCCAGGTCCATGGTAAGTAGGGCATGTGTCGTCAGGAGTATCATCTGTAATATTTTCAACAGGTCCAATCAGGACAGGAACGAGCACATCTCATCTAGAAATCCCAAGTAAATGACAAAGACTATAAAGCAGTTTTTAGACAGTTATACAGATGAGCATGACAGTTTTATACAGGTAAAGATGTAGAGAAACAGTGAGGGTACAAGGAAAGTAAAGTAACTAACAAGAGAAGAAATCATGGCAAAGAAGACTGTAGTAAACTAGCTGAACTAGAATAACATGGTATAAGTCCAGACAGTATAAAAGGTAATCCCAGTGTGAGTCCAGTCCATATAATCCAATACTAGATGATTCCAGTACAAGATGAGTCCAGTAAAATGAGTCCAGTAAAATGAGTCCAGAAGTGATCCATGATTCCAGGGTAAGTCCAGCCTATACTCTAACAGTGTGTTTTAAAATACTGAGATCGACATGTAAACGGCTAGGGGTAATCAGGCACATCGCACACTCGGCCAAGTGTGGGATGGCTAGCATTCCAGAATAGTTCCAAGGGAGGTGGTTCCAGATTTTAGGTATGTTCACATGTCTACTCAAGTATTTTCCCGCCCACAAATGAATCCATAATCCAATACTACAACCAGTATGAGTCCAGCCAATGATTCCAGAAATGATTCCAGAAATGGTTCCAGTAGGGTGATGCCAGTAGTGATTCCAGATATAGAGGCCAGACATAAATAAATGAGTGTCGCATGTAATGGATCCAACAATACCAATCGTGTTTGTACAGAGAATCATATATAGCTATCTAGAACTGAAATACAGTAAATGACAAGTAATGAAAGAACTATCAGAGAATGTACTCGCCTGACACTCTGGATGAGTAGTGTAATATCAGATGTCTGTACCAGGGTCACAATGTCCTAAAATAGAGTAATACAGTTATGACATGTCCATAATGAAGGTAAATGAAATCTACAATGCAATCTATATGAATTCTAAGCCAATCTAGGTCAAAGTCAAACTTGGTCAACTCTACAGTCAAACTAAGTCAAATCAAATCATACTAGGTCACAGGAAATCAAACTAAGTCAAATAGAGTCAAACAAGGTCAAACAAGTCAAGGTTAGTCAAATCTAGGTTAAAGTCAACTCCTGGTCAACACTCTAATCAAACTAGTCAAATACTAGTCAACATGATCAATCTGGGTCAAGTCTAAGTCAAACTTAGACCAACTAAAGTATTGGTCAAACAAAGACTAGTCAGTCAGGTAATTAAGTCAAACAAAGACTAGTCAACAAGGTGATTAGGTCAAACATGGTCAGACTAGTTGAACTAGTCATTATTAGGTCAATTAGGTCAAGGTTTGACCTATAGTTGACTTTGGTCAACCATGGTCAACAATCTAGTTAAACTAGGTCTACTTAGGTCAACTAATGTCAAACTAGTCAAGTTAGGTCAAACATGGTCAAACTAGTTTAAACTAGTCATTCTATGTTAATCCTAGTCAATTCTAGGTCAAAGTTGACCTATAGTTGACTTTGGTCAACAAGGGTCAACTTGCCAGTCAACCTAGGTCTACTAGTCCTAATGGTCAACTCTAACTCACTAACCATGGGCCATAGGCTAGTAACTTTAGACCATAGACTAAGACATCAAGTCTATATACATATATATATCTAATATATAGTCAACCATATATATAATACCATAATCTATATTTATACATATATATATCCCATTCACATATATATAATACCCTTATATATATAACATATATATATATATATATATATATATATATATATATATATATATATATATATATATATATATATATATATATATCACTATATAACTCATATACATATATAGGTAGAGAGAGAGAGAGAGAGGGAAGGAGAGAGAAACAGAAAACAGGGGGGGTTGTCTCAGTTTCCTGAGAACAGGGAATCAAAGCCCCCTCCCCCAACACAACTAAAACACACACACACCCTACACACACACATACATGTATATACATGTGTATATACATGTATACTACCCAAAAACTCACCCACACACACACCAACATATATACTACATGTATACATACTAAAATACATATATACTATGTATAAATTATATCAAAATTGGGTTTAAAATCCATTTTCAAAAACTGGGAAATATCCCCAAAACTGGAAAAACTGCACTGTTACTCGAAATTGGGTAAACCCAATTTCACATCCAAAACCGAGCTAAGGCTCGATACTAGTGGTTGGTAATGGTAGCCCCTAGGTTCCTCTAGGTTCCTACTAGCCTGACACATGGCCATGACACGACACGGCGTGTCCACCAACTCCTAAACCCAATCGGGTAAAACACATACACTAACAGACACTACACGTCGTGCACACATGTAGACGAGTCTAGGATACGACACAAAGCGATACACATCTCGTGATCGTGTCAGTAGGTGAGTCTAGGGTTCGTGCACGTGTCCAGCACCCTGCACTGTGTCCACGTGTCGTGTAGAGGGGACACGACACGCGTATCAGAGAGGGAAATACGTGGTTTCAGACCGCGTCGTGCAGTGATGCACGCGTCTCGTGTACGCGACACAGGATACGACACATCTCGTGCTCGTGTCCTGGGGTTCGCCCTAGGTTCCTCTACACATGTGTCACCCTGACACGTGTCCACGACTCGTGTACATGGGACACGAGACCCGTGTCAGAGCCGTTTTCACGGCTGTTCGGTGCAGTGCACGTCCCTTGCGGGGACGATTCCGTGTCCGACACGACACGAGGTCATCCCAAACTTTGGCGATGACCTGTCAGTCAGTGCCCCGTGCTCTATGCCAATTTTGGCGTGTCCACGTGGCATGTCCAAGGAGAACTGACACAGTGGTAGCAGGGCACATTTCAGTGTACTGTGCACTGTGTCCAGTGTGTGAAACTGAGAGCTTCGTGTCCAGATTTTGGACACGACACAACCCAATTTGTGCTCAGTGTTTTAGGGTTAGGTTTAGGGTTAGGTAGGCTAGGGTTTTGATCAAAAACATTTGAAAATCAGTGAGTTTACATGTACTGAAACAGTGAGCAAAATCAGTGTATTAACATGAAATTGAAATAGGATACGTGTCCAATACGGACACCAAATCGATCCTAGTTTTCACCAAACTTGTCCTACAGTTAGGGTAGACCTACATGCATGCATTTATGAAGAAAAATCACTACATTACATAGATAAAAATGAAAATACCTCTATGTGCTAGAAATCAAGAAATCCAATGTAGAGGGGGGGGGCTTCACTTCAACTTTGTGATGTCCAAAACCTCAAAAACTCCAACTTCTAGTCTCCCCTAGCTCCCTTGGTATGTTAGGGTTCCAATGCAAAAGATTTGAGGTCAATAGGATCACTAATGGTGAAGTTATGGAGGTGTGAAGTTGAGGGAAAAATCAAGGTTTTAGTGTAATGAAAATGGGACCTTTTTGTGAAGGGGTGTACATATATAGGGGGGGTGTTCTTGGCTGCCATGGGGGGGTAGGGGTAGGCTATAGGGTCCCCTTCCACCTTGCAAAACTTAGTCTCTAAGGCTTTGACTAGGGTTAGATATTCTAGGTTTCTAAAATATCCTAGAAAGTTAAATATCTAGATATTTATCAACCTAGATATTTACACATAAAGTAAATATCTACACTTAGTCTTCTAGGTTAGTGACTAACCCCTAGATTAGGCTAAACTAGCTTAGGGACTAACATAACACTAATCAATAATTAATTAATAATAAAAACACATAATTTCAAATAATTCCAAATAAATCCTAGAAAATTACCAAAATACCCTTTAGGCCAAAAAGCCCTAATTTGATGTTCTAAGCCTATGGCTAAGCTCACATGATCATGGTTAGTCTCTAGGTTAAGGAATAGCTAGGGTTTACACTAGAGTTTATTAGTAAAATCACAAAGTCACAAGTCATGACTTAGGAATTGGTTTAACCTAACTAAAATCACCAGAAAATCATACCATGACTAAAATACCACTAATAAATAATAAAAATAATAAATTTTTGAAAATACCCCAATTTCAGAAAACTGGGTGTTACAAGTCTACCCACCTTAGAAGAATTTCGTCCTCGAAATTAAGATGGTCGTACTCCTCCTAGGTCACACCCCCAGTCAATCAAGGTCAAAAGATAACATGCAATCATAGACCTACTGGTCATGATTCTACAGTCTCAAAAGGGGTAACTATGCTATCTAGCATATCACAAGCATATCCTGACAGGTACTAATGGAATCACACAACAAGATGGGAAAAGAAGGACAGGAAAGACAAACCTGCTAACCCGTCACCTGCAGCGTCGGTCTCCTCGACCGTCATCGCAAAAGCTCCACCCCTCTGGTGCTGAGCTACAGGTGGCCTAGCACCCTCATAAGGAGGTGCAACTGGACAATCTATCATCTTGTGGGCATCAGACCCACAAAATAGACAAACCTTCAGCCTCCTCCTACAAGACTCCCAAATATGCCCTACCTTCTTGCAATACCCACAACTCTGTATCCTCTGATCCTGTCCTCGAGGCTGATGCTGAACTCTAACAGGTGTCTGCTGAATGTGAGGCCTCTTGGCCTGACCTCCACTGCTGCCTGCTCCCTGTGTATCACGGCCCCTCTTGAGCTTCAGCTCAAGATCATCCTCAGCTGCCATCGCTCCTGCCAGAATGTCCTCGAAGGTGGCACTCCTCTCACTCTTGGTCAAGGACTTGACTTCCTTGACCAAGCCCTTTCTGAACCTCCTCGCCTTCGCTGTCTCGCTAAGGCCCTCTACGAATCTGCTCAACCGGCAAAACTCACCGGCGTACTCCTCTACAGTCTGGTTCCCCTGAACCAGGTTCTCGAACTGTGTCTCCAAGGCGCCGACTGCCTGATCTGGGAAAAACTTCCCCTTGAAGAGCTCTTTGAAAGCTCTCCATGCCTGCCCTGGAGTACCTACTCTCGGATCCGTCTGATACCAGGTACGGGCAAGATCCCGCATCTGGCTGGCTGCTGCCTCTACCTGGAGTCCGGCTGGTATCTCCGCCAGTCGAAAGATCTCCTCGATGTGCTCTATCCAGTCATTCGCATAAAGTATCCCCTCAGTACCCAAGAAGTCCCTGGGGTGCATCTTCTTGAACTCCTGGATGCCCGGAATCCTCTGCTGCTGTCCTGCTCCTGCCTGCGGCTGGGCTGCCAGCCTCTCTATCGTCGCTGTAGCCAGCTGATGGACATCCTCAATGCCTCTGGTAAATGTTGTCGTCTGACGCTGCTGCTGGGTCTGATGCGACTCAAGAAACTGCTGAAAATATGAAAACATCTGTGCAGCATCCACATACCCAGATGGCATCTGCTGCTGGTACTCCTGCTGGTACTGCTGCTGTTGCTGATACTCTGGCTGAAAATGAGGCTGACAAAACTGCGGAGGAGGCATATCTGGGGTAGCTGGGATAGTCCTCGGAATAGGTGGAGGAGGACAGAGCGATGTGACCTAGTCTCCACCATCCTGAAGACAGATCAATAAGGAAGTCAATAACGGTACAAGGATGACAGTATCAAGGATAATGCGAAAATAGATTATACAGATTTGAACAAAAGTCAGTAGATTCAAATCCCTGGAAATTTCCTAGTTGTGATTGAGTATCCTCTCTCTAAGCCTATTATCAAATCCTATCACAGGCTGTAGTGATACTCTAGTTCGAATACCACTACATAAACTCGAGACCTGCATGGGCCACCACTAAAAACGTGTCACGACCCGCACCCTGGGTAGGGGCACGAAAAGTGGGTACGTCCAGCCTACGCCGCAGTGTCGGCGGTAGAACGCTGTCCTAGGTTGCTAACTAATCTCATGCAGTGTATATAATGTACTAGCCAAGATCTCAACTCCGAAGGGAGGACAAGTAAAAGATATGATATACTCAATCACAGTCTAAGCACGATAAGATAACACAGAAATCTAGATACCAACTAACAACAACAGAAATTAAACTACTAAAATAATAACAACAATATCTCAAACAAACTCTAATACAACTCGATATCTCAAGTTTAATACAAACAGGCTCAAAACATGAAAGCTAAGTAAGCCTACTAGCTAAACTCCTGAATCACTCCTGAGAGTCGGAACCAAAGGTAGCTAATCCCTCGCCAGGTCCATGGTAAGTAGGGCATGTGTCGTCAGGAGTATCATCTGTAATATTTTCAACAGGTCCAATCAGGACAGGAACGAGCACATCTCATCTAGAAATTCCAAGTAAATGACAAAGACTATAAAGCAGTTTTTAGACAGTTATACAGATGAGCATGACAGTTTTATACAGGTAAAGATGTAGAGAAACAGTGAGGGTACAAGGAAAGTAAAGTAACTAACAAGAGAAGAAATCATGGCAAAGAAGACTGTAGTAAACTAGCTGAACTAGAATAACATGGTATAAGTCCAGACAGTATAAAAGGTAATCCCAGTGTGAGTCCAGTCCATATAATCCAATACTAGATGATTCCAGTACAAGATGAGTCCAGTAAAATGAGTCCAGTAAAATGAGTCCAGAAGTGATCCATGATTCCAGGGTAAGTCCAGCCTATACTCTAACAGTGTGTTTTAAAATACTGAGATCGACATGTAAACGGCTAGGGGTAATCAGGCACATCGCACACTCGGCCAAGTGTGGGATGGCTAGCATTCCAGAATAGTTCCAAGGGAGGTGGTTCCAGATTTTAGGTATGTTCACATGTCTACTCAAGTATTTCCCCGCCCACAAATGAATCCATAATCCAACACTACAACCAGTATGAGTCCAGCCAATGATTCCAGAAATGATTCCAGAAATGGTTCCAGTAGGGTGATGCCAGTAGTGATTCCAGATATAGAGGCCAGACATAAATAAATGAGTGTCGCATGTAATGGATCCAACAATACCAATCGTGTTTGTACAGAGAATCATATATAGCTATCTAGAACTGAAATACAGTAAATGACAAGTAATGAAAGAACTATCAGAGAATGTACTCGCCTGATACTCTGGATGAGTAGTGTAATATCAGATGTCTGTACCAGGGTCACAATGTCCTAAAATAGAGTAATACAGTTATGACATGTCCATAATGAAGGTAAATGAAATCTACAATGCAATCTATATGAATTCTAAGCCAATCTAGGTCAAAGTCAAACTTGGTCAACTCTACAGTCAAACTAAGTCAAATCAAATCATACTAGGTCACAGGAAATCAAACTAAGTCAAATAGAGTCAAACAAGGTCAAACAAGTCAAGGTTAGTCAAATCTAGGTTAAAGTCAACTCCTGGTCAACACTCTAATCAAACTAGTCAAATACTAGTCAACATGATCAATCTGGGTCAAGTCTAAGTCAAACTTAGACCAACTAAGGTATTGGTCAAACAAAGACTAGTCAGTCAGGTAATTAAGTCAAACAAAGACTAGTCAACAAGGTGATTAGGTCAAACATGGTCAGACTAGTTGAACTAGTCATTATTAGGTCAATTAGGTCAAGGTTTGACCTATAGTTGACTTTGGTCAACCATGGTCAACAATCTAGTTAAACTAGGTCTACTTAGGTCAACTAATGTCAAACTAGTCAAGTTAGGTCAAACATGGTCAAACTAGTTTAAACTAGTCATTCTATGTTAATCCTAGTCAATTCTAGGTCAAAGTTGACCTATAGTTGACTTTGGTCAACAAGGGTCAACTTGCCAGTCAACCTAGGTCTACTAGTCCTAATGGTCAACTCTAACTCACTAACCATGGGCCATAGGCTAGTAACTTTAGACCATAGACTAAGACATCAAGTCTATATACATATATATATCTAATATATAGTCAACCATATATATATAATACCATAATCTATATTTATACATATATATATCCCATTCACATATATATAATACCCTTATATATATAACATATATATATATATATATATATATATATATATATATATATATATATATATATATATATATATATATATATATATATATATATATATATATATATATCACTATATAACTCATATACATATATAGGTAGAGAGAGAGAGAGAGGGAAGGAGAGAGAAACAGAAAACAGGGGGGGGTTGTCTCAGTTTCCTGAGAACAGGGAATCAAAGCCCCCTCCCCCAACACAACTAAAACACACACACACCCTACACACACACATACATGTATATACATGTGTATATACATGTATACTACCCAAAAACTCACCCACACACACACCAACATATATACTACATGTATACATACTAAAATACATATATACTATGTATAAATTATATCAAAATTGGGTTTAAAATCCATTTTCAAAAACTGGGAAATATCCCCAAAACTGGAAAAACTGCACTGTTACTCGAAATTGGGTAAACCCAATTTCACATCCAAAACCGAGCTAAGGCTCGATACTAGTGGTTGGTAATGGTAGCCCCTAGGTTCCTCTAGGTTCCTACTAGCCTGACACATGGCCATGACACGACACGGCGTGTCCACCAACTCCTAAACCCAATCGGGTAAAACACATACACTAACAGACACTACACGTCGTGCACACATGTAGACGAGTCTAGGATACGACACAAAGCGATACACATCTCGTGATCGTGTCAGTAGGTGAGTCTAGGGTTCGTGCACGTGTCCAGCACCCTGCACTGTGTCCACGTGTCGTGTAGAGGGGACACGACACGCGTATCAGAGAGGGAAATACGTGGTTTCAGACCGCGTCGTGCAGTGATGCACGCGTCTCGTGTACGCGACACAGGACACGACACATCTCGTGCTCGTGTCCTGGGGTTCGCCCTAGGTTCCTCTACACATGTGTCACCCTGACACGTGTCCACGACTCGTGTACATGGGACACGAGACCCGTGTCAGAGCCGTTTTCACGGCTGTTCGGTGCAGTGCACGTCCCTTGCGGGGACGATTCCGTGTCCGACACGACACGAGGTCATCCCAAACTTTGGCGATGACCTGTCAGTCAGTGCCCCGTGCTCTATGCCAATTTTGGCGTGTCCACGTGGCGTGTCCAAGGAGAACTGACACAGTGGTAGCAGGGCACATTTCAGTGTACTGTGCACTGTGTCCAGTGTGTGAAACTGAGAGCTTCGTGTCCAGATTTTGGACACGACACAACCCAATTTGTGCTCAGTGTTTTAGGGTTAGGTTTAGGGTTAGGTAGGCTAGGGTTTTGATCAAAAACATTTGAAAATCAGTGAGTTTACATGTACTGAAACAGTGAGCAAAATCAGTGTATTAACATGAAATTGAAATAGGATACGTGTCCAATACGGACACCAAATCGATCCTAGTTTTCACCAAACTTGTCCTACAGTTAGGGTAGACCTACATGCATACATTTATGAAGAAAAATCACTACATTACATAGATAAAAATGAAAATACCTCTATGTGCTAGAAATCAAGAAATCCAATGTAGAGGGGGGGGGCTTCACTTCAACTTTGTGATGTCCAAAACCTCAAAAACTCCAACTTCTAGTCTCCCCTAGCTCCCTTGGTATGTTAGGGTTCCAATGCAAAAGATTTGAGGTCAATAGGATCACTAATGGTGAAGTTATGGAGGTGTGAAGTTGAGGGAAAAATCAAGGTTTTAGTGTAATGAAAATGGGACCTTTTTGTGAAGGGGTGTACATATATAGGGGGGGTGTTCTTGGCTGCCATGGGGGGGAGGGTAGGGGTAGGCTATAGGGTCCCCTTCCACCTTGCAAAACTTTGTCTCTAAGGCTTTGACTAGGGTTAGATATTCTAGGTTTCTAAAATATCCTAGAAAGTTAAATATCTAGATATTTATCAACCTAGATATTTACACATAAAGTAAATATCTACACTTAGTCTTCTAGGTTAGTGACTAACCCCTAGATTAGGCTAAACTAGCTTAGGGACTAACATAACACTAATCAATAATTAATTAATAATAAAAACACATAATTTCAAATAATTCCAAATAAATCCTAGAAAATTACCAAAATACCCTTTAGGCCAAAAAGCCCTAATTTGATGTTCTAAGCCTATGGCTAAGCTCACATGATCATGGTTAGTCTCTAGGTTAAGGAATAGCTAGGATTTACACTAGAGTTTATTAGTAAAATCACAAAGTCACAAGTCATGACTTAGGAATTGGTTTAACCTAACTAAAATCACCAGAAAATCATACCATGACTAAAATACCACTAATAAATAATAAAAATAATAAATTTTCGAAAATACCCCAATTTCAGAAAACTGGGTGTTACAGTGTGTGCTCAGACGAAGATCACAAGGAAACCCTTTCACAGGGTCCATCGAAGCACAGATCTTCTGGAGTTGGTTCACTCAGATATCTATGATTTCAAGCAATTCTCTACAAAAGTCGGGATGAAATATTTTATTACTTTCATCGACGACTTCTCAAAGTATGCTTTTGTCTACCTGCTCAAGTCTAAAGACGAAGCATTCGAGAAGTTCAAGGAGTTCAGGGCCGAGGCTGAACGGCAAACTGGACAACAACTCAAAAGGCTAAGGAGTGATCGAGGCGGGGAGTATCGGTCTCATGATTTCTCATCATTCTGTAAAGAACATGGAATCATAAATGAGATGACGGCTCCGTACTCTCCTCAATCCAACGGAGTAGCAGAAAGGAAAAATAGAACGTTGACAGAGGTGATGAACTCTATGCTGTTGACTGCGGGTCTTCCAAAGAGCTTCTAGGGAGAAGCTGCATTAACGGCTACTTTCATTCTCAATAGAGTACCGTATGCAACTTCGGACATAACCCCTCATGAACTCTGGTTCAAAGTCAGACCTAACTTGAATGTCATTCGAGTGTGGGGGTGTCTGGCTTATGTGAAGCTCCCAGATCTGAAGATTCAGTAGTTGGGGACTAGGACTACTAAGGCTATCTTCTTGGGTTATGCCGAGAAGAGTGATGCTCGAAGATTCCTTGATATAGAATCAAATCATATCATTGAATCTCGCGATGCTGAATATTTTGAAGACAAGTTTGCAAGGCACAAAAATATTATTCTCGCGAATCTTCCGGAGAATGATGAGAGTGCAAAGCAGACAGAAGTCCTTAACGAACCAGTAGTCCAAGAAGAAGCTATTGTCGAAGAGACACCAGTTGAACCAGAACTCGCTGAGCCGTCAACTAAGCGAGTAAGGAGACCGAATGACTTCGGAGATGACTTCGTCACCTATCATGTGGAAGCAGATCCGCTTACCTATGATGAAGCGATGAAGACCAGAGATATTGTATTCTGGAAGGAGACGATAGACAATGAGATTGACTCAATCACCTCCAATAATACATGGGTGTTAGTTGACCTGCCAGAAGGAGCAAGACCCATCAGATGCAAATGGATCTTCAAGAAGAAGATGAAAGCAGATGGAACCATCGACAATTCAAGGCCAGGCTAGTAGCCAAAGAGTTTGCTCAGAAACAGGGGATCGACTATTTTGATACTTATGCTCCAGTAGCTCGGATGACAACCATCAGATTGTTAATTACTCTAGCAGCAATACACAAACTAGTGATACATCAGATGGATGTGAAAACGGCATTCCTTAATGGCGAACTAACCGAAGAGATCTACATGCAACAACCAGAAGGATTTGTCGTCAGAGGTCTGGAAGACAAAGTCTGCAAGTTGATGAAGTCTCTATATGGTTTGAAGCAAACTCCCAAAATATGGCATGAGAAGTTTGACAAAGTGATAAGGTCAAATGGCTACAAGGTCAGTGAAACAGACAAGTGTGTCTATACTAAGTTTGCTGACGAAAGAGGAGTTATCGTTTGTCTATACGTTGACGACATGCTAATCCTAGGTACGGATTTAAG